>CAMQGK010000327.1:11330000-11645000 GCA_947000775.1 Pterois miles | reverse complement strand
GTGTGGTCAGTATCATTATCACCAACTATCATGACAACCTGAGCAGCAGAAATGCAACAAAAAAAAAAAAATACATATGGATAAAATAGAGTTGGAGGCAGAGACTGAGTTTGGGGGAAGAAAAGGAAAGAAGGAGCATGGGAGAAAATGATAAACATACAGAGAAACAGACAGAAAGAGAACAAAACAAAGATGTGCAGAGGAGAGACTGAGCATTAGAAGAGTAAGTGGGGATATCTCAGAGAAATATAGCAGGCGAGCTCAGCTGAAAGTGGAGCAGGAATGATGAATGCTGTGAAGCCAACCAGCCGCTAATTTGGATGGCAGAGGTTTGCTTCTACAGGGCAAGAGGCTGGAGTCAATCTGTCTCTCTTACATCTGATCATAAAGACACAGTGGGTGCACCTGGGTCCAGACAAGGGCCCCTCTCAGAGGCTAAAAAGTGGGAAAATTTGAACTGGTAATACCAACAGCTAGTTGCCTATTGGCCACTACTGAGCAACATTAAGGCACATTTTTCTACTGGATCAGTGTCTGATCAAGTGGTCAATACTGTCTTTAAACCAGAGAACAGAGGCAGTTCTGTAATTAACTGGGGTAGGAGATGTGGGAGGTGTGCGTGTGGACTGGAGAAATAAATATTTCAAGAAGAAAAAAAAAATTTCAAGCTATTAAGTTTCTAAGCAATCACTGCTAAAGATGATAAGAGGGCTTTGCAGGGCACACATGGGTTGTATATGTAAAAAAAAAAAAAAAAAAAAGAAATGTAAAACAGAGTAAAGTAATAATAAACATCTGGCAGTGGATTCCCTGTGATTTTAAATGTGCATTAAGAGTGATTTATCGAGGTGCATATGGGCAGGGGATGGAAACCAGGCCTAAATAGATTTTTGCCATTACACGTCTTACCTTGCATAGATAGGATGATTTGAAGCCTCAGGTTCATGCAGTAATTGGGGCCAATCACTAGTCTGCAGCTCAGACAGAAAACCATTATGATCATCAGTGCAGGCATGAAAAGATATTTCACACAGCGAGAGAGGGATTATTAGAGTCAAGGGCACAAAAGTCAGTGTGTCTAGGAGAAAGAAGGGCCTGGAAGGTTACTGACTGACAGAGTAATATACCAATGATTTCACTTTTACCACACACCTCAGAGTGAAACATGGCAGACTCTTTCACCTTCTGGATGGAGGCTAGTGTAATTGCCTTCTCATTATTAACATGATTTGACTGCCCACATATGAAGTTAGCATTCAGTCAGGTTGGGAAGAGGAAAGTCAGTGACAAACTAAAAGTGACACAGTCACAGTAACAGTCAAATTAGTCATTCAGTTTAGCTCTTGTGCTCTAAATGGAGAGTATTTAACTCGATGCAGGTTTCTGTAGCAGCAACAAACTGCCTGTAAACTGTCATGCTGTTTATGACAATGTACAGTAGGTGGAGTCAGGCACTTCAGAAAATGGCATCAGAGAAGAATAAATACAGAGAAAACTATCAAGTGTACAGAATATCTCGATATTGAAAATCAAGTCACATTTGTGTCTGACTGGCAACAATTTTTGCCATTTTTACTTTACTACATCTGAATGGTTTAGCAATAGATAATCAGGAATAATGCTGTGATATTAATAAATAAAATAACTTTCTCCAAGTCATTCTTAATATCTCAAATTGTAAACAAGCTTTACAACATGCTGGCAGTGATTAACATGATCATTAATTCTTCAACTGAAGGAGATGTTGGCACAAAATTTTGTGTGGATTCATGTAAACTTGTCAAGACAAAAATGCTTTATTACCTCACCTCTGACACAATCAGAAACTATATGAAAACAGGCGTTGGCATAGTAACCAGGGCTGTCAAAGTGAACACAATAACGCAAATATTTTAATGCCACAAATTTCTTTAATGCATTGACGCATCTTCCTATTTTTAGGTTGTAGCGGGCTCAGTTTTAAAGCTAGAGTGAAGATACTGGTGACATGTGAAACTAGAAAAACCAATGAATCCACTGGTACCGACCACGTCATTACTAGCTCATCAAGAAGGTTCAATACAAAATGCTCCACATGTGCGCTAAATTTTGGCGAGGAAAAACTGGCACTGCCATTTTCAAAGGGGTCCCTTCACCTCTGTCGAATCTCCCCTTTACAGACTAAAAGCTGATATTACCTGTTGGGCTTGAGTGTGCCATGTTATGATTTGAGTATACTTTTTAGGCTAAATCATGGGTACTGCATTTAAAAAACAAATTTGCGTTATCGTGTTAACTTTGACAGCCCTGGTTACTATGCAAACGCCTGTTTTCATATAGTTTCTAATTGTGTCAGAGGTTACCTGTGAATACTTGTGAGGGTGTCTGCTGTTAATTGATTTCAAATAAAAATATATATACATACATTTGCATAAAGCAGCATATTTGCCAACTCCTATGTTGATCAGAGTATTAAATACTTCATAAATTTCCCTTTAAGGTGCATTTTTAACAGACAAAAAATGTGATTAATTTACAATTAATCATGGACAATCACGCAATTTATCATGATTAAATCTCTAAAGCTACTCACAGCCCTATTAGTAACCCTTTTGCTTACTAAAAAAATAAACTGAACTACTGAAAAATAATCAATGTTTGGCCCAAATTATTGATTCCTTGTAACTTCCAATTCTTCCAGCTCTTGTACACATCACACAATCATCATATAACATTTAAGCTATGATAAGAGCTCACTAAAATTATTCTTCTTTACTGACCTAACATAATCTAAATATAAAAATGTAAGTGTCATTTTGCAAACCTGTTTCTCACTCTGCAAGAGTGTGTGTGGTGCATACGTCTGCGTGTACATCTGGGTGTGTGTGTGTGGGGGGTGTGTGTGTGTGAGAGAGAGAGAGAGAGAGAGAGAGAGAGAGAGAGAGAGAGAGAGAGAGAGAGAGAGAGAGAGAGAGAGAGAGAGAGAGAGAGAGAGAGACATCTTTTGGTGCCTCAACGCTAACTGTCAAGATCATGCACACCATAGTAACCACAGTCAGTTCCCCATTTCACAACAGTAACAGACCAGGCAAATATTGACACACTATTTCTCTCGCATTACAATTATGATTATATTTGCTGTTTGCCCTAGGACATGGCAGTTTATATTCAATAAGGTGTGTTCCCCTCTGTGTGTGTGTGTTGAATTTTAAGTTAAAAACAGTATATGGGAAGAACATACGTCAAAAGACTGAGTGATCCAGGGGAGGGAGGGGAGAGAGAGAGAGAGAGAGAGAGAGAGAGAGAGGGAGAGAGCGAGAGAGTGTGTTTTCATTTGATTTACCCCGCCTGTCACCTGGAAGGGTAACAAAGAAAGTGAGAAACAGAAAGGTAAAGAAAAAGTTGGGAGCCACCTGTATGCAAAGGCTCACCTGTCCTGGTAAAACATAACAAATGAAAGTGAGCTGATGGCAGATGGAGCTTTAACCTTAAAAAAAAGTGAAGGTGGTCGCTGAGAGGCACCGGTGGTCATTAAAGAGACAATGCCAAAGCAGCACTATTGGTTGTTGTTTTTTGGCAACTAGTCTGTGCAAAGGTTCTCACGTTTCACAGATATGATAGCATACAAACAACAACCTTCAGCTGTCCTGCTCTGTCGGCTAATTTGTCATACACATAGGCCCACAGTTTGGGTCGAAGTTCAGACAAATACTTTCAACAAATGAATACAAAGACCTGGAATGACAAAGACAAGTTTGTTTGAAGGTCTCTACTTAAATTGCAGGGCAGCTGGATTCACATATTCACTTATACATTCAAATAATCCTGATTAGAGAAAGAATAATTGGTCACATGTAATGCTTGCCATTCATTTTGCCAGGCATAACGTAGAGTTCAGTCCTTGGTCAGCAAGTGAAACAGCAAGACTGAATCATAATACTTGTAGAATAATAATACTTAAAAATCACAATACATATTGTATTGTAATAGTATTGAAAATGGAGGTAGTTGTATTGTCCCAGACCTAATTTTCACATCAGTTTAATGTTGCTATCGAATTCTGCTGCGTGTTTTATCTGACAGTCATAAGCATTGACTGTTAAAGTTGGGGCTCTGGTTTAAATTGTTCCAATGCTGTAAATAAAGCATTTTTCAGGATATCAACATATTCATCCACAGTTGATATGAATGAACATGGGAAATACAGACATGGGAGATTTCCTCAACGCCTTAAAGTTTGGCTTTCACTGGTACATAGTTGATCAAACGGATTTTTTGCACAAGAGATGATGATTGAGATAATACATGTATTAAAATGATCTTAGAAGGCAGTAGAACATGTGCATTTAATCTCTCTGCATGTTTTACTTTGTGCAGCTGCAGCCTTTAATCCGAATGCATTCAATTCAGAATTGTGCAGCATTAAGAGTGAAACATAACTATATTCAACCTAGTAATACTGCCATCTTGACTTTCACGTAAATGTGACCAGGGTGCTGATTCCAGCATAAGACCAACATGTGAAATTGCCATCAGATTAATGTAAAGGGGTACATGCCTGACAGGAGCTTAAACTTCTTCTTAATCCCCTTCACTGTGGGCGCCCTGTTCATTATCAGTTTGAGCCATTTGTTTATCAACTGAAGGAAAGACCCACCAGTGGAGAGCTCCAACCCAAGGGTTTGACAAGATGATAAGTACGTAACTCTCAGACGTACTGCATGTGCTGATGAGATCAGTGTAGTGTGCAATAAGTATGCATAGCCACCATCAGTCTATCCAACTCCTTATGAACTGTTAATAGCCAAATGCTGATTAGCTTCTTTGATTAATTAGGTCTGTAAACATTAAATGGATATCTTTGAGGAGCTCAATAAAGAACATTTGTTTGCCCTAAAATAGAGAACCTTCAAAACAAAAGGAGCCAATACTATTGGGACAGGAAGGGATGATGCGATGTGGGAAATTGAGCTCAAAGATATGCGACCACAGACACAAATCATTTTATTGTCTCCGTGCAAACATTAAGAGCAAGTTGCCTCAGCTTGGTATTGCAGCTAATAACCTTTTCCATATTTACGCTCCACATGTAAAGCGTCCTAATTCGATTAATGGTAATAATTAGACCTTCGTCTGCTTTTTTATTTCTGGGTGGAATTGAAACAATTTAGGTCATCTGGCCCCTTATTCCCAGATCAAGCTGTGGGACATGCAAATCAGATGCAAATGCCACAGAAAAGTGAAAACTAGTTATGGGCCCGGGTAATAAATACTGAATTTAGCCTCTTGGCATTCCAAAAACAGCCAGTTGGGGTTCATATGCAAATAGTATGCAAATAGCCAAGACGCAGAGAGCTTTTATTTTTCTGATACTGAGAACATGGGGGGGGGGGTTTCGTGGTGGCTTAGCAGGCAGAGGCACATAACATGTCATTATGATGTTGCGGGTTTGAAGCCAGCTCATGTTGCCATCCCCCCAGACAACTATCACACATTGAAGAGGGGGTAGACACGATAGAAGGGAGGAAAGGAAGACAGGAGAAAAGATGTACACAACATTAGATGAGAAGAGGAAGACGAAAGGGTAAGACAAGGAGAATGGGAGGCATGGCATAGCATGTAATTTCAAAAGTAAACCCCAGACGCTGTTTGCTGCTGATTAGAGGATCAGTGTGGAGTCGAAGGCAGAGGGAGTAAGACAAAGAGTATAAGTGTAAGAGATACTATTTGATTGTGAGAAGGAGGCAAGCCACATAAGAGAGAAAGGTTGAATCCAAAAAGACACGGATGACGATACCAAAGAGAAAGAATAAAGGAGAAAATGACTTTGAGAGAGACTGAAGGAAATCAGGAAGATTCACCATGAGACAGGGAAACACGAGAGACATATTTATGAGAGTGTCTTTTGAAAGGGTTAAGAGTAAGGATAGTTATTTAGATTTTTTTCTAACCAATTGCCAACCTTTGTTAACCGATTATCAACCATTTACCGACAAGATTAGTGTGTTGCATGCCGTGTTGTGGTTGGGGCACAAAAAGCTGCAACAAACAGGTTAAATCAAAAAACAGACAACCGAGAGCCCAGTTCGCCCGTTAGTTAGCCGTCACGATGCTGTGTGTATTGTCGAGAACACGTGCAGCCACATCCACACAGTACAAGTCAGCACTGCATCATTTAGTGTAGCTGTGAGCTTGTCAACTGTGTGTCTGCCTGGCATGTCGGTGTCCGACAGACTGTGTGTGTGCTACATTCGCAGCTGTAGCGTTTCTGGTGGGTTCGTGCTAGCCATTGTCACGCACATACGGTTTGTGTGCCCGGTAAATGTTAGCGAGGGTCTGGGGAGGTTGCGTGTCTGCGCAGCGGCGAGTGTGGGGTTGTCGGTGGCGTTGTAGCTGTGAACGTAGCAGTCGCAGAGTGTGTACAGTTTGTCAGTGAATAAATGCTAAACTCCTCAAGACGCAAGCCAAGCTCTCGTATCCCGCAACACCTGCTCAGACACTTAAGGTGGGCTGTTAAAGTTTCTTACTTAATTTCTAATATTTCTTTTACTCACTTACAGCATTTATAGCATTAATCAGTAAAAAGTCTTAATGTCAGTTAACCATGAACTATTAGCATCCCTAGGTAAGAGAAAATGTAGAAAAGGCAGATATTTGGATAAGGAGTAAAGCTAGACACACAGTTTGCTGATCTAGCTTGTTCATAAAAAAGGGGGGAAAGGCTAGATGTAGCAAATTAATCTGGAGGAATCACATTGTGCACGCACAACACGTGATCAGCTTAGTGGACCACCTTGTTCAATTGGCAATGTCTCCTCAAATTACATGCATCACTGGCACATGCACACGCACAAACTGTGCTACGTCTCCACCTGCCGTTCCACCATATTAGAAATAATCACTATAATGCTCTTAATTGAAACCCAGCGTAGCCCTGAACACATCACCTGATCTCTCTACCTGCAATGCCACCGTATTCAAAATGAAGACTGCAAAGCTCTTAATCACGGCCTCTAGCCACCAACACACACACAGGCTTGTAGTTGATGTGCTTAGCATTGAGCAGTGCAAGGAATGTGGATGTTGGCAGGTAGACTGGTGATTAGAGACGCTGTTGTGCTGAAAGTGTTTAGACTACACACAACATTTTACACACAAGTACAAATTGCTCATCTAGCTTATAGACTTTGAATGCATTTACATAGACACCAATCAATTAGAGTGGTCTCTTTCAGAGCTGCTGCATTTTAAATATCTTGTATTTTGTTTACCAAAACACCACTTATCACTTATCAAGGATATAGTACACAAGGACACCAAATGTGCAGGGCTCTTATAACTGTGGTAATGGAAGGTTCTAGCAAAGTACTGAGCAGTAAATAAACACAAGACTACCCCAAATAAAGACCAAATTAAAAAGGCTCAAACTAAGGCTCAAATTAATTTAAATAACTTTTTTGGTTATTTGTCTGATTTTACCAGTTGTAAAAAATAATGTTATCCATACTTTCTCATATTTCTTTCCTCTCCTATGATAGCAGGGATGTTAATTAACAGTTTAACCATTAACCGTCATTAAAGAATTTTAACCAATTAACACTATCGGTTAAACTGTTCAAAGAAATATTAAAATTAATTAAAAAGCTGAACAAAATTGAGAGGAGCGTTTTGTCAGTTTGAACAGAAAAGATGGTCCACCTTAAGAGAGTCTGAGCCAGATTTACGGATACAGGAAGTTGGCTCCCGTTTTGAGCAGAGAAGTTGTAGCCTCGTGGCTTTTATTAACCAACAAATAAACTGTACACACACTGTCTGTTACACCTACATTCACAGCTATAACACCACCGACAAACCCAAACTCACTGCCGCCACACACACATGCGGTCTGTTGGACACTTGCTATAGTTACACCGCGCTGACAGACCGTATGGTCAGCTGCTAACGTGGCAGAAAGAAACATTTGGTCGAACAATCTTAAGTTACTCCCAGCAGACACACAGCTGAGAATCTGCCAAACTAAACTAAATGATGTGGTGGTGGTGACAAACTTTTACTGGGAAAGTGGTTGCATGTCCTAAACACTACACGCAGCACTGTGGCTGCTAACACTCCTGGACGGTGAACTGTTGTGCTCATACACTGCAGCTCGCACACCCCTGCATGAGACACACTAAACTTGTTGGTTAATAATCAGTTAACGTGGATCGGTTATTGGTTAAACAAAATTTTTCAAAATTGGCATCCCAGGTAGTATATCATTTTCAAACTGCTAAGCCTCATTAAAAATGCATATTCTCAATCTCGCCATTTCCAAATCAGCGTTTTATTTGAACAAGAAAATTGCAGCATTTATTAAAATCTGATTTCTGAGAAATTACGGGCAACTCAATAGATAATCCTATGCAACTGTTGGAAGCGTTTTAATAGCACAAAGCTCCCTACGGCACTTGTGTGCGCGTTGCTTGCATGTCTGCCTCCATGCATCCGTGCATGAATACATTAGCTAGGTGGGGCGGACATGAAGCCAAATCCCAGAGAATTTGCCTCCTGATTAATAAATCATTACAAAATGGAACAATTTATAGTGTTTTCCATCGTAAATAATTGATGTCTTTGTTCGTAGTCAGTGTTAATAATGGGTCTGCTTTTCCTCAGGACAAAAATAAAATAAGAAGTAAAAAGCTGGAAATATTAAAGTAAAAGTGGCAAGGAAAATGACAAAGAGCCGGGGTGTGGGGTTGCAAACACACAGAACACACTAACAAATACCATTGAAAACAGATGGCATCAGAATGATCTGATGTCCTGTCACTGTCTTTTCATATGCTAATCCAGCTCCTACACACATCCGAGTGCCTTTAATCAGATACCAGGTCAGAGAAGCTAAATCAAGCTGAGACAATCATGCTGCTAGCTTATTACAATACACTGAGACGGGTAGTCAGACAGCAGTGTATCAATGCACTTAACGCCTTGAGACTCAGGCAATGTGTGCAGTTAATATAGCAAGGGTGATGTTGCTCTCAGCACTTGAAGAGGCAGGTAAATTAGAAGAAGTGTTTCTGCAACACTGCACCACAACTAAATATTTTAGCACCATGACAAACTTTCTTTGCATAATATTGACTTATTTATCAATATCTGCTAGCGGTCTCTGTCACTCAAACAACATAGTCACAGTGGGAGCCCCGCTGTTGTCGGCTCTGCTTAAGTCCTTTGCTGAGTTAAGCTAAACTTTATGCTTAAAGCTACTTGATCATAATTCAACAAGTTCTGCATGTGCTTCACAATAACTGTTGCAAAGTGATAGGTGTAGAGGCGTTTACTGTAAAGACACCCCAGAAGCCAGTGCCAGAAAACTAATCACCAAAAGTTGATCTAAAGGTATTTGCAAAGGAAAAAACAAATATTATATCTCAAAGCACAAAAAAGGTGATCGGATCAGAAAAACACTGACTTCAAATACTGTGTAGTAATCAGTTTGGATTTGTGAGCAACAAGATTAAATAGTAAACTCGTCAGATGAAAAAGGTGCAGAAGATTTTTTACAGTTTTGGAAATCCTCAAACTTCCAACATGTGAAATTCCAACAAGTGAAGTCAAATGTCTTGTTTCTATGGTAGGTGTCTAATGGACATACAGGGGGCAGTGTGCACACATGGGCTTCGATCATGCTGTTTTCATCTCTACACAATGTTACACGTTGAGTAAACATTGAGTATAGTAAGCTAAAAAAACAGACAGACTTAAAATGAACTGTGTGTTCAATATTCATGAATATTCATGCTGAAAAGCAAAGATTTTTACTGTATTAATTTAGACATTTTCCAAAGTAAACATCCTTAGAAGTATATGATTTAACTTTTCCCATGGTCTAGTGTTAGTTAAAAAGTTAACTACAATCACAATAAATCGTAACATTGAATCACAATTTCATAGAATCGCAATACTTAAAAATAGCAATACATATCAAATCGGCACCCAAGTATCGTGATAGTATCGAATTGGGAGATATGGGTATCATCCCAGCCCTAATACAATGCAGCTGGTAGCTAGAGGCAAGGTCACAGATTGCAACCAAATGAGGCCTTTCCTGTGTGCCAAGCGTATTGGAGAGCTATGGATGGAGACCTGAGTTACTGTAACATGGCAGTGCAACATGGCAGACCCTGTAAAAAGTACCCACTCCCTATGTGGTTATAAACGGCTCCTTCTAAATTAACTAAAACATCATAATTCTTAATTTCGGGTGATTATACAATGAAGAAAACAGATTTATTGTATTTCACCTCTATCAATAGAGCCCCCTTATTGTTACACACTGGCCCTTTAAATTATGCATCTGCTTTAAAAGTCGGGGCAGACGTGGGCCACCCATTCTCTCTTCCCTTTCACTTTCCAGTGTATACAGTCCAAGGAAAGATATAATATTGACATTATTTCATTTATAAACTCAGGGTACTGAAGCGTGACTGATAAGTGATCAAAAAACAGGCAGAAATATAGGCTTGTCATTACAGTCCTGGTCAACCACTGATCAACTATCAACCGCAGTCGCATGACGACAAGCGTAGACACATTCAAACCACAATTGTAAAATAAATTAAACACGACAGACGGCTCAACGACCATAAACACACACACATACAGGAGTCAGCAGGGGCCTTCTGAGGACAGATTTATTAAGTTTTTCCTTGGAAACCACACATAGACACACACAGAGATACACAGACATGCGCACACCCAGAGTAATCATCAGATCAGATCAGATATCAAAAGGCAGTGTCTGTCTGGAAGATTAGAAGAGCCATCTGTCCACCATGTGGAAAGCCTCGGATTATCAATAAACTTCACACACTCCTGTATGTGCATGTATCCGTGTGCTTGTGTGTTTGATCCAGCCACTGAGTATGGGATGCAAATTCGACACACAGAAGCACAGAATGAATAACTACAAGTAACCACTTCTCCCTTTTGTTGACCTTTTCAGACTGAAATCAACCCAGACTCAGACCAATCCCCCCTGAATGGCACAAGTGGCAAAAAAAAAATCCACTGAAACATTTTAGGGAAAAAGCACTTCCAAGAGCATTAATTGTCCAATACAAACAGACACAAACAGACAGTCTGGAAATGACTTGTGGCCACACTTAATGCTTAATCAATACATACCTATCGATCTCTTTCCTGGCTAAACATTACCTGTATTTACTCTTTTAACTTTCCCCTGTATAGATCTACTGTGTACTGTTAATCTAACCCCACGATGAGAGAAGATTGCAACAAGAAAGAAAGCACAAAAGCCCAGTCGCATGAAAAGGTGTGTGAATGACCCTATAATGTGCAGGGCGAAAGCAAGAAATAAGAATGCAGTTCTTGCATTAGGGGTGTCATTTGTACGCCTTGTAGTCTGTACTGACAGCAATGTAAATGCTAGGGGTGTCACAGTACTCCAAATCCATGATTTGATTCAACTTTGGATTTTAAGGTCACGATTCAATTTGATTTTCGATGTAAACATACCATTGTTGGACTATGGAGTCTTGATTCGTCAAGATCAAGAGCTCATTGGTTTTATACCCTGACGACTGTCATTTACTAGGGATGTTAATAATTAACCATTTAACCGTTAACCCACATTAAGAACAGTTTCACACTACAAACAGCTATTAATGCTATTAGTTATTAACTTTTAAGAAACATTTATAATTAAATAAAGCTGAGCAAAACTCAGAGGAGCGGCTTGTGATGTTAAAGAGAAAAGCTGGTCCACTTTAAGAGAGTGTGAGCCAGCACTACAAGATACAGAAAGTTGGCTTCTTATCGAGGATGGATGTTACAAGGCTACAACTCCTCAGCTGAAGTCCTGAGCCAACTTCCTGTATCTGTAACTCCGACTCAGATTCTCTTAAGGTGGACCAGCTTTTCTCCTTAAAGTGATGAGCCACTCCTCTGACATTTTCTCAGCTTTTTAATTCATTAAATTAATTAAAACCATTTAATCAATATCATTAAATCAGTAATGTCGGTTTACGGTTAAACGGTTAATTATTAACATTCCTACTCGCTACCAATATCAGCTGCTCTGTTTCAACAATGTTGAGCTGAAAAAAACGTGAATGTAGGCTGAAATTTAGCTGTGGCGTTGTGTTGGGAGATGCCGTCACTTAATGTTAAACCAAGTTCTAATAGAAGAGCTATGAAAAGTAATTCACTTACTGAAGTCTGCTAGCCGCTAGGCTAATTCATGCAGTGTAAAATGCCATAGGCACATGCAGGAAGTGCCCTGAGTATTGTAGTGACATGGACAGTCCACATTTCCCATCTTGCCTGCCTAGTCCCCAGTGCTGGATTGAGTAGTTTAAATGTGCCGTTTTAGAATACAAAATGCAAATGTTAATTTTCTTTTGTAATGTCATATGTCTGTGCAGAACATGGTGGCTTATGTTGGAAATTGTGACTTTTGTGCTGGTTTATAGTTTCAATCATGAGTGAGGTAGCTGTTACATTTTTTGAGTACAACTATATTATGCTCCGAGTCACACGAGTAAGCGGAGCGGAGAGATAAATAAGTTATCGTCCATCCTGCTTTTAATGTCAATTAAATTTGTGATTTAGATATAGAAATCCTTACAACCCCAGTAAATGCATCCACATTATTACACCACAGTGACATACAATAATGAACAACAAAGACTGCTTATGGTGGCGATGTTAGGGTGTTAATCACATTTGTTACAATACTTATATTACATTGTTTCCGTACGCATTTTTCAGTTTACGTTCATCCTAAAACTAACCAGGTAGTATTGTTGCCTAAACCTAAGTGAGTGGTGGTTGTCCCCTGCTGGCACTGCACCTTCATATTCACGCCTCGGTGAGGCAAAACCTGACACTGACACGCTATCCTCTGGTGGATAGGTGGGTCTGTTAAACGCTTTGGCATGACATTGGGTTGGAAGTGGTTGACTAGATGGAAAATGAATAAAAGTTTATGTGCGCACACACACACACACACACCTCCTCAAGAAAATTCAGGCTCAATTATTACTTGTCTATTCGCTGCCTCACAGAGTGGACAGCAGACAAGCTATTAGTCCTATAACCCATGGATGGCCACACTCACAGACAGTTACTTAAATTCATTCACAATGTCTCTCTGGTCAAGCAAGGTCCTGCTGATGCTTCCAGTCAAGTCATCTTTTCTGCTTGGTGATCAAGGTTACTTTGTCTGATGATGATTCAAATTAAGCCCGCTGCTCAAATCATCTGCGGCTTTTAAATCCACTTTATCTGATATCTGTGCTCTCACATGGAAATCTAGCACATAGCTGATTCATTTATATGTATGAAGGGGAGATCAGACGGAGACACATGTAGAATTAATTTATGACAAAGGACAGCAGTGCACACACACCCAAGCACACACACACACACACACACACACACACACACACACACACACACACACACACACACACACACACACACACACACACACACCGTTGTCTTGTATTAAAATACTTGTGAGGACCCCTGAAATCTTTCACCAACTAAGTATTCCCATATTCCTTTGTTCAAATCTCTGGTCCTCACAAAACTTGATTTCACACAAACACTCATGCTCACACTTTTCGCTCTTCACTCACAGGTAGCCGGTGCTTTCATTTCAGCAGGTGGCCTCATATGAACATCCGATACAGGTCACCTCTGCTTTCCATTTCAGCGGGTGGTCAGCGAGTAATGGCACTGATGGCTGAACATTGGACACTCAGACAGAAAGCAGGGGCTATCTTCCAAAACAACACAAAAAGGGCCAAAGGGGAGGGAGGGAGGAGGGGGAACCTCAAAGGGGGCCTTGAGAAGTCATTTACTACATGTCCTTGAATGCCCAACTCTCCGTTTCTTTGCTTTTTATCCATATGTCACCCACATACTTTCTCCACCCACGCCAACAGCCTGGTGTGCCACATTAATTACTGATGTCTTTCAAGCTTTCATTTCCTCTTCATGAGAGAAATTACATTTGTTTTCCTTGTTGAGTCAAGATGACAGGGAAAACAAAGGACAAATTAGAAGTGAGAAAGACTAAAAAGTCTCTTTCAGCTTGTAAAAGAAACAGACAAGCTAATTATTCAAAAACAGACAAAGCCACAATGAGTTGTCAAATGTCAAAGGATATAGATCATCTTGCTTTGGTCGTTTTAGCTCAACTGTCAAGGAGTCCGACATAATATTGTGCTGTTTGTCCTCCGAGAGGGGGAAAGCTAAGTGAGTCCCTGACATCACTCAACTGAACAAATGAAGACGTTTAATTGGATAAAAACATTGACATTTTGAAATTAGAACAGTTTGTAGTGTCAAATTATGTGAATAAAACTCAATTTGTCCTGCGGTGCCCCTAATTAACCCATTGTTTGCTGTGTCTCATCTGTCACGGCAACTCTCAAAGCAACTTTATAGCTCAAGGTTGAAACAGGGGTGATGAAAAAAATATTTTACTTCACAGTAAACTGAGGCACCAGTTGACGTTCCCCACCGTGACGTCAAAAACAACCAGTGGATAAGACTGGTGATATTCTATGGGTTACATACACACAGCTGGGAGCTGCCCAAAATGTCCACGAGCATGTCGCGTTGCCCACTGAGCTGAGATGCTGGGGGTTAAATGCCTTAGTAAATGGCACCTGATAAAACATGTTGAAGGGGCAGGAAACCATAACTCCATCTTCTACGCAGTGTGGACATCAATGTGTAGACCACAGAGCGTCCAAGTCTGTCCCCTTCCGGTGGACCACTTGGGACCTTATTTCGTAAAGAATATAATGGTCGTCAGCAGCTAGACAAATATTTTTAGATCGTGTTTGAATTGCACCATGAATCACATGACATTTTTCGATATAAAACAAGTCAAAAAAGTCTGTTTGTCTTAGGTTTGTTGTAGTATCATTTAGTTTTGTGTGAAACCGCTCTGTGAACTACATCTCTCGTCTAGCACAATATCCGTCACCAGCACTAGACAGATCGCTAACTGCTACGATCTGCGTATAAATGTTATCTAACCTTGTTTTCCAGTAACTCTTTTTAATCAGCCGGGAGGCGAAAGAACGAGCGAGACCCATTGCTCCTGTGAGTAAATCCCAGTACGAAAAACACAGGCATCGCAGCTTCAGCGAAAGAAACGTCACTTACGCAACTTTCGGGTGTGCAGTCTTTTTGTAATTACGGATTTTCACAGTCTTATGCTTCAACAGTTTTACAACAAACTGACATTCTTGACTTGCAAAATTATGTTTTAAATTGACAAACGTGATTCGTGGCATCATTTCTGCCATTAGAGCACCTCTGCTGCCAGAAATACCATCTCCCTGCTTTTATTTAAGGCTCAACACTCCAAAACAAACTCCTATCCTCCTTGTTTCCTAGTCTCTCCCTTCCTCAATCCCCTCCGCCCCCAAGCCTTTCCCTCGGCTCTTGCCTTATCCCATTACTCACATCCCCTCCATGATATTCCCATTATATCCCTTCAGGGTATTCCCAATCCCTGTGGAATGCAGGTGGTATTCCTGGGATAACTGGGGGTTGACTGGCTGGCTGGCTTCTGCTGGGAATAGGGAATATGTTTCCTTCCTCTGGAGGGAAGCAGCAAAGGAAACTCCTAACCAGCTTCTCCCTTCATTTACCTCAAGCTTTCCTCATCAGAGAAATGAAAGCATGAGTGAACAAATGAACAGTGGACCAGTGATTCTTGCATCTTCCTCTCCTACCTTTTCCCTCTTCTGGTTTGAGAAACAACGGTGAGATATCAGCACCCTTTGGGAGTCAATTTGTTCTGTTTTTTCGTTGTCCCTCGGAGGAACAAGGAGTGATCGCTCTTACGTCAACTGCAATTCTCTCTCCTTGCTTACACTGGGGAAGTGCAACTGGCAATAAGGGAGCTCTTCCTATCCTTGGAGGAATAAGTGCCAGAGAGAAATAATCCTTGTTTCCCTCCTCCTGTCTCATCACTCATGGACATCTGGTGTCAGACATCACATTAACTACAGTATTTAGTCATTATGAATCAGTTAGTAATGTGGCTGTACTTGACTGTTTCTTGCTACAATGGCTGTTCTCATCAGGTCGGTTTGTGAGGCTGTCCTTTCCTAAGAGTAATCAATGCATTAGATTGACCACTGATCCCTCCTTCTCTCAAGTCATCCCATTTCCTTTTTCTCCTCTATCCATAGTTTCCTCAAGGGAATCTTCAGGCACGAATGGCTGGGGTCCCTAATCCCATGACCTCTGAATGGTTACTGGGTGCTGCCTACACGTGGGTCACCTTGTAGGATCATCATAACACACACACACACACACACACACACACACACACATACATACATACATATATATACAGGGCTTGGGATCACTCTAATCTCCTGGCCTCTAAATGGTTACACTTGACTGCCCTAGACTTATGGGTCTATTTGTAGGACCTTAGATGAATTCAAAGCCTTGGAAACTGTGTGTGTGACAGAGTGTGTGTGTTTTACAGAGATGGCAGAGAGCTGTCTCATTGTCACTAACAGTCGCTCTGTTAAAGCCGCACATACATATATACAAAATGTATCAGTCCGATACTCCGATGTGTGTAATCGGGACTGGAATGGTAATAATTTCCAAGTAGTAAGTGAGAAAGTAAAACACAAATGTCAGTCAGTTGTTAGATTTCGGGATTCCCCATACAAAAGGACACCTGTTTTGCCAAATGACAACTTAAATATTCAAAACTGTTTAACCTTCATGTCGCCATACTATTTACATATCCATATTTACATATTAACAGCCTGTCTGCCTGTCAGTGCTCTGAACTTAAGGATATTATATCTAATATATTCAATTCAAGTCCATATGTGGTGATGAAAATGTATTTCTAGTCCGATGTATCTTCAGTTTGTACTTGTTATTTTCTCACAACTGTCACTTTACCTCCTATTTCTTTCCTCGCGTCTCTCTTGTCGTCTCTCATTCCTCAAACCACTCCTCTCTTGTCTCTTTACCATTCTCAACTCCGATATTCCTCCATCTGTCCATCTCTCCATTTCTGAAGCTCTACCAGAGTCTAGTTTTTTTTTTTTTTTTTCCTGGCAACATATTGTCCTCCCCGTTTGCCTCCTTTTCGCTGATTTTGGCTTCAAGTGCATCGGCATCTCTCGGCTGTACCCTTCATCACAGCACCCTCCTCCCTTCCCCGCTGACTCTTCCTCTCGTCTTTCCTTACATCGTTTTCCCTGCACTCTTTCTCACCCCTTTCCCCTGTCTCAATCAGCGAAGTGGGGCTGTCTGACACACATAGTTGCGAGATACTGGAAAGACAGAGCGAACATACAGACACACGCTCTCACACGCACGCCAGGCGATATATCTACTCTTACAGAATGACGGCTGTCGAAAGCTGAACCGTCTCACACACATTTACTCTATACAATATCATTTCCCACCATGTCTGCATGACTGTGTGAGAAGAGCAAATGTGTGTGTGAGCTGGATGTCTGCGCCAACGTCAGTGTGTGTGTGTGTGTGTGTGTGTGTGTGTGTGTGTGTGTGTGTGTGTGTGAGAGGTGGAGTCAGATAGAACATTGTAAGTTTTCATTGGCTATAACATCGCGGCATGTAATGTTGCGTAGAACACAGTCGGCCAATCACAGCATCCTCACACACTCCATTTTATGAATGAGACGGCATGTATGCGAGGTACACACACGCTCAGAGTGAGAATACTCTACAGTGATGTAATACAATCACACGGAGCAGTAGAAGCGCTTCTAACTCAAATGCCGTATGAGCTGAATCAGAGCAGTTCAACAATGTTTCAGCCTAAATTTCTAAATACTGTCAATTACAAATATCCTGGAAATGTATAGAAAATTAGAAAAACTAAAGGAAATGCATGGACTGCAAATGTCACATACCATTTATACCAGTAAAATGCCATTACATCTATATCACATTCACAAATATGCCAAATGTTTTTCTTCTTACATCGGTAAGTGCTTCATTTCAAACAGAAACAAAATGCATTTAGTGATGAAAGCATATATAATCTAGCTTTCTTTCAAAGCCAGTGTTGCATTTCATATCAGTCATAATTTCAAAGTAGTTCATTGTCTAAATTGCACAGTAAAATGAAATTGTATGCAACACCTCCGGTGTTTTCTCTCCACAGCAACACCTCGAATACTTGCTCATCAATAAAGCCCTCGTATCATTTTATCAAAACAGCTCACACCCTCTCTCCAAAGCCCATATCCTCAAACCGTCTGCGTCCAAACCAGGAACTGTGAACGCCTCATTTGGCTGACATTGTGTACTGGGGAGTAATTTTGCCTAACCGGTATGTAAAATCATAACTGAAGTGCTGTGTGTGCGGCTGGCTGGCAGAGAGGACATTGGGAGGGGAGGAGAGCAGCCAAAAACAATCAAAATATCCTGGTGTGACTTTCCATGAAGGGTGTGTGAGTGAGTGTGTGTGTGTGTGTGTGTGTGTGTGTGTGTGTGTGTGTGTGTGTGTGTGTGTGTGTGTGTGTGTGTGTGTGTGTGTGTGGGCGCGCGTGTGTGGCGCACCCATATGCAAGTATACACGCTTTTCTATGAAGTCACTATTTGGCACATTGCTCTGCTGCTCAAATGTGGTTCACTTGTCTCGCTGTGCTAAGATGGGTGAACAGTGCCCTCTTTGGTCGTACAGAGGAACAGCAGCTCAGGACGAGCCACACTGAACAAGTACAGGCCGTCTAACAAGTGTAGAGACGACAGCAGAGAGAAGTGACAGGTTGTTGTTTTGCTGAAGTAAAACAGAACAAGACAGCATTTTTTTTTTCTTCAGATTGTTCAGCATTACAAAATATTTTATATTTCAGATATTTCATGGCTGACTAAATTACCTGGCTGCTTCGTAACTCACCTCAGCTGGCACACACCAGGAGTAAAAACATTTGAGGTGAAAAGAAGACTCATACACTCACACATACAAGTCTCATACAGAGATCACCATTTTTCATAGATTTCAGGGACAAAATATTTTATTGCACAGACTGCTTTCACTTCCATGTTGTGCTACATGTACATGTGCACCTTTGCATCCAAGTAAGATTAAAAATAAAGTTCTTCGCCTCCTGAATTCAGTGCAGATTCGTTTTGACAGTACAAAACGAGTAATCTATTCAGCAATACACTTGATGCGATATGTAGTAGACTTTTCGCTGAATGGAGTGTGCATTTTAAACATTAATATCGCAGCTGATCATGTTTAATTGTGAGAGGCCAAAATCATGATTAATATTCGACTGTGTAACCCTAATATCATATTTTAAAAAATACTGTTTTTAAAAATTATATATATCATCCCAACAGTCACCAGTCCTTTTAACCTACAGCCATATTATATAACGATAAGGCTCTTGTTATGCAAAAGTCTCCTTACTGTTTTACATTAAATTGATTTCAGGTTAATAACAGCATTAACAAAGAACTGGCTTTGTTTTAGTAATGTTAATGATTACATAAGGTCATGTGTAGCCTTCAAGGGCAGAAAGTTACAACTTTTAAACTATGAATGAGAATACAGAGCATGTTTTGCAGAAGGATGACCTCATCCTGATATTGCAGGGATGCATTAGTTCAATAAAAAGCTCTTCCAATGAGCCTAGGCTGCCACCTAGAGGCCACAATAAGGACTGCTACTACGTCTCACACCAGGTGATGTCATAGTTTAAGAAAGAAAGAGTTAGAGAGGGAGATGAAAGAGGGACAAGGGAGGGCAGGGGGTGTGAAGAGAGAGAAAACAAGACAGATGAGAGGGAGGGAGAGAAGATGATGTCATGCTTTCAGAGCAGTGGAAACGGTCTTTGTCCAAACTCTTTCATTAAAAGATCTGCGGATCGACACTACGGATATGAACGACAGCCACTACGGAGGTATCGGTTTGATATTCATACAATATCATCATACGAAGGGCATAGCATTTCTGACTCACAAATGATATGTTCAACCTACTCGGAGTCCTAATTTTCAGTCTGGCCACATACTAGACACTACATCCTTCACGAGCCCAATTCAGTCCTTGTCATTCCAGACTATTCCACTCTCTCCAATGCACTCCCACCAATTTCATGCCATTCTCAACAACCGCATTGCATTCCATACTATACCATTCAAAACAATCACCACCTCTTCTGAGTGTAATCTCCCCTGATTCTGCCCATGACAGGCAATTTCTCCTTCCAACAACCTCGCAGTGAAAAACAATAAGCGAGGATACACACATCCAAAGAAGGAGAGGGGGAGATAGAAAGAAACACAAGAAAAAGCGATGCGGGAGGACAGAGACTGAAGAAGCAAGCAAAGGGGGTAGGCAGATAAAAAGCAGAGGAGAAGTGGGAGACAGAAACCAAACTAATCCTTTAGCTTTAGCAGTGAGACACTGACCTTTAAAGTACTTTGTTGAGAGGAGGAGAGAGAGAGAGAACAAGGCTGATGGAGGGAAAGCGTATTCTTAAGCTCCATTTGTGAAGGATGTAGGCATCTCTGAGCTACATAGTGGGATAAAACCATATTAACTGAAGCGATAAACAACAGAGGACAGTGGTTTTGTTAAGCTGTAACCTGAAGGACACACGCAGACACAGTAACACTTGTGAAGCCACTTCCTTAGCTAACATTTAGATAGATAGATAGATAGATAGATAGATAGATACTTTATTGATCCCAAGTTGGGAAATTGTGGTGTTACAGCAGCAGGTTATCAGCACAATAAACTTGAGAGAATATACACATCTATGTACACATAAAAAAGAGAATATACACATCTGTACTAAGTGTGAAGTATATACAGAGAATCTTGTTATAATCTAATCTAATTCTAAGAAATGTAAACATTATACACTATAATAATAATAAAATAAAATAATGATATGATATAATGTTATAGTATATAATGTAATGTTGTATAGCATAACATGATATGTATGTATGATATATATAATATAAGTAGAAATAGATATATAGAGATGTGGTATAATAATATAATGCAATATACACGACAATACACAATATAACTTAATGTAATACTGTATAATGCTATATAATACACCTGACCACCACTTAGCTGGGGGTCTATTAATCACACTAAATATAAAAAAATATAGAAGAAATAAAGAATAACACTCTCTATATACAGTCAGTAGTGCAGATGTTAATGTTAAATTGTGCAATGTTAGATGTCAGGGGGAGCAGAGAGCTCTCTGCCAGCCAGAGGTGATGTGTTGAACAGCTTGATAGCTGTTGGCAGGAAAGATTTCCTGTATCTGTCCTTGTGACAGCGGAGCTGAACCAGTCTGTTTGAGAAGCTGCTCCGCTGTCGCTCTAGTACCGGGTGGAGAGGGTGGTCTGGATTGTCCAGAATAGACAACAGCTTGTTCATAGATCTCCTTTCCACCACAGCCTCAAAAGTGTCCATTTTGCAGCCAATCACAGAGCCGGCCTTCCTGATCAGTTTGTTCAGTCTGTTGGCGTCGCCAGCTCTGATGCTGCTCCCCCAGCAGACCACAGCAGAGTACAGGGCGCTGGCTACAACGGACTGGTAGAAGATCTCCAGCATTTTGCTGCACACGTTGAAGGATCTGAGCTTCCTCAGGAAGTAGAGGCGGCTCATCCCCTTCTTGTACACAGCATCAGTGTTGGTCCTCCAATTCAGTCCGTTGTCGATGAAGACGCCCAAGTATTTATACTCCTCCACAATAGCAATGTCCTCCCCCAGGATCTTCAGGGGCTGTGTGGGTGTCCTCTTCTTCCTGAAGTCAATCACCATCTACCTTGTCTTGGCCACATTGAGATGCAGATGATTCCGACCAGACCACTCCACAAAATCACCCACCAGAGCCCTGTACTCCTCCTCCTGTCCACCACTTATACACCCCACAACTGCAGAGTCATCAGAAAATTTCTGTAGGTGACAAGACTCGGAGTTGTATTTGAAATCCGAGGTGTACGCGGTGAACAGAAAAGGAGACAGCACCGTACCCTGCGGAGCTCCTGTATCACTGACCACTACATCGGACAGGTCGCTGCCCAGCCGGACAAACTGCGGCCTGTCTGTCAGGTAGTCCATGATCCAGGAGATTGTGGGAGCATCCACATTCATCGCCCGCAGCATCTCCCTCAAAAGAAAAGGCTGGATGGTGTTGAATGCACTAGAGAAATCAAAAAATGTGACTCTCATAGTGCACCCAACACCATTGTTGGAAGTGAGGGGGGGGTGGGGGGCAGCAGGAGGTGGTGAACTGAACCTGTTGAAGAAACGGTTCAGCTCGTTGGCCCTCTCCACGCTGTGGGCTGGTTCTCTGTCCTTCACCTTGAAGCCGGTGATCTCCTTCATACCAGCCCACACCTCCTTGGTGTTGTTTTGTTGGAGCTTGTCCTCCAACTTCCTCCTGTAGGAGTCTCTGTACTCCCTCAGCTTCACCTTCAGATCACGCTGCACCCTTTTCAGCTCATCCCTGTCCCCAGCCCTGAAAGCTTTCTTCTTCTTGTTGAGAAGCTCCTTCAGGTCACTGGTAATCCAGGGCTTGTTGTTGGGGTAGCAGCGTACGGTCCGGGTCGGAAGGGTAGTGAATTCACAGAACTTGATGTAGTCTGTGATGCAGTCCGTCATGAAGTTGATGTCCTCCCCATGTGGTTCGCAGAGCACATCCCAATCTGTTGTCTCAAAGCAGTCCTGCAGTCTGTCCCTCGCCTCCTGAGTCCACCTCCTCACAGTGCTTGTGCCCACAGGTTGGCGTTGAACAAGGGGGACATACTTAGGGGACAACAAGACCAGGTTGCTCTGCCGAGTGGGGGGAGGGCAGTGACACTGTATGCATCCTTGGTATTTGCATACAGGAGGTCCAGAGTCTTATTGTCTCTTGTGGGACAGTCAACATACTGGTGAAAAGTTGGCAAAGTCTTCTCCAGTGTGACATGGTTAAAGTCCCCGGTAATGATAAATAAGGCGTTTGGCTGCTGGTTCTGGAGTTTTGCCACAGTAGAGTGGATAGTGTCCATCACCACACCCCCATCAGCTGACGGCGGGATGTAAACAGCAACAACAATGGTGGAGGTGAACTCTCTCGGCAAGTAAAACGGACAAAACCCCACAGCCAACAGGTCAATATCCGAGCAACAGAGACGTTCCTTAACAGTCACATGTCCGGGATTACACCACCTCTCATTCACCAAAAGTGCAATCCCGCCCCCCTTCTTCTTACCGCTCATTATAACGTCCCTGTCCGCCCGAACCGTCCTGAAGCCGGGTATGTTTACGCTGTGGTCCGGGATGTGTGAGTGTAGCCATGTTTCTGTGAAACACATGACGCTACACTCACGGTACTCCCTCTGGGTCTTGACCATATACAGAACTTAAGCCTTTGTCAGCACTGGTGGTCATTTTGTGCTACACTCACAGATACAGATAGTCACAGACTGCAGTGCCTCAATAAGAGCAGTGTCAGTCATAGGATATGAATGCTGGTGTCATTAAGGTCAACGCATACAAGCAGAGGCACATACCAGGTAGTCAATCTCCCACCGAAACATGAAACACAATCACACCCTCTTGCAAATGCACATAGTCATGCAAATCACATGCAAAGGCAACCTGAACATCATTGAATCAACTGAACTAGTACAACTGTGACCCATTTTCTTTTGACCCTTAAGTATCATCCATTTAACCGTTTTAGTGGCAAGAGTCTCTTACAGGCATAAATACACCAGATTCATTCTTTATTGACCTCTATAAAGGATATTTGATTTCACAGTCTAACAAAGTATAAACAAACGAGACAAGTCAGTTCCAGTATGATCAGGCTGTTTAAAGAAGTGACAGCTGAGGGCACAAAACTCCTCCCAAAGTGACGTTTTTATGCAGAGCAGTTGTTTATATCTGCAGCCAGTTTGGAGGAGGGTGATATGTCTGATCTTGAAGAATGATTGTTGTCAAGAAGCCCTAACAGAATACAATTTCAAAGTTAATTCTACATTGAATAATCATCTGTATTGTAAGGCAATGGTGAAAGGAGTGTTTTTTTTATAAGCACAGATATTAATACTACTATTTCAGAGTACTTCCATTTAACTGACATAATGACATGAAACAGAACTACATGATTCCTGTGTGGTCATTGCATGGTCCTACTTTTGAAGAAGAGAAGGACACAGAAACAAACCTAATCCAGAGATTTGAAAAATTCAATATCCATAACAGCATGTTTTAACCTTGTTACCTTAGAGTGTATTACATTACACCATTTTGAAATGCGTCGTTATCTGCTGAGGACCTTCAGACAACCAGGAAAGCTATGTACTGAAATCAGATTCTAAGAAAGACACTTCTCATACAGAAATCAAAGTAGGAATACAAAATAACTAACAAAACTATAAACCAGCCACTCGCTTCCTGTAAGGCCATCGCCACTGTTCCACTAAAATACAGACTCAAACAGATCTAAGGGAAGATAATTAGCACACTAAATGTCAAGTCTTGGTAGATGCTTTGACAAATGATCTACTACTGCGCCAAGAGAGACAGGCTGGATCTGAGACTTGCTCAAGGGCCAGAGAAAACGGTTAAAACAAAGAAAGGTGGAAAAGATAAAGAGATCAAGGGTCTAAACTAGCACATGACGGGGGAAACCGTTGGCCTCTGTTCATGAGTGAGTTGTGTGAGTGCGTGTGTGTGTGTGTGTGTGTGTGTGTGTGTGTGTGTGTGTGTGTGTGTGTGTGTGTGTGTGTGTGTGTGTGTGTGTGTGTGTGTTAGAGTGAGAGTGACTACATCTGCATTTTTGAAGTGTATGATTAATGTCCCTCTCTGGCTGTGGGGACCCCATGGTGAGAGAAACGCCTGAGGGGTTAATATTCTTCTGTGTGTGTGTGTGTGTGTGTGTGTGTGTGTGTGTGTGTGTGTGTGTGTGTGTGTGTGTGTGTGTGTGTGTGTGTGTGTCCCACCACACACAAAGAACTACTGCAAAGACACAGTGCAATACAAACACACATACTGTATGTGTGTAGTACTAGGTACTGTACAGATGATCACACAAACTGGAACAATTACTTCCTTTTCTTCATGACCAATTGTGATGAACAAGATCGCACGCACGCACACACACGCACACACGCACACACGCACACACACACACACTTTGACTATCATACTTAAACCATTTTTAACTGACAACTACAATCCAACACACACACACGCTGAACTAATGCAGATCAATCATCTCTGTCTCACTCTACTTTGTCTATGTCGGTCTCTCTCACCTGTGCATACACACACTCTCACACACAGTCAATACCTCGTGAAAGACCTCAGGTCATCTACTTCATAATAGGTCTGGCCTCTATGCAAAAGACATGCAAAACTTAAGATGAATGGTGGCATTCAACAAAGTCCAACCTCTACTGTGATGTATTTTCTGATGCATCACTCTCTCAGGGTAAAACTAAACTACTGATGATCTAACTAGGGATCCATCAATTATCGGACGTGATATTCAGCATTTTTAGAATTAACGGAATCATGATTGATTTTATCCAACAACCAATGAAATACATTAACTGCAAAATGCCATCTGTAACCACCACGCTAGTCTCACTCGATGTCCTGCCCACAGCACTATCTGGTTACTTACACGTCATGAGTAATAGCCGATCAACACCTCTGAAGACTAATACACCACGGACGGGCAAAGACGAACTCAGACTGTTAAAGCTGCTCTAGTGAACGAGCACAGCTTTGTGTCAAACCTAAGGCAGCAGTAAGCACCAATCCTCTATGCTGGAGTTGCAAAAACACCCAGCTAGAAGTGTTCTGTCGTTCTCTCTTTCTGGATGGATGCACTAAAGAAAAGGTTTAAATGTGTAGTATGTGAGTATTTGACTTAACCAGCACCAGGGAAGGCAGATTGCAACACATGCAAAGTTATATCAGCATGGGAGGAACAATGGCTCTTTTTAAGATAATATCAAAGGTTATCTTTTGCAGCCTTTAATTAAAGATATGCTTTAAAAAAGTTCTGCAATTGTAGTTTGTTTTATTTTAAATTAAATTTAAGATTTCCATTTTTACTGCAAATGTATATTAGTTGCAAACACTGGTTATCAGTCTCCTGATTACTAATAATCAGTATCGGTCCAAAGTATTGAAATCCGATTCTGAGAAAGATAGTTCTCATACAGAAATAAAAGTGGGAATACAAAATCAAAATCACACAAAACTGCAAACCGGTCACTCGCTTCCTGAAAGACCATCGCCACTGTTATACTACAATACAGAGTCAGACAGATCTAAAATAAGATAATTAGCACACTAAATGTGAAGTCTTGGTAGATGCTTTGACAAATGATCTACTACTGCGCCAAGAGAGACAGGTTGGCTCTGAGACTTGCTCAAGGGCCAGAGAAAACAGTTAAAACAAAGAAAGGGTCTAAACTAGCACATGACGGGGAAAACTGTTGGTTGAAAAACATATCAGTGGATTCCTAAAGTTCACCACGATGAAGAACATCTCCTAATGTTTACATAGTAGTAATATTAACCCCAATCATTCCTAACCAAGTTGTGTTTGTCCCTTAAGGCCTTAACACAGTGGGGACATTTTTTTTTCATGTGATTAATTCGCATGTCAATATATTTTTTCGAATGGTTGTTTAAGGCAGGTTTACTTTCAAACAATGGATTCTGGAGGGCACTAGTAACAGTGTCCTGTCGATATGAGCATCACATCAGAAAACACTTGTGTTGCAATGTATTTTGCTTTTTAACTTAAAAGGACATGTTGCATTTTATATATCATTATAACTTCTTTTAAAACAATGTTAAATGCTATAAGAAGTAATACGCATTGACTGCTGAAGAATAAAGGAGAAGATCTTCCTTTTCTGATATTTACACAAAAAGTATTTCCACTACATTCAACAATGTGACAGTGTTTTATACGGACGCTTTAAAATATCCACCTCCTGGAAAAAAAAACAAACCCAACTGAATAGTATGCTTTTTCACTTTCCAATATATGAAAAAAAACATCTCTGACACTAGCTTAGTGAAAGAGTTTGCTCTTTATTTAACCGACATGTTTTGCACAAGTCCTTCACCAGGTTTAACAGGATGGTTAAAAGCGCAGACTATATACACACTACAAGAGGACTCTGGCACAGCTCTTTGGCAAAGAGCTGACTACCCGTAAGTCAACAAGTGTTGCCAAGTGGATTTTTCTACATTTGGTCCTTTGTTACTTGAGCACTCTTACTTCATGTTCCAGTGTATCAGGTAAACTCCACTGGTGAAAACTAGTTACAAACTGGTATTGCAATGAAAAATATTAGTGTCTGACTGAATGACCATGTAAATTACCAGGCATCAGATCAGAGCAAACATGAGATAACACAGATTTTTCCAATATTACCAACCATTTCGGCAGAAAAATGCTGAGCACCTACAGTATACAACACATAGTCGGCATATTTTCACATCAAACTGTGAAATTAGAGTTGAGCTCAAATAAAGCACAAGCCTCACGAAAACGGTTTTTAGAGAGTATTATTTTGTTTCTGTCCAGTTTGAATGAAGTGTTTTACGATGCTCTCCTACGCACAGCTGATCTCAACATAAACAAAACTACACATGGATGATGGTGCAAGCTCAGCAGAGAGGGGGGGCAATCGTTCTAGTGCACTTTGGTGGAGGTCTCATTGCTCTAGTTTCCCAATGCAACAGTATGCCTTTCTCAACTAGCACCACATCACTAATCCACTCCCAGCTTAATGTTCTGGGATGGTTACCAATTTCAGCTGGTCCTCAGTGGACTTCTTCAGCCTAAGGTGAGCTTCGCATGCAAACTTTCATCTCAAATTGAAGACAAATTTCACCTTATTCATAGGGATTGGCAGACTCCAAATATGATCCAAACCATCATATTCATTCACTCATTGTCTGTTTATCCTATTGACTATTTCTAATCAAACACATTTGCTTGGTTGCACACAGCCTGGGAAGATCAATTCAGAACACAACAGTCTCCCACTAGAACACACGAGGTATAGCTTATTTACAACGCAAGACTGCCCCCTTGTGTTTAATAATAATAATGACATTGGGTCTTTTGACACCTAAGGTATACAGTAAACCATTATACCATTGTAGATGTTCATTCATTTCTTACCTTCAATCCAACTGTCGAAAATACATCCCATCCACCCTTCTTAGTATTATTCTATTAGTACAGTAATAATTTTCTAGTAGTATTGTTATTTGCTGACCTCCAGTCTATAGACTTCACACAAACCCCCCAATTAAACAAATCTCTTACCAGTCATCTTGTATCCGCTAGCAGCTAGCTGTCCGGCCATGTACTCTCCATCTGAGTTGTTATGGCTGCAGCCCCACGTTTTCATCCAGATTTTCTGGGTGCCAGGAATCAAACTAAAAATGAATAAACGTTTTTGTTATGTTGTGTGGAAATCAAATCAATATCTAAACCTAACATTATGTCAGAAATCTGCCATAAAGCCTTCATCAAGAAATCAACTGATGACTATTCAACTTTAGCCTCAGTTTAGTGCAGTGGAACAGACTGTTGGGTAATCGGCTTGATCTGGTGGAAAGCTTTAAACTAAACTCTGGTGCAGACCAATTGCTGCAAAAGCAGCCTCTGGTATGGTCTATTTGTAGCATGTGGACAAGGATTTAGTGAAGGATATGGTATCATATGATATGGGAATTTTTTTTCCTGATTTTTGAGAAAGTGAAAAGTTAAAACAGAACTTATTCCCTCCACAGCATGATTTAGCATTTCTCCTACAAGAGGTTAAGTGAAACATACGATACAACCTCTAATATTATGGGACGCCTCTTTTTGTCCAGTTTTTACTTGCACATCACTATGACTGACATGTGAGGTCCAGCAGCTATTTTAACTACAGATGCACCACAATTCTGATTTTCGATTTTTAAAATGTCTGACAGCCAATTTAGCCAGCCAATTATCTATTTATTTAAGAAAGAAAGAAAGAAAGATATTCCTTTATTAGTCCCACAGTGGGGAAATTCAGTTTTACACTCTGTTGTTCACACAGTACATATACATGTCAATGGAGAGATGTCAGAGTGAGGGGGCTGCTCCTGACAAGCGCCCAGAGCAGTTGGGGGTTTGGTGCCTTGCTCAGGGGCACCTCGGCAGTGCCCAAGAGGTAAACTGGCATCTCTCCAGCAACCAGTTGGTCTTGGTCCATGGGGGTCTTGAACCCGTGACTTCCGCGTATTGTACTAACTCGCAGTCCTGCATTTTATTTAATGTTAAAGAGGAACTATTGAGACATTATAGTCAATATATCCCTCACATTTATCACAAGCCATATGACTGAGCATACATCCGAACATACATCCTGAACTACTGCACCACACCACTATTTCAAACATTTGACATACCTGTCAGCTTGCAGCTCCTCTTGGCTCACAAGCTCTTTTTTCTTCCTAGACCTCGGCATGATACTCCTTCTAGCAGACTGTCTCTCATGAGGAGTAGGGTCGCTGGAGGACACCATGTCCTCAATGTCTTCAATCAGAGACTCGCAGGCAGATGGCATGATGGTCTGAAAACAAAACAGAGCCAAGGTCAGCATAGCGTTATTCTATAGACTCTTTGTCTCTCATATAGTTGAGACCTTTGAGCAGTCAAGTAGACTCTGAGTAATAAACCCTGATTACCCAACGTTAAAAATGACTTTTGATGGTCGGATAATTGTTGCCCTGTTACAATTCACAGTAATCTAATAAGATAAAACAAATCCAAAAATAATGTATACATGAAAAAACTGTCAATACATTGATTATCACTTCCTTTATGTCAAAACTCTGGGCAACAGGATAAGATGATGTATGATGTGACAGGGCCACTGAATTTCTGAAGGGGAGCATGAATGTTGAAAAGCTTCAGAATAACAAGGAGCTGCATTAAATGACAAGATATTACGTCACCACAGTGAGGTACTAATACATTATATTTATATAGCACTTTTCATGAAATTCAAAGACACTTTACAGGAGTAAAAATGTTGAGAAAAATCATATATAAAACACACAACATTAAAAGCAGTTCTGAAAAAAAATGTGCAATCTGAACGTGGACAGGTTGGTACAGTCTGTTGTGTTTGGGGAGGAGTTCCTGAGGGACGGGGCAATTATAGTGAACGCTCTGTCACCCAGGTCCAGTACTTGGTCCTGAGTGGAGGAGACAGGAGTTTGGCTTCAGAGGAGTGGAGGGAGCAGGAAGGAGTGTTACGGTGAAGTAGGTTGGTGAGGTAGTAAGGAGCCTCGTTATAGAGGGCTTTTTGTGTGGGAGGGCTTAGATTTGGATCTGTTGTGGGACAGGGAGCCAGCAGATGCTCATGAGGACAGGGGTGATGTGATCACAGGAGAGGGAATGGGTGAGCGAGTTCAGGATGTGCTGGAGTTTAGGACTTCGGATGATGAGTCGTAAATAATGCAGGTGCAGTAGTCGATTCGAGATGTGATAATCAGAGTTTTGGCAGCAGAGAAGGAGTGTAATGCGCAGAGACGAGCTATGTTTTTAAAGGCAGAAAAAGGCACTCCTGGTGATTTGATAGGCGTGGTGTTCGAAGAGAGGTGGTTGTCGAAAATGACTCGGAGATTGTGGATGTGGGGGGGCGAGGCAGAGTTCAGTTATCGATGGTGATGGAGAAGTTGTGAGTGGTTTTGTTGAGGATGATCATGTCTGATTTATCGCAGTTTAATTTGTGGAAGTTGGTTTGCATCCATGAATTAATTTCACTGAGGTAGTTGGTCAATGTGAAGTGAGTTGCAGTGGTGATGAATTTTGTGGAAATGTAGAAGAAGAAGAAGAAGATCAACCTTTATTAGTCCCACTAAGGGAAATTCAATTTACACTCTGTTGTTAACACACACATGCACATACAGGACCCATATACATGCAACAATGGAGAGATGTCAGAGTGAGGGGGCTGCTCCTGACAAGCGCCCCGAGCCGTTGGGGGTTTGGTGCCTTGCTCAGGGCACCTCGGCAGTGCCCAAGAGGTAAACTGGCACCTCTCCAGCTACCAGTTCACACTCAGTTGTTGGTCCATGTCGGGACTTGAACTGGTGACCCTCCGGTTCCCAAGCCAACTCCCTACAGACTGAGCTACTGCCGCCCCCGAAATGTACCCAAACCCAAAATGTAACCCAAAATGTAGACGTGGACGTCATTAGCGTAGCAGTGGAAGTAGAGGCCATGAGGCGAATGATGAAGAGGAAGCAAGCAGAGGATGAACAGGAGAGGACCAAATACCAAACCCTGGAGGATGTCTTGGAACAGGAGAGCAGGGGAGGAGATGCATTTATTGATGTTGATGAACTGTTGTCTGTTTGATATAACTTTAGCCTTTAGAGAAGAATGGTGCGGTTGACTGAAAGCTGCAGTGAGTTCGAGGAGGATGAGGAGGGGAGGAGGTTGTTGGTGGCTTTGAGGGGCTTTGTTTCTGCACTGAGAATGGCAACCTGGTTGAAAGGGTAAACACAGGTCGGAGATGAGATGGGCTTTGAGTTGGGAGGTGACAGCACGTTCCAGTATGTTTGACACAAAGGGGAGACTGGAGATGGGCCGGAAATTACTCATGAAGTCAGGGCTGAGTCTGGGGTTTTTTTGATGGAGGTGACAGCAGAAAACTGTGGTGGGCATTTTCTGAAGACTTAAGTAATGTCATCACATGCTTTGCGTTGTCTGACCAACAGTGCAAAACTCAAAGATATTCAGTTAACGATATGACAAAAAATACATTTTGACATTTGAGACGATGAAATCATCAGTATGTTTGTTTACTGAAACAACTAACTAATTCAAGATAGTTGCTGAGTAATTAAAATGAATTGCTACAGATTTTTATTACACTATAGAAGAACTGAGATGCACAGGTGTTAATAAACTATGATTGGATCCCTGAGTAAGTTAGCTATTCTAAAATATTAAAGTTCATTAGTTTTAATAAAAGGGGAAACCCTTCAACTACATATCTGACATACTTCACACTGGTGAGATGCACAAGAATTTAGTAAATGCTGTTTATGGTGGTGATGTTAGATGTTCATTTTGTAAAGAAAGACACATTAAATACATTTGACATGCCATTTCTGTAACTGTACCAAAACTGTAGAGAATACATTACCCACATTATCAGCGACTGTGACCTCATGCACCTGTGTCTACTTACACACCTGAGCTAATGAGGTCATCCCATATACAGATACACTTTTACCAAAAGAGATTATGTCACTGTCTCTCATTCTCCTAGCTTTCTCTACAGCATACACATGTTTTCATTACTCAACTGAATTAACATTCATTGAAAATATGCCAGAGAAAAACACCCATAAAGCTACATCATGAGCGGCAGTTAGTTAGTTAGTGGATGCCAGATACCCAACTAAGCAAGTCAACCATCCTAATTGTTGACAGGTTGAACTTACATAAAACTATGGCTAAAGTTATTCTTACCAAGTTTGTCGTATAACTGAATTTAGCTTTCTAACTAACTAGCATAAGTTAGCTAGTGTTCCCCTTCGTCTTAACTGAATGAACTGATTAAAAAGTTAACTAGCGACATAACTATAGGTTATACGTTTATCATCCTTAACTGCAGATAAAAACAGCGCCGCGTTAACCAGGTTAATAACGTTATAGAAACAAACGCAGTTGATGTTGTAGTGTTTCACTTTCACCTATAAACTAACGCTATGTGGCTAACATGACCATTGACTGAAACAAACGAGAAACACCAGTGAAAACGTCTAATATGCAGCACCGATAGTTAAAGTGTGTTGCCGAACATGAGCAAGCTAGCTATTAGCTTGGCTAGCCTCACTAGCTAGCCACCACGCACGTGTGCTTATTTTGGACAGTCTGAGCCCCGAAGATACCGCATAAATATCTTACCTGAGTCGCAATGATATTATTGGTTCAGATGAATACGAATTGCGAAGAAAGGGCGCTTTAGAAATGCAAAATTGTATTATTTACAGCACCAACACAGTTGTCACAACTCTCATGCCGCCATACTTGTTCGTCAGTACGGCGAATGACGAGGGACAAACTAGACGCGTGTGTATTTTACGCCACTGGACCTAATCAGACAAATTTGTGCCCGTGCAACTTGACGCAGCTGTTAAACTGAGCGATATATCACGACGGAGTATTTAGGCCATAATTAGGTTTAAGTATTTTGTTATTTGTGAAACCTTTACTAAAGTATAACTTCACTAGATGCTCCGTGTTCCTCATTTCACACAAGCAGCTGCTCAGTTTTCCCTCTAAAATAGCATGTAAAATAACGACTTTATAATATTATGTCTTTATTCTCATAATATGCCTTTTTTCTCGTAAACGTCTGTTTATTCTCATAATATTCAAACTTTTTTTCTGGTAAACGTCTGACTTCATTCTCACAATATTACGACTTTTTTCTAGTAATCTGCTTCATTTTCATAATATTATTACTTTTTTTCTTGTAAACGTCTGACTTTATTCTCATAATATTATGACTTTTACATCGTAAACATCTCACATTATTCTCATAATATTAATACTTATTTCTCGTAAACTTCAGATTTTATTCTCATTATATAATGAATCTTTTCTAGAAAATTTCTGAATTTATTGTCATGTTACATTTTTTTCTCGTAAACTGACTTTATTTTCATATTACTATTATTTCTTGTAAACTTCTGACTTTATTCTTGTAATATTTCAACTTTTTCTGAGTAAACTTCTGACTTTATTGTCATAATATTACAACTTTTTTTTCTGGTAAACATCTGACTTAATTCTAATCATTTTCTCTCATTCTGTATATTAATTTTGTGTTTTCTAAAACAAAAATAAGCCCAGTGGGGTTTTTGTCTCTTCTGGCACTGCATATTATGTATTTATTATATTTTTTGTGATGTTTGTATAGTTTTAATTTATGCAAAATAAAATAAACATATAACCTAAATTTTACTTTCCACAACCAAATTCATCCCACAAAACATAATAAAACATTTCTTTCTATATTCATATTGCCTTTATTCAAATTTTCAATTACAAACACCCAGAGTACAAAACAATCCATTTATCCCTCCCCCCAAACAAATACAATTCAACTTCCTCTTTTAACAGATGTTAAAGAAACTTGTATAACTGAATAAAATACATCAAAAACATCAAATTAGTTTATTTTAAACATTCAACTGCACACCGAGACTTTCATCCATGCGTTCAAATTGCGTTGTGATGTTACAGCTCTTTTCTTCTGTCATTAGTGGAAACAGGCAGCAATATAATTTTACAGTCAATTTTTTCCTTTGAAATAGTTAAAGTTTCACATAAATTTTACAGAATATTTACGGATCAGTATATTGTATTTGGTAACAGCTTAAGAAGAATAACCATAGGAGATAAAAAAGGAACAACAGTGCTGTTTCAATCTTCACTATAGTTAACACCACATTTAGCCTAATGATACTTTTCAGTATGGTCTAATCACACATCAGAATCACGCATTAGAAAATGAAGGAGCTGTGATTTTAAGTAACCCACTAATTTTTCAGACTCACTGGCAATGACACGAGCTTAAGCGATGCACTGAAATATTCCAACATTCCATTAGAAACTCATGGAAAGGTACAATCTTTCCAAAAATAATGTTTCCATCATGTAAGAGTGGATAAAATATTGGGACCAGATTCTGGTCACTTGAAATAGATGGAGGAAAATATAATTACCTATGTGAATGGTCTTATGAAATAGCACAACTGTGGTTAGTGAACCAAAAGGGGAAAATAGAGCTTGATTTTTCCATAAATAAATATATAAAACACACTGATTAACTGTAAATATGCCAAGTATTTTTGTGCATTTAACTCAAATTGTATGTTCACTTGTTAGCATGAATTAGGCTAAGCTATGCTGAATAAGAAACTGTATTTTCTCCTCAACTGAATGGGTGAAGTTCATGATAAATATTGTTTTGACTTTCAAAAAGGTGTTCTGACAGGCTTCAATACACTCGATCAATTAGAAATTTTCAGAAAAGCAAAAAAAAAAAAAAAAAAAGTGTCACAGACTCCCTCACATCATTCCAAAAATAAAACGGACACACGGTGTCACAGAAGCAAAAACCCCTACACACTTCAGCAGAGGACACAAGTCACTGATCCTGGTTCAGTGGTGTATATAGACATAGCAATGTCTCCTAATGGCCAGTAAAGGGCAGATAACTGTGAAAGAATGAGTGCATGTATGCATTATTGAATATGTACTATTTTTTCATGGGCTCTAACAGATGCTCTGCAAAAAAAAAAAAAAGAACTAAATAACTTATGGAAGAAAAAAAATATTGCAGTATTGCAATACGTACGTTTTTCTACCCATCAAATGTGCACCCCAATATTCAAATTTAAACAACGGCATGAAACCGGTTTAAGAGCAAAGACATACTCATTATATCTGGGCATGAGTGGAATCTTGCACACATTAAAAGAGAAAAGTGTGATGTAATATCCAACATCACATCTAAATAATACAAGAGTAATTTCTATGACAAAGGGGAATTCAAAGACTCATACACACTATGGCATTTACCTCTATGCCCTATTACTATCGTCCAACATTAAGGGAGAGGTAGCCTACAGTACCTTGTGCACTGAAAAATTTAGAAAACTGTACATCAATTTACACATGGCAGGCTTACTCTTTAGCAAGCTTGATCTTTGACATAACTCACACATGCTGCACACGCAAATTATTCAAGCGCACATCAATCAGGTCAGGGAAGAGTTTACACTCAGCAGCAATATTACCTGCGGCCGCAGGTTTGTGTCGATTAAAAGCCAGGGTTTCAGACAAGATGCTTGTGTTCTGTTATTATCGCGGATGTCACAAAACACAAGGAGCTATTAGAAGTGAATAGCAATGGTGTTCCAAATACCAAAAATAAACACTTCCCTACAGCTTTCAGTTCAGCTACAGCTCAAGTCCTCTAGCTGGCTTTTCTTGATTAACCACTGCATAAAAATTTGGTGGGTATGGACAACAGCATTACCAAGCCTAGTATGAATCACAGCTTGTTGCACTGAATTTGCTCAATTTACCAAACAGGATCTATTTGTCTTTTTTATTTCATCCTTTTCCTCATTTTTTAAATATCCTGAACTGGTTATGGAGGAAAAAGGGCCCTTCATTACATGCTGAAGCCTAAATTAGTGGCTCTCTGGCCCCTAGTTGCTTGGGCGACCCTGATATCATTAGTTATTTCTACAGTATTAAAATCCATTAAAATTTGATGCTCGTTAAACCTAAAAAGACTATGACGTGCATTTCCTGTCTCCTACACACCAGGTAGGCAGTGTGCATCGATGAGTGGTTCAAAGTTTTACTGATTAGCTCAAACCACAGTATAATTTCACAGCACACAGTCTACGTGAGGAGGCATTAGGGTGAGTTTGGTTGTGGCAGCTTCTGCTGATGAGGATGGAGGGGATCGGTAAAAAGCAGAAAGAAAGCGGAAGTTTGGGTCCTGATTTCACAAAGTGTCAATAAGAGTATGAGTTAGAGATGATATCATATTGTGCACAATGGGCTAGGCTTATGCAAGCACATCAGGTGTTTGTTTAACCCCACATTGCCCAGGTAAGGTGTTTTTTTTAGCACTGTAGCACATGGGTCATGTAAAGTTAAATATCACAATATCTGTTCCTGTGTTTTTGTATTCATTCTACTACGTGTACAAAAGATGAGGTTGTCCATTTGATCAGTAGATAACAGGCTGACCAGGTGGACAAATAACAAAGGTCCCTTTGTAAATTTACCTGCTAAGTCTGTTTTAAATATGGAGGGTGAAGCACAAGAGAGACAAATAGTGTACATCTATCTCCTTTTAGAGCATTTACAGTACACACACTATTATTTTCATTGCCATTTTACACTTTAAAATTGGATACCTATGTCATGTGCACTCCAAAACAGCTCCCCTGTGTCTCTCAATACATCTAAATAGTGCTTACACGTACACAAAACTCATACTCTTTGTAACTTTATGATTATAAGCCTAAACACAATACACAGCACAACAGGTAGGTAACCTGACAAGTGTCTGTGCAGCAGGCACAAAGATAACCAAAACCTCAGCCTGCCTAACCTAACCATAGGATAACAGCAACTGTTGTCGTGAATGCTGTGTATCTAAATTGCTCCATTTTCTTTTAATATCAACATTAAATTTCTAAAACAGTCTACATGTGAACACATAAAATGCATTCTTAACAGTCAGCAGTGTGATCCTTAAATCACAGATCACTGGTGTAATAGAATGCAATCATTAGCCCCCACAACACTTGGCATTAACACATCTGGATGAGTGTTGTTTAAATTTCAAAATTTAAATGCAGTTTTTCTCCCCTCTTGAGCATTCTACTGATGCAAGGTTCAATAGTAAGGATTGCCAACTTGCTGTGGCAAGTAAAATGGCACGTTTGGGTGAGTAAATAAAAAACTCACCCAAGCGGGCAAATGATAAACACTTTTCCAGAGCTGATAATGGAAGTAGCTAACAAGTGAGCCATCTTGCTTCCTTCCCATCTCTGTTGACAGTTACACATTTGGAGTATGGGCACTCCAGAGAAAACTGTGGCAGGTTCATTCATTTACTTAAATATTAAAACAATTAAATTTAGTCTTTGTAATTTGAAAACTGCTAATAAATAAAATAATTTTCATCGGGGCAAGTATAAACTGACTTTGGGCAAGTAGTTTCTGATCCACTTGCCCGACTGGGCAAGTGAATAAAAACACTAACACTTAACCCTGTGATGGTTTTGGGTCATCATATCTGTGCATTTGGGTTTTATGCTAAATCCAACCAATCACTGTGCTGTGTGTTAATGCCAGATGGTGTGGGGGCGTTTTCCTTAGAGCTGTTCTGTCTTTGTTGCTCTCTGTATAGTAACACAAACCTTGCATCATGCATACAGAGAGCTGGATATTCTTCCCCTCCCAATTTATACTCAACCAAACAGGCTTTCGATGCCCCCCAACGCCCAGCTACACTGGAGACCTTCCCCAGCCTGAGACAAAGAGTACTAGATATGTCTTCAACACTGACCAGTCGTGTATTTGTGTGAAATCATGCAAGGTCTTTATCTCTCACACCATGAAAGAATATGGCATTTAGTCCCATTGGGACTGAAACAAGCCCTCAATGATTCCTTTCCATCTATTTAGATATGGTTTCCACTACACAGTCAGTCACAAACATTAAAACCCTCACTGATTCTCCATTCTCTCTCCAATGCACTTAATCGGAATCATTACCTAATGCTAGCTGCACAGGAGATCATCCAGGCCGAGAGAGGGCATTTTATCAAAGTCACAGGCGTCAAACAAGTCGCTGATTCCCTGCTCATCTCCCAAACCTAAAAGGTAGTCGTCTTGGTCCAGAAGAGGAGGCCCAAGGTTTAAGAAAGGCCCCAGGGATGAAGGGATCTGGTCCTCCGTCTGCTGGAGAAGACTGGTGTAAGGGGACGAGATGGGGGACAGAGTAGTTACGGAGACAGCTGAGGAGGAAGATGGTGGAGCCAAGGAGGGGATGGAGGAAGTGGTCGTACAGGTGGGACCTGTGAAAGGATTCAACTAGTTATTATCTCTGCATAGCCAAGGAACCATAGCAAGACCTTGTAGGCCAAAATTGTAACCATGTTGACCAGAGTTGGTGTGCTTGTTTCACAAAGAGCCAGTGGATCAGGGATTTGAACTAAAAGTTGGACGAGCACAAGCAAGTTTATTGAATAGAACTGGGTTAACAGCCAGTTGGATGGGAGGGTGACACTTCATACAATTAAAAACAAATGTCCTTCAGTTAGACTGTGGTTTTCATTCACTTTCATTCACTTGTTTGTACGGGGGTCTAAGCGGTTAAATTTATCCATGTCTAAAGTGATGTTGCTCATGAGATGATGCATCACATCATAAACTAGTGACCAAATTCCCATCAGTCTCAGTTGTACTTTAAGCTTAATGTTAACATGCCAGTCTATATGTGAACACTATACACCATGAAACTGCAATTGGTAGCCCGAGCTTATATTTACTTCAATCATTGAACTCAGTCAGACTAAATTTGGGAAAGGCGTCTATATAGGACAACCCTTTAATTCTGCACAAAACTCTTGCTCAGCAATGATGTGAAATACAGTGAAATTGAGTACTTAAACCAATACGATCAAATCATTAATTTGATGTAGCTCCGAGACAGTTAATGGCGATTTACGGCACCTGGCATACCGACACAACACTTCTCTTATCCTTTTAGAAATCCACCTGGCTGTCGGCAATGAGCCTATTTGGCATACTGAAAAGGAAAAGATGTGAAAACTAAACAGAGAAAGGTGGGCACACTTTTTTAATTTGTAGCCAGCAAGGTAGTATACCCAAGCAACACAGTGCAGGAAGAAGAGAAAATACTGTTTATGTCGGCCTTCGTTTGATGAATGAAGTTAGCAGACAGTGAGCAATGGATGTCAGATGACAATATTCATAATTGGATTCCTTTTTATAATATTAAAAGGAATATCTTATCTTTATATTAAAGACTGTTTTGATTCTTTTGATCAGTGGACCCTTATGGACTAAAGGAACAGAAATAATCACGCAGTGGGCACATATTCAAACTTTATGACAGCTTCAAAGGTAGGGAGTCACCACTTATTTTTAATCTCTCTTGTTAATCACAACGCTAAATCTGAAGGAATTACACTTTGTTGCTCATGGTTTCCTTAAAATGAGCTCAACAAATGAATTGTGGTGAATCCAATCGATATAACAATGTGTAGCATGTCCACAGTTACCCGCTGTCTGAGGCCTGAGTTTATTTGTCAAAATATGGAGCCACACCCGGCAAGTAAAAGCGACGCTGCATCTAATTGAAGTTTTACGGTTCACCTTAAAGGACACTCATCTCATCAGCAAGTGGCAATCGCAAAAGATCCCTGTAGGAAACTATCCACAGGAACTAAGATGCTTTGGAAAAGCTCTCTGACTGTCTTGAGCACAAATAAATAAAAACTTGCATAAGTTAAGTGTAAATGTAAGCCTTGTTTCTTTATCTTCAAAGAGGAAGTTGAAAGCCTTTTGACGTAACAAAACTGCTGTACACCTACGTCGATCTGAGACAAACCTTGGAGGACTTTGAGGAAAGGAGAGTTTCCATTGATGTCAATGCTGCTGTTTTTTACAGGACTCCTGGGGTCATTTTCTTCATCTGGGCACAGCAGGACTTCTATAGGACCCTTAGTGCTGGTCAGATGGATGGACAAACTCTGGAGAGGGGAAAAAACAATGAGTTCAAATAAAAAAAAAAATAGACAGGACTGCAGTTGAGTAGAATGATGGACAGACTTAATTGACTGCAAGTCTCCTTTAACATACTGTATGCTCTCAACATATAAATAAATGCAAAAGCTCTACCAAAGTATATACACCAAAAACACTGGAGTCTGTACATGTAATGGTGTGCCTGTTTAACTGGTAACCATGGAAATTGCTGCACCGAATTTTGATATATGGTGCCTTCAAATGGGGTCGTGTTTGCCGTGTTTATGACTTGGGCCCATATGAACGCCCCCCTCATGTCGCATTCAAGACCTCGTAAGTGGAGGATTTCTGAAAGCTCCACGTTCACCACTTGTGATGTGTTTTGTACCATGTATGAGTTTAACAGAGTGTAAATTGAATTTCCCCATTGTGGGACTAATAAAGGTAGATCTTCTTCTTCTTCTTCTTTGTTGATGTTGTGTGAAATAGCAGAGGCCATTGAAGTTCATTTTTCAGTGCATAAGTTAATATATTGTAAGTTTAGTTGTATATTTTTTTCTTGGTAATTTTCTAATATGTCTGAGGAAAATGCTGATATTAACAACCTCATCTTTCTCCTCTGTTCCTGCATTATGTTACCCACTTGCTAGCTTGCTAAATTGTTAGCCTCTGTGGCTTCTAGACTCAGACAGTAACGTTAATACCGTTGCTTAGGAGCAGTGCTCTTCACGACTTAACCACTTGAACTCCAAGCATATCATGTACATCTTGTAAACATGGTAAAAACAACCCCATTTGAAGGCACCAATAGACTGTGACACTGCTTTAGTCACAGTCATGCTGTCAATGCTTGGTAAAACAAATCAACAACACCAACTTCAGATGAGTCACCTAAACTAGCTGCAACATCCACAGTTTGTGAATTAATGTCAGAAGAAATACCATGTCTGTTAACAAGTGGCTAGACAGATTAGCAGTGTTTCTGCATTCATTCGCACACTGCAAAAGCTTTGTGTAGCCGTCAGTTTTTCATTTAGAAGCCAACATGCTGCTAACATGTAAAGAAATACGATTGTTTAGCATCTTGAACCAAGTCAGGAAGAATCTGATATCAATATATACATCCAACCCAGAGTTGGACCTGGGACCGGTTTGTCTGCTTAGTAAAGGCTGGACGTAGAGGGAAGCAGTTGCCTCACTTTCTTATAAAACCCCTTTCAGACAGGATTATTAATCCAGACTAGCACATCCCAGACCCACTGAAAGACTTGATTATTCATCCTAGTATTCTCTGAGTCAATTTCCCCAGAAGTCCAACCGTTTCTTGAAGGGAAATGCAAAGTCATAGGTCAGATGATAAGTGAGCAAGAAGCAGAAGTTTCATCAGGACAACCATGACAGATCCAGCTCGTGTTTTTGAGTATGTACACGTACCTCATCAGGGTCTGGTACTTCTAGTTTGGTGTCTGTGGGCGCTTTGACGACAATAACAGTCTGGTCTCTGAGGTTTCCCAGCTGTTTGATGTCTTGGTACGTTACATAGGCATATGTGGAGATGAAATGGTTAAAGAAATAACTCTGCCATGTCAGCACATGTCAAAACTGAACATATATGTATATGCAAGCCAGAAAAGCGTGAACCACATAATGACAAACATCCAAATTACTGAAGTGATTGCTGCACCATAGAGCTACACGTTGGTGTTTTACACCACTGTCAATTTGCCAAGTTTTACCTGCAGAGTTATGAGAACATAGTTACAGGAAGTTTTAAGACTTAAATAAAGCAGCCGAGAATAACTTGAACTTTCGGATGTCAACCAACAACAAAAGGATATTTCTGGTTGCTTTGCAACTCGCTCATGTGTCTCACATCCAGGCTGCATCTCTGGATGAGTTGTTCGAGCCTCTGCTCCTCTTCTCCCAGTGCAGAAACTTCTGCTGTTAGTCTCTGTCTCTGGCTCAGCGCCCCCTCTACCTCCAACAGACTACAGCCCCTGTGAGAAAGACAGAAGAGTGAAGACAAGAGCGAATGAAAACAGATTTAGTGCTGGCTCAGGCGCTTCGCTTGGCCGTATACAGTATTAATGTTCCTTACTCAGAAAAGCTTGAGAACACCTCAAACGGTTTTTCTTTTAATTTCCATTTTTGGAGGAGTCTGTATACCACAGATTTGTATTTCAATGCAATACCTTCCCTCTGATCAGATACTGCAGAGGATATATATACAGGTCCAGACTGTTAGAAGTGTCTGACAATGTTACAGAAAGGACCCTACAGAGAAATACATTTTCGTTACCTTTCGCTTCTCATTGTAAAATCTGAATATCCGTACACTCTGACTCAAATAAATACAGGCGGCCATTGAATTCAAAGCCCTCATCCACAGAGTTGAAATCATTTAAATATTCAGCCATAACACTGAAAATCTTTTAGATAACACTAAGGTACACTTTCTGTACTCCCACACAACAAACTCTGCATTTCCACCATGGATGTATTCCACTATTACGCCGTTGTCTTCCAGCGACACGTCACCTCGCCAGATTTCAGAACGAGACTTCTCCTTGAGTGAGACTCTGTCCATTATGTCAGATGCTTACAATAACAATCAGACCCTGTCATGGCAAAAACAAGCACTTTTTGCGGATGTAAATGTCGATGCCAGCTTGTCCCAGTCGCAACATATCACAGCTTGTGAGCAGCTGCCGTCTACAGCGAACTCCCTCAACATTGGACCAATTTCAGAAATTATTGTCCCTCTTAGTCAGTTGGACACAAAAATGTGGGAAAATAGGATCCAGAATGAAAAACACCAAAGTAACCATTTAATTCCTAAACTGCATGTGCTCTTAGTGATTACTGAATAAAATCAGGGAGTAATTAAATGTGCGGAGTAGAGTGTAGCATAGTCAGGTATCCTCAGACTTTGATGTGGCAACAGGTTGCATGAAGCCACCTGCCCTCCTGTAATCTACAGGCCAGGGAATGCTTTAAAATATATATACATGTGTGTGCCAAAACCACGTTATTCACTCAGATTCTCTGAGACTTTAACTTCTAAACAATGAGATAACTCACAAGATGGAGGAGAACTGAAACATGTCACATTAGGCTCTCATATGTCACAAAGAGTATACATTTTTGAGGGTGCTTGGGTCCGCAGCCAAGACAAAACACTAAAATGATGAATACCAAGTTTTTAAGGGTAGAGTGAGACAGAGTGATCACTTACATCCACTGAATGTTGTTCTTTGACTTCTTCTTGATGAGGTGAATGCCTTCTAGTACATTAGTGATATCGTACAGCCGCCTTTTCTGTACCTGTAGAGAAGATACAGCTATCAGCTACACATTTAATGGTTGATTTACCTGTGTAAATAACCGTAGCAACCCTTACTCTAACACAAATATCCAAATCTTCCTCAATGCTTTGAGCAGATATAATTGCTTAAAGCGCAGGTCTATTATTTGTTTTTTAAGATTTTTATATCATTCTGTAGCTTCCCAGTGGTGTTCCTCATGCATTTAAATCTGAAAATTCAAATTTTGGTCCAAGTATGTATGTTTTAGCGACAAACTGCTATTTTTTCAAGCCATTCTATAAACTCCCCCCCACATAACCTGACAGAGGTTTCTGCACGATGGCACTGCTGCATATACAGTATATGTACGTACATCCTTATAGTCAGTGTATTAATGTTACAGTAATTTAGATGACGGTAGGCATGCTCCCAGTTTTGAGAGGCAGACAGAAGTAACGCCACGGAAGCTAAGCAATGTACTGCTGTGTGGACGCCATGGTTGTTTGGATCAAAATGTGATGATGCAAAGGGAGACCAGTAACTCTGGTGTTCTGTGAGGTAAAATGACTGTTTTTGTGAACGGGTATAACAGCTTCAGTTCCCCGTGAGAAAGGGCTGTCTGATAGAATGGTAAAGCAGTGAAAATATTCTAAATATAGTGTATTTTTTTTGGTAGCTAAAACATGTTTTTTTGCTGCTCCCGCCCGCAGCTGCTTTACCTCACCGTCATCATTTTATCTTAGGACACAGTTTACATACAACTCTGCTTCAAAAAGTCTACACTAAGGCTTAGAATTGTTCACCAGTTTCTGCAGCATCACTAGCAAGTTTTAAAGGAGAAACGCATTAACTATTAGGTAGTTTTTCTTTACATAACTACCCTACCACCAACAACCCCTTTTCTTTTTTTCTGTGTCCGATGAGCCTTTTTCTGTTTGGATCTGAAATTACCTGTAAGGTTTCAGCAGCAAGGTTGAGGTCCAAGACGCCATCAGAAGACTGAGCAAGAAGGTCCACAAACTTCTTCGTCAACAGGCCCAGGGAGGTGTCGTACCGAGTCTTCTCCGGTGGAGACTTGGGTGCTATGGTGGAGGAAGAACAAAGAAATAAAGGGGAAAGTTTTTCTGCAAGGACAGTAAAACATAAACAAAATTTATCATACTCAGATGATGTAGATTCAACTTTGTGGTCATTTTGGGAATCTGGTGTGGCGTTTTACGCTGGACTACATTATTGGTTTATTTTAAGTACACTGCAGTGTTGGGAAAACAGAAACTTTTCCAGTCAGGAAATGTTGAAGGCAAATGACTCAATCAGTCATAATCAGTTGGGAATCTGTAATGTACATGAGGAGGGAATCACACACTACACTACAGGTCAAGCAACGACTTGAAGTTAACTTGATAAATCACCAGCTGGAAACATTTAACGTAAAGCACAGAGTTAGATATTTGCCAGCTGGACTTGTATTACTCTGTACTGATAGCATCAGTTCTTCTCATCAGAGGGTTAAAGCATGTTACCTGACTAACCCTCCAACACATCCTGTAGCTGGAATAAACAATATATTACCCTGTTGCAGTGGCCACATATCATGAACGCAAAGGTACACATTTTGTTTGTTGTATTTAATGTTCCAACTATGTTCTAGTTCAGTCGACCGTACAGGACACGCATGGAGAGAGTAAACAGAAAATCAAGGGCCATCATGAGAGGGCATCTTGTATTTTTTCCACAGATTAAACCCAATCATATCATTTGAATAAATCAGGTAGCAATTAGGAAGGAAGTTACATTTTGTATTGTTTGAACATGTTGTGTATGCAGGACATACACGCAAAACACTAAAGCAACTTGTTCGTGCTATTTAACGTGTGTGCACTCTGCGTCTCCGCTCTACTTGTCCAGCAAAATTCAAGGGATTACTATTAAAATTATTATTTTGTGGGATGACACTAAAGGTGCTTTCACAAACAATAGTCTGTTTAACTAACTAACTTTTGGTTTGTTTTTAAATTAGGTTGGTTCAGTTTCAGTGCACAAATTAAAGCGGACCAAATTAAAAAAAAAAATGCTGAGCAGCATGTACAAAAAAGTGAATTTATCATTTTTGTCTTAAGAGCTGCCACTTCTATGTAGACTTTGGTACACTGTTGAATGTTTTTCACTCTGGCTCGGCACTAATCTACTGTACACACGAGTCCCTTCTCATCCAGTTTATCTAGACTGACTTAAACGTCACTACTTCTGTAGACTTTATCATCATCCTTATGTCCGTTGGCCCATTGAACTTGTGCTCAGATCAGGTCAGTCCTCTCCCACTCATGTTAACCTGTCATTTACCTGTGTCCATCTCAATAAACGCCCACAATAAACTAGTACTATACCAAGAAAACCACAAGGTATATAAGTGTTGATTATGCTACTCCACACTGCTGAGACATTCTAGGTTACATGCACAAACAGGATGGCAGAGGGCTCCTTACTTCTGGGCGTCTTTAGCCGGGCCCCATTGGCCACTGCGGTCCCTCCTCTGCCTCTCGGAGTCCTGGCTGGTTCTGACTGGTACTGGTGGTCCGAATCATCGAGCGCCAGCCGCCTTTTTGCCTAAGATGACAAATATAGACAGTTAACAGCACATATGGCCATTTTGGTCATTTGGCAGGCATCTCCTTGAAGCTACCAGAAGTTGTGTGTAAATGCATCTTTAGTTTCATGTTATGTATCTTCAGTGTCTTAATTTTATGAATTGATAAGGACAATGCATGGTTGCTTTTGACCATTGTTCTGTTGTCTTCCATTTTGACAGAAAGAGCCTACTTCTGAGGTGGAGCTGTCAAAAAGACATGACAAACCCACATAGCTTAAGAGTGAGTCACAGCTGTGGGTTTGATCACATAGCTGCATAGCAATACCAAAGAGACAACACACATATACTTACAGAGGCCAGATAGCCCCTAAAATTAACCCAGGCACTTTAAATATTATCAACGGGAGATCCCAACCTGCTGTCAAAGAATATAAAAGTTATTTTCTGTAACTGGATCATCCATTAATCAAATCCAAATAATAATACCCTCTCTGAACAGTAGTTTTGAGAGCTTATTGTCCATTTGGTTATAGTCCAGCACTTTTACAAACTATGTCCACATTCATCTTAACTCGGAAGTTACAGGTTGCCAACACCCAACTTGTCAATCAATGTATTTTATTTTAGTGGTCGTGTTGCTTCCCAATGGCGTTGTATGTTCATTGAACCGATGTTTCAGCAATAGTTGACATTTTAAATGTCCACCTCATGACCATTTTAGTCCTGGACACCATGATTAACACCATTTAGTCTGTGTGCTCAACATCCCAGGTCATTTATACAGCAAAAGTTGACATTGACCAACATTTTTGACACACAACTGCTGTTTATTCTGTGAAAACCTGACCATTTTTTTTCTCTACCACCAGCCTAAATTAATATTCTAGTCACTGTTACATGGTATGGTACAGATTATAGACTGCTGTGTTGGCTGCCATCCATCCTGTTTTAGTGTCTGAGCAAAACACTAGTAGCAGTATGCGGGTGCATTTCCCTCTAAACCCAGAGTAAAGGGGTACACTCAGTGGATATATTAAGCATAGTAAGCCCCATATGTAATACTTTCTTACTTGATCCAGCCCAAGTGTGAGAAACAATAATTTGCCCTCTATTGACAGTCAAAATGTCAGCCATTTTATATCAGCAAGCAGCTCCCCTCACCCCCAGCCTGCTCATGGCCACAGCCTGAGATAGAGAGGCTGGTTTACTTCATGAAAGATGAATAGCCATGAACAAACCAACACCCTGAATGCAGCTGAAACTATTTAGTGTGGTTTGTGCAGGTTGAGAACACAGGAAACGTGCAATCACTTCAACAGCAACAAACTCGAGTTTCACTTTACTTGGCATGAAAAAAGCACCATAACGTTGCACTTTATTTGCAAAAAACAAGAGGGACATAACACACTTGAGCAAAACGAAGGTTACGGCCGACAACGAGTGGTGCTGTCCTCAATCAATACTGCTACTAGCCTTGAAAGCTAACACATTTTCAAGCTTCATCCAAGTTGGCTTGCATCTTCAAAGACGACTGGGACAAATAGCTATCGAGTAGTTTCAAAACTGAAGTGAAGCTTTAGCTACGTGTAAGCCCGTGCATTTGCAAGTTAAGCCACTCGTGTCTTGTTAGAACGCTAAAAAATAGGCAACTAAAAGCTGAGCAGCCTAAAATCCCCCCCAACCCCCAAATTAGGGCACTAACAGCAGCCACTAGGCCACCGCTAACGTTACTCATCTCTTACCAATATTTCCATCTGGCTGCAAGGGTGAAGCGAACTCAAAAGCACCATGAAGTTAGCATAGCACGCTATTAGGTGACATATCTACGTTTCTGTAAACGCGAAACTAACTTAAACTCGACGTTTGCTTTCCTACAGTCCACATACCGTATAACCAACTCACTTGGATAACTTAGCTAGCGGTAGTTAGTTAGCCACCTCGCTAGGTTGAGTGAATGCCCTGGCTAAGCAGCTAACGCTAGCTGCCCGAACAACAAGCTCGGCTAGCCTAGCAAGCTAACATTTTGTCGTGTTTGTGGCTAGTTGTAGCAAGCCAAACATTGTGAAGCGAGCTGTATAGATGATTACCGGCGGTCTCCCCAGAGTGGGTCGTTGTCCTGCTCCGTTTGCTGCAGCTTGTTGTGGAGTTGTGTAAATGTTGTTTATCTGAGGCTCGGATAAACACACATTTGATGTCTGTGTAACGTTGCAAGGCGGTGGGGTAGTTATTATTTGGATATACGTAGCGTTGGATTGACCGGGGTTTAAACGATCCGTGATAGTTGTTAAAATGATATTACTGTCCAGAGGAGAGCCCCCAACCCCCGCTAAAATCACTTTGTCCGGAGCCGAGGAGATCCCTCTTCTCATCTTGCGTATTCGGGGTAACCCCTTTCTTGTCTCTATACTTTCAAGCCCGTATGGCTGCTAATCCGCCGCAATAGTCACAAAAATAATCAGACCGAAGTAAAGATGACAGTCTGATTCATCGACTTTTGTAAAGTATTTTTCCTTAAGAAAGTGCATTTAGGCAGATGCAACGGATTAAAAAGTAGCGCAACTCTCGTTTCTCCCGTCTAGAAATGGCTTCAGGAAACGGCCTGATGAATGAAGGGATACGGTTTACGCGCTCAAGAGCCCTCCCGCGAAACTCAGATTTCCCGGGAAATTTTCAAACGGAATTTACATGCCCGACGCTATTGGTCCTTCAGAGAAGAGTCCACGCCCACATTACAGCCGTATTGACCAATGATAGCTCAAGATTCAGCGCGCCACGTGTTCATTGGCAGTTGTAAACAGGCAACGTCGGCTGTCACGCCTTGCGTGTTCCCTGACAGGACGCTAGGTGGAGCGCGTGGCCGGCTGTTCTGAGGAGAGAGGTGGAGCGAAATCTTCAGTCCTTGGCATGATTTTAGTCTCCCTTTCTTGACTCGATTTTTTTGGGCTGTTGTTTATCAGAATGAAAAGATTATCTTTGGGGATTAAACACTGACCTCTCCCAAGATAATAGGCTGATGACAGCAGATTGTTGTATCAGTTGGTAAAACCAGAGTGCAACTTACAAAATCTAATGAAATACAAAATGCATCCTTTACTTTCCCACTACTACTTTTTAATGTGTTACGCATCATGTTTTCTGCACAGCTCCTTTAGGACCATATTTATGTATACTATGTAGTCCTGTATGTAATCCTTTACGTGTTTCATGCAGGGCATGTTTTAAAACATCAGCACTTTTTTAGTGGTTCTTTGTCTCCGGTCAGCGCTTATTTTCAATATATGTCAAGTGCATAGTTGAACTCAAAACAAACCTTACCTCTGTGCATTAACATAATGTTGACAACAAGTAGAAATTAATTCATAGTGTCTTAATCAAATATACAGTAAGAGTAGGCAAGCAGTGATCTGAGGCATCTGCATTTTCGTCAGCTACAAGCTGGATATTTGCCAAAAATCATAATAGTTTTGCATAGATACATCATTGTCTTTACATATCTCCACATATTTGAAACATTTCCAAAGTTAGTTTTCCTCCGGTCTGTGAAATCTTGCAGATGAGCACTTGAGGACACAGAGGAACATGATTTTATTTATTTATTTTTTTTTTTTTCAGATTAACTGCCATATTCACTACTGTCAGGATATAGTTACCATTTTATAAAAATAACCTTTTTAAATCATATTTGCAATTCTACCACACAGCAGTATGTAATTGCTTAAAATAACACAGCTAACCACAACGTTAAAATGCTATTTACTCATGAATGCAAATCTGATCATATTAATACAATAATATAACATATACAATAATATAATACTCTGGGAGGGCAGGGGCCATTCTGTATAACAAATTCTTTTATATTTGATACTTAAGTACATTTTGCTGATAATACTACTTGGCATGCACAGCAATCTACATGATCAGGAGTTCAGAGTATGCTGTATGCCATGTAAATAGATTGTGAAATGTGGTGGTGTTATGATATGAAGAAGAAGAAGAGACACCCTTTCAGCCCGAGGATGCTTCAGCTGCAACATGGACCTTGAATCAGAAAGAAACTAAACTGTCCTTACAAAAGATGCATAATGTCTACCAAGCTGTTATTTTGTAGATGATATTGACCTCTGACCTCACCACTGAGCAATACAAGAGGGGAGAAGATGCACTCATGAGAATCTATTAAATGCCACATTAGTTGCTTTTTACTTTCAGGAAACATTTTAAGCTGAATTCATAGCAGGAGCAGGACTCCAAATGTCACCCTTGGACTCACCCTGTGATAAAAAAAAAAAGCTCATATTTCCAGGGAAACACTGACAAATACAGTACCTGTAAATACAGTACCTATTCCCATATGTCTCTCAACTGTCTGGTGACCTGTTCAGAATGTACCAGAATGTACCTGGCCTTTGCCCATGTCAGCTGGGATTGGCTCCAACCCTGAATAAGACAAGCGGATGAATGGATGGATATGTCTTTAACTCCTGCAAACCATGTCATGGTCTCTAAGGAAAGACTATTTGGTCCTTTCATAGATGACCTTTCATCACATATTTATACATTTTTAAATAACATTTGGGTTGCCTCATATCTAAGTTTTACCAAAGCAGATGTTTGATCATCTGTTTTCATAAGATAAGATGAACCTTTATTAATCCCTGTAGGGAAATTCAGGTTTTACACTCTGTTGTTAATTTCACACATCATTCATTCATTTATTCATAAATATTCTCACCTGTGACAATCACCTTTGCCTATTCAAACACTTTATATTTTTGGTTAATGAATAATTTTTTGTCACTAAGAGCCCCTAACAAAATGTTAAATAGGGGCTGGTCCCACTCAGTCAACTCATGCGCTGGAAAGGCAGTCTGAATAACACCGGAAGTAAGATGAAATGGCCTTCATAGGTGTTTTTTTAAATACATATTAAAATGTCTGCTAAATGTACTAGACACTGCGCCCACATTTCTTGGTAACTATTATTATATATCATTATATAACAATTATTATTAATTGTTTTTTTATATACAAGCACACTATGCACTATGTACACAAAATCGAAATTTGTATGAGAATTGTTGTAACTTGTTCTTTGTGGGTAAATATAAGTCTATAGAGCAGGTTTCTCCTCATAGTATCGTCATTTGCTTTTTGTTTATTACCTAATTTTGCGCGTTTGTCACGTCACCACGGCTTTTATTTTGAAAGCAGTCGCCGGAAACACTATGTATTTCGCGTCAGTGTCTTGACTTGACTGATACTGAGTCTGTGTAGGTGGAGGAGGGAGTGAGAGCCGGGAGTGCTATGCCGGGTCTGTCGTGCTGTGGACTGGCTTGACTTGTCACGGGCCTTTTCGGACAATGTGTTTCTGTCATAGGAAAGAGTAAGTTAGCGAAAAACAAGTGAAAAATTCAACCGGAAACGTCGCGGCAGAAAATCTACTTAGGATGGGCGAGCGGGTGGACCCTGCGTTTAAAACCACTGGATCCAAGTGGCTGCTGCCTGTCAGTGAATACTTGGGCTTTCCTCTTGATCAGGTAGGAGTATCTGTCCATGAATCACAACCCAGACGGGGCTATCTCGTTAGTGGAGTTAGTAAACCGCACTTCTTCACGCTACGCTTTCTTATGAATAGCACTCTGTGTTACTGGTAGCCTGTTATTTCACGTTGTGTCACTTGACTTGAGGCGCGCAGTTATTCTTCATGGGTCATCAACGCCCACATTGCAGCCCATAATTGTAATGGTGTAGAGTATATTATCATCAGCCATTTGATACACAAATATCACTGCAAAACGACACATCGTTATGGAACTGGTACCACTGAGGATGATGAAACAAGTGTGTGTGTGTGTGTGTGGGGGGGGGGCATTATAACCAGTATACTTTCACCATATGTCCCCATGGGAGGATGTTTTGTTTTTGTATTAAAAAGCTGATATTTATATTGACTATTTCTTTGTAAGCGCCCATCCTAATTCTTTATCCCTCCCACACAGGTGAATTTTATGGCATGCCAGCTGTTCGCCCTGACTGCTGCCTTCTGGTTTCGTCTCTACCTCAGTCCCGGCCATGCCAACCCCTTGGTCAGGCACACTGTGGCCACTCTTTTTGGCATCACCTTCCTCATCTTCTGCTTTGGATGGTACTGTAGGATACTGTCAAGTGATACACTCACACAGTACTCACGGTTTTTGTCTCCCATATGATGCTAGTGTGAAAATGAAAATATGTGGTAACTGACCACTGAGTTCCCAACTATGACTGTCTACTAAGTGACTACCTTTCTGACAAACAGACAGGGCTGATGTCCAGTGTGCATGGCCACAGGCTTATAATTATAGGAGCACAATGAGACTGTAGAGACAATAAGTGTGCAGAGAAAGGAGAAATGTTTGTGGTGGCATTTGAACGATGTGTAAAGCAAGTTTCAGGGGGGAACCCCGCATGCTGCATCATATCACAGACACACAGCTCACTTCAAATTTTATATAAAGAATGATATATTAGTCGAATATGCACATTTTTCAGATCACGTGTCCTTGTCTGCAGGTACTCGGCTCACATCCTAACAGTGGTGGTCACAAGTTACTTGATCATCATCAAAGCTGACATCAACAATGTGCACAGGTTAGTGTCGGTTTTCATGCTTCAAGAGGTTCAAGGTAAATTCACATAAAAAGTCTGGGACAAAGATAAGATAGAGGCAAAATGTTTGGATTATAAAATGGATCATTAAGTACATCTTTCAGTACCTTGTGTGCAACCAATCAGTGCTTTTTTGCCGAGTGTCTAGAAAGGGAAATTGAATGTTACTACTGTACATACTTTTGCCTTCCGTGACCGTTTGTTTGCCTGGGGTTCGGTTGAAGACAAACACAATACTGTTCTGTTATAAATCGGTTGCTAGAAGTGTTGTTTCTAGACCAGACTGACTTGTATGACTGTCACCATGTCACCATGCAGACAGGTGGGTGACAGAACTGCTACAACAGCAACATATCATTTCCAAGATACTGGGCCAGTTCTAGTTATTGTTGTCTTCAGGTAAAACTTGTCAGACAAGATCAGCTTGTAGACTATTTACGTCACAGGAGTGTGTTTGTTTGAGTAGGAAGATGGCCTGGTCTAGATAATGATGATTACAGTATATCGATCATTTATTTGTTGTAGTATGGCAGTTTTTGACATTTCAGTCTAAAAAAACAAAGATTTATTGTTGCTCACACCTTGGACTTACCCCATTCATTTACTCCTTCCAACACAGACTGCTCTGCATTTCACCCACCCCATTATCTTCCTGTTAAAATGTGGCCTGGACTAAAATACTGTTGTTTATAGAGAGGCCAGATGAAGACAACCAGACATGCCAGCTGGACCAGTCTGTTTGGAGACATCCAGACTGTGCGTGTGTGTCTACATCTTTAAATTGTTATTTCTCTCTTTGCAGCCATGTTTATAGTGTGTATGTATAGCTCTGTGAGTGTACACAATGTTTCTTCATATTTGGTCGTGTGTGTCTGTTTGCTTGAAACAACTTGATTCAAGTGTGTCATGTCAGTTTTTTTGCTTTTATGAATGGAGTAACATAAAATAGGTGTGGTTTGGTTGCACTGGGGCTGCATGGTGGTGCAGTGGTTAGCACTGTTGCAAGAGGGTCCCAGGTACAAATCCGGCTTAGGGCCCTTTTTATGGAGTTTGCATGTTCTCCCCGTGTTAACGTGGGTTTTCTCCGGGTTCTCCAGCTTCCTCCCACAGTCCAAAGACATGCAGGTTAACTGATGACCCTAAATTGCCTTTAGGTGTGAATGTGAGTGTGAATGGTTGTCTGTCTCTATGTGCCCTGCAGTGGACTGGCGACCTGTTCAGGGTGTACCCCACCTTCGCCAATGTCATCTGGAACACCGAACGGGATAAGTGCTTGCAGATGGATGGATAGGTTGCGCTTAGTATTCAGGTGTAAAGGGATTACCTGCAGAGACAAAACCAATATTGTTCCATAGACATAAAAGTAAAACACAAAGCAAACTATGTCCCAACTGCCTGTTAAACAAGTATACCACATTACTCACCTCTATCACTGGTACAGAGTGAAAGGAGGGAACTCTGAGTGAATCAAGGCATACTCCAGACAATGAGTAATCATTCTGATATGTTATACATTTTATCTTAGAGTAGGTCAATCCATACATGTTCATGGTCTCAAGTAGTAGCTCCTCTGATAAGTCAGGATACAGTATTTTAAAAATCAGACAAAGATAAAAACATATTCTTAGTCTACTTCAACTGCATGTTGTTGTCACTTACATATTTTTAAACTCACCCATTTTACTGGTAAGGAATTAATTATTTGTTCGGACCCATTTCCAATTTGCAAGTGCAACCAACAAGGTTTGCAGCCACAGCACATGATAAGTAAAATTATGTTTTGATGAAGACATTTTTAAGGAAAATTGATAACATGTTTTACATTCTTAGCATCCTACTTCTGAAAAAAGCTGTTACTCGATCACATGCAGCAGACATCCATGAATTGAGCTAAGCCAAGCTCATCTGCATGCAGGTATGTGAGACAGACACGTGGTCTCAAGCCGAGGATAGGGGTGGAGGAAAAAAAAAAGATACAGCACAGCATTGCAGCATGTTTCGTGGCAATATTACATCAACACACAGACGTCCAGTATCAATCCTTTATTATATAATCTATCATATGAAATTAGAAAAGGAAGGAATCGATTGGTGCCAACATGTCATGTTAGCTTGTTGGGAAGGATGCTAAATAACGCAAAAAAATTACACAAAATTTTGGTGAGGATAAACTTTAATGGCCATTTTCAAAAGGGGTCCCTTGACCTCTGACCTCAAGATATGTGAATGAAATGTTTGAGATGAACAGAGTGAAAACATTATCTTATGAGAAACTACATAATGTGCAGTTGAAAAAAGGTACTAAATCTCAATATATCGTAATACATTCTTATTGCAATACTCTGCATATTACAAAATATGTCAGTAAAAAAATCTCAATAAGATTGTATCGTGACTGAAGTATCGTGATAACATCATATTGTGGAGCCTCTGGTGATTCCCACCCCTATCAGACTATGCAGAGAAAACATCACTATCCCTTTAGTTATTCTAGAGGTCCCATTTGCGCAAAATCTCTGAGGTGATATTATAAACAGCTAAAATTACTAACTGTAAGTAAAAACAAATTGGAAATTTTGTGATAAAGGAAAAGATGCAAAGCTGTGGGCCTGCGTATTTGGCAAATCCTGCCATGGTGCTATAAATTGTGCGATCTCTTCTGAGTAATAGTAAAAGAAATGTCTTAAATCAACCAAGACATTAAAGGTCCCCTATAGTAAAAAGAGAGGAGGAGATTTTCATGTTTTATTATTATTATTATTATAAAGCAGGTCTGGGTGGTGTTTAAATAATGCTAAAAGTCATACACACAGCCTGTATTCAGAGACTGAACCTTTGAAACAAGCCGTCAGGATTTCTGTAACTTTGTGATGTCACATATAGACCATTTCACCGTTTTAAACATAAACGGACATATTCGGACAGACAGTATTATATCACCAGAACATCTAAAGTGTCTGATTTCGTCTCACTCATTCCTCCATATACAGGTATTCCATGGTGACGGCTATGGGTTACTTGACAGTGTGCCAAGTGAGCAGAGTCTTCATCTTTAACTATGGAGTCCTGTCCACTGACTTCTCTGGGTAAGAAAAAACTCAATCACTGGATTGTCTCACCTTTTTCTTCTCTCTTTGCCACACCTTCTTGGTGACAGCATATTCGTCATTTCAGCTCCGATGTTATCAGTAACCTGCTTACACATTCACCAGTGCCACGGCCTTGAGTAAATACAACAACACTGATTAAAAAGCGGCAGTGTGTGGATTGTTCACAGTTGACATTGCCCTGCAGGTAGAGTTAAGGTACTCAGTGCCTCCTGGCAACTGTGACTTTGTTGTGTTAGAAACAAGGCTGCTTGTAAAGGAGTGGGCAGTTTACTCTTTAGTTAGTTTCTCTGTATTTGAAGGGGTTCTTTTCCTTACATTACATGTGGACTCATAAAGAAGTGCTAAAAGGAGAACTTAATGAAGCAGGAGGGGATTTCCTAGAACAGAGGATGGGCAGTGACTCCAGGTCATTGCTCATTTTTTCAGAAATCAAAGATTGCATCATCAAAATTGACTATTATGAAATCGAAACTTCTCACAACAACTTCATTCCATAGCTACTTTCATGGTGATGGCATACAGTTGCTTTTGCCTCCCAGGAGTGACAAAAACAGACAAATATTTAACTAAACATGAACCTACAAATATATGTTTTGTCAGAATACTGCCTGAGGTTTTTTCTTTCTTTTTTAAACTGGGACAGTTCATACCAGATTAGGCAGGGGATAGTGTTTTCTGCATGCGGTTGTTCTTTAAAAGTTGACAGTCTAAATTGCTGGCTCCTGTATTCAGCAGCTGTTTTTCCCAGTTCGCTCTGGTGTGGATGAATTTGCTGGCAGCCTCACTTGCACTTCGCGTGACTTTGGCGATGATCAGCCAGGCCTGTGAGTCAGCCTGGGTTAGGGTCATATGCTGAAATAGGAATCCAGCTTCTTTAAGCGTTTATATCGGACAGATGAATAGTTGTGAATCACAGAGATGGTGTCCATATGTGTGGCTACTTTCACAGGATTGGATGTAATAATCTGGTGCCAAAGGAAATACTTTAAAATTGAAGGTTCGGTGACTCAGTGGGCTGTGCTGTTTTCTACTGTTGTGTTGTCCTCATTTTCACCTTGGCATGTTACTTTCCCTGTTGGACATTGCCAAACACAGCTCATCTAGAGTTTGCCTCTAACGTCTGTGTGCTATTCTCCCAAATGTCATCGAGCATTTCCATAAGCTGATCTTTCTCTGAATTTGTGCGTGGCAGCAGAACTGAAATTGAACTGGGTCAAAAATCCTGTGTACGGGGCCAACTTTAGAGTCGACATGGAAAAAAAACGAGTGTGTCGGCAACAGCGGTGGAGAGTTGCTCATACTGGCTGGCAATGTGATAATGTTTCTCTAAAGCCAACAGCCAGCTCTCGTTGAGCTGGCAGTGCCAGCCGCTCGGCCCCTCTCTGCCTCGGTTTTCCATGCTGTCCACACAATGCAGCCCACTCACACACAGCAACCAGTGTGTGTGTGTGTGCGTGTCCATGTGAGAGTTTGAGATGCAGTTTATGTGTGTCTTTGTGCGCACACACTCACATTCTTGGGACAGAGAGGTCTCTATCTGTGAATGAAACTAGGAGAGAGGGTGCGAAACTTGTCTGTTCAAACTTACTGTACACAACCTTAATGCCTCCAGCGTCACCTCACTTCCAATCCGCTAACATACATGAGGTACTGTACACATAATGTATGCTCATCCGTCTCTCTGGTTACACTCTACTGCTGTATATTGTACTTCTGGCTTGGATGACAGTGTCTGAAGCAGCAATGTTAAAAATGCAAGCAAATTACTGCATTTCACTGTTCATTGCATTGCAAATAAACATATTAGTGTATATATATATATATATATATATATATATATATATATATATATATATATATATATTGATGGGGAAAATGTTCCTACTAGTATTATTCTATTAACTTTATAACATCAATTTCTGTGAGCTTGAAGACATGGCTGTCAGGCTGTGCTGGCTTCAAAGAGAGACAATGATCAACTGAACATCTAGAGATTTGAATGGATTTCATTGCATTAATGATAAGTGACCTGATTTGACACTACTGGAAAGAATGAAGTGATTCACAGTCTGCAGCCTCAGAGAGATGCTCAGAAGGCGTTTGCTTGGGATGTGCTTTGTTTCAAGTCAGTTATAATAAATGACTGAAAGACAAGACTCAAACAGACACGCTGCTTCTGACTTTAAAAACATTTAAAAACAGGAAGCCCTGTACTGAAAATTTGCCAGAATTGCTCATCTACACCAGGCAGGATTCTTGAGGCCAGAATGACTAGGATGACTGCTCAGCTTTTTAATGGATTAGTTTCTGTGGCATTGTATTGTGTGAATTGTAAAACTTTTTCCATCCAGAGGTACAGTCTGGTGGATTTGGCGGTATCTAGTGGTGAGGTTGCAGATTGCAACCAACTGAATACCCCTCCGATTTGACAAGTGTGTCATGAAACTACGGTGGCCTTCAGCTAGCCTAAAAATATGAAAGTCTCTCTGTAGAGCCAGTGTTTGGTTTGTCCGTTCCGGGCCGCTGTAGAAACATGGCAGACTCTGAAGAGAACCAGCTCCCCATGTAGATCACAACCATTCTTAGTTTCAAGTGATTATACACTAATGAAAACTTAGTTCTGAATATTATATTTCATTTCTGCTGATAGATCCCCTGAAATGTTACACACTCTTCCTTTAAAAGTATTCTCTCCATACATATACTGTATTTTTACCTCAGACTCACCACAAAGTCAGTTACCATTCATTTTTTTTCTATCCAGGCCTCTGATGATAGTAACCCAGAAGATAACTACACTGGCATTCCAGCTCCATGATGGTAAGACACACACACACACACACACACACACACACACACACACACACACACCTGTGTGTGCAAATATTTGCAGTATGTGGTACTGACAGTTAGCATTTTAAAATAAACATCGGAGCAGTGACCCATCCACTCCCCCAGTGTGACTAATAGCAGTTAGCATGTGTTAGCATCACAGTGAACCAGCTTGAACGATACCAGGACCCTGAAACAGAAGCAGCTAAATGGAACTGAGCCGTCATTCATTATACTAATTGGTGAAAAGTGGCAAAATGACAGTTCCCAAACTGGTTACTAATGATGTCATATCCTGTTTCTCAGGTATGTGTAAGAAATCTGAGCAACTGACCCTGGAGCAGAAGTCTCTGGCTATAAAGTAAGTTTTTACTGTGGTTAATACTCACAACTTCAATCTTGTTTATACAGTGGTAATTATATGTGTGTTACAGTGTGAAATAACAAGGGTTAGACTTTTTGGAGACAAGCCAGAGCACTGTGAATAATGATAATCCACTTTTCCTAAGCCAACCCTTGAGGTGCACATAGTTTACAATGTAGGGTTGATAATGTATCTGGACCCAATGTCCCTTTCACAGCATGTATGTACAGACGGTTGCATCTAAATTAACACCTTATTTAAGGAATAAATAACTGTTTCTTTCCCTTTAGCCACGAAGGACAATGACACGGAGATGCAATCATGGTGAATAGCTTGTTCGTGTAAAAAGCATGCTGGTAACTTAGAAAAGAGACATCATGTTGCATGGAAAATACTCAATTTTTCTGCATGTGAATCGATACAGCCACAGTCATCAGCGTACCATGCATGTCATTTTACATTTAACTTTAGAATAAATTAAAATTAATTTTAAAATGTATCCAAAAAGCAATCATAGTGTTACTCTTGTGTGCAGCTCTGTTTTTCAGTGATTGTCTCATGTTTGTTTGTTACTTTAAGATTCTTGTGCTACCTGTAGGTTTGGACATCACTTACTTATTAAGTTGTTTTATTGATTCTGATTTTCCTTTTCAATTCTGGTTGTACTGTAATCATCATACACAATAACAATAACAATAATAAGCTTATTGATGATTTCTTTATCAGTATGTGGACTGGTAACAATTAGGGATGTCAAAGTTAACACGACAATAAGCATTAACGCAGATTTGTTTTCATGCCACTAATTTATTAAATACAACTTGTGACTTTTAATTAACCTCTTAAAAACCTGACAGACTGTTGATATTTCGGAGGTTGTAGCGGGCTCAGTTTTAAAGCTAGAGTGAAGATACTGGGGTCATATGAAACTAGAAAACCTAAGAAATCCATTGGTAACAACCATGCAATACTAGCTTGTCATGAAGGAGATTAAATAACGCTCTATATTTACGCTAAATTTTGGTGAGGGAAAACTGGCATGGCCATTTTCAAAGGGGTCCCTTGACCTCTGACCTCACGATACGCACTGCAGTTTGCAGTGTTATGATTTAAGCATATTTTTATGTTAAATGAAGTATCTGTGAGGGTTTCTGGACAATATGTCATTGTTTTGTGCTGTTAATTGATTTCCAATAATAAGTGTATACGTATATTTGCATAAAACAAGCATATTTGCACACTCCCATGTCCATAACAGTATCAAATACTTGACCTTGAAGGTACATTTTGAACAGATAAAAAATGAGCGATTAATGCCAATTAAATATTTGCATTGAGTGACAGCTCTAGTTACAATTCATAAACAGTACCTTTAAAATGCTGCAGAACTGCTGTGATTGGACAACCAGAATCAAAAGCTAATTTCTAACATCTGGATTGTCTCGTGTGAAATGTTGAAGTCACTTTTTGTCATTTACAGAATGTTTACTTTTATGTCACTTTCAACTGAAATAATAAGTGGTCATGTTTGTTTTAGAATAAATGGCATGTTTTTGTCACATTTCCACCCAACTTAGGTGCAAAAATACAAATAACACTGTTGTATTTCACATGAAGAGATAACTGTTATTATACTGAAAATAAAGGGGTTCTCTGCATTGTTTTAAATGATTTCTCCTTCTGTTCTCTCTGCAGTGGGAGGCCTTCTCTCATCGAGTACCTGAGTTACAATCTGAACTTCCTGAGTGTCTTGGTGGGGCCATGCAGTAACTATAAGGAATACATAGACTTCATAGAGGGCAGACACATCAGCAGGAGGCTGAAGCAGCACTCTGGGACGTGTAACGGGCAGAACGGCTATGATAAGATACCGGAGCCCTCACCTCTGGTAAGTTAATGAGAGTACTTTCTATTTTATTCACCAGTGTGTCTGAAATCACTCACTACTCACTATTTTGTGGACTAAATAGTGAGTTTGCAGTGCTGTCCGAATGTATAGTGAGAATTATTATACTCTATATAGTGGACTCAATGTATCTCACAATGCATCAGGAAAAATAGTGGACAACAATGCTCACTAACAGAGCACTATATACCATCATGCATTGCGCTGATGGGAAAATGGCAGGCTGAGAGGAAAGAGAGCAGCACAACTCACAAAAGTAATACATTTAATGTGAGCAGAGCATCACAACTCAAATGGCCACAAAGTACTTTGTACTGAAAAACGCTTATTTCCCCCACATTGACAATGGCAGTGTATCACCACTTTCACAATAAAAGCCCTAAACATACAGTTTGCGCTGCATTACTGCTTACCAGGGGGAACTTAAATTTACTCAGAGCATTTCACTAAGAGGAAACTCAACAAAAATGCATGTTGGTATTTATTATGGATGGTCCACTGTTGACGTTGAGCTGGCACGTTTTAACCGAGTGACAGCAATGATGGTAATTAATGGCACAGTGTCCATGGATGTATAAAGAAAAGTGGATACAGCGTAGGAGGCAGGCTCCTGTTCATTCCTATGAAAGTTGCTCAGTGGCGCATGAAGCCAAAATGGCTCGACTGCCGAGTGATAAAGCGCCCAGATCCTCCAGTGATCTTCCGCATCCATTGGATCCATAGACCAGGTGCAGTAATGTTTACTTTAACCCCGCCTCATTCACATGAACAGAGGAAGGAAAACTAACTCTGGATTTAGCTATTAGTGCATTTCACAAATTTTAAGACCTAATAATTTAAATTATCTATTGAGGTGTTCATATTGGGAAGTTGATTTACCACAAAAAAAAATATCTGCTGATTTACAGACATTTCTATTCCAATGTAAGTCTATGGAAAGAAGTCTTTTTGTGATGGATACGGAAGTTGCAATCCCACCAATTACACTATGAAAATTTGCTTCAAAGCATTGCACTCTTCCTAGGGGGCTTGGTAGTGTCCAAAAGTGTTTTTTAATAGTTATAATACATTGTCATGTGTGTGTGTTTTTTTTTTTTTTCATTTTACCAATTAGCTCACTATATAGTCCTCTACATGGAAGACACAGAACTCCCTAGGTAGTGAGTAGGGAGTAGTGAATGATGTTTCAGTCTTGGTTTAAACATGACTCACTTCCTCTGATCTCAACTGGGCCTGATGTTAGAGTGACTTAAATAGTCACCATGTCTATTCGTAATGCGTGTTTCCATCGCTGCTCAGCAGTTATCGGTTTTCTCTGCAGAACGCTGTCTGCCGAAAATTGCTGGTGTGCAGCGGATGTATGCTGTTCTTCCTCACTGTGACCCGGTCCTTGCCGATAGCGTACAACGTGGACCCCCACTTTGTCAGCCAAGCCCCGTTCCTCACAAGGCTCACCTACGCTTTCTTCTCCATACAAGCAGCAAGGCCCAAATTCTACTTCGCCTGGACGCTAGGTAAGCACTGCATGTGTGTATGTTTCAGTTGTACTGTAGTTAGCCAATTGTCAGGTGGGAATATGATGGGAGCATGAGCTACATTGCCATGGAAGTCATGTGATTTTTGTTTTTTTTTTCTATCCTGTCAGCTGATGCAGTCAACAACGCTGCAGGTTATGGTTTCTTGGGGATGGATGAAAATGGAAAGCCATCTTGGGATCTCATCTCCAACCTCAACATCTTGGGGATTGAGGTATCCTCAGTGTTTCACGTGAAAAAAAAAAAAAAAAACATACATACATACGTCTCTCTAACTGTGTTAAAGGACCAGTGTGTAGGTGATTATACACTAAAGAAAACATGCTTAATATTATAATTCATTTCTGCCAGTAGAGCCTCCTAAATGCTACCCACTTAAGTTTCATGCATGTTCATGTTGGTCAAAGTCTGACAATGACCTGCTTAAGAAAGTTACTGTTATTTATTTATTGTTATTTATTGATCTTATTCAGACCGCAACCAGCTTCAAGACATTCATAGACAACTGGAATATTCAAACAGGAATTTGGCTCAAAACGTAAGTGTTGCAAATGTAAACTTCAATACTGATGCAGGCAGTCAGAAAACATTTCCTCAGCTTTGAATATATTTGATTCCTGTCATCCTCAGGGTGTGTTATGACCGAGCCCCTAAGCACAGGTTGGCGCTGACCTTTATCCTGTCTGCCCTGTGGCACGGTGTCTATCCAGGCTACTATTTCACCTTCATCACTGCTATCCCCATCACCATGGCAGCACGAGCTGTGAGTACCTCAAATTCAAATGAATACTACAGTGTAAACTATATTATTATTATTATTATTATTATTATTACCTCCGCCAAGGAGGTTATGTTTTTGCCGGTGTTTATCTGTTTGTTTGTGTGTGTTCAAGATGACTCAAAAACTTATGGACAGATTTTGATGAAATTTTCAGGGTGTGTCGAAAATGTGAAAAGGAAGAACTGATTTAATTTTGGGGGTGACCTGGAAGAAATCCTGCATTCTGGATCACTTTGAAATTTTTGTTAACATTGGGGTAAATGGGACCCAAAAAATTGTTTCTCAATATCTCTGGTAATTGTTGCCCAAAGCTCATGAAATTTGACTCAGGGATTTACAATGTGTACTTCTATCAAATCCCAAAGGCTGATCCAGATCTGATCCAGATGGCAGATTTTATAGCAATTTATATAAAACAAATGGGGGTACTCTTAAATTTTGGCCTAATGTATTGTGAGTTTATGTTGTGTCTTGTATATATGTTCTATGTTTGCCACTGATATAAAATTCTTTTTAAAAAATGTAGGATTTTTATTTTGGAGTGAATTACAATATGGGGGGAAACTATGGTGCTTGGTGGAGGTCTGCGCTCTCAGAGTGCTTTTCTAGTTATTATTATTGCAAACAAAAACACTCCTCAATAGTAAAAAAAAAAAAAAAAAAAGTGGTTCTAGAAATGTGCATCTGTCAGAAAACACCACTTACCTGTTTAAAAAGGGCTTGAATTGGCTCTTTCATATACTGTATGTGAGGTAACGTTGAATGAGTGGCTTCATCTGAGTTTTCAGAGAAAATCCAACAAGTACACCTGGCTGACCTGTTGATGAAAGAAGATGTTATACCAAAGCAAAATATACCATACACAAACATTAGTTTTATTAGATTAAATTTATACAGTTAGGGAAGGAAATACATTTTTGTCATGTAACTTAATTGGGTTAGTTTTTTTTTTTTTTTTTGGACAGGATCAATTTTGACAAGAGGATTTTCATTCCGTTACAACTTATATCACTTAATTAACACCCAAGTATATTGAAACACAGTTCCATCTCCGGCTAAAAATGTCCATCTTCATTTGAAGGCTTACAGTTAGTCTCGTTTTTTTTTTCTTCGCATCCACTGAGTTATTGTTGGTGATTTCACCTCCGTTCAATTCAGTTATTTTTTTGGCAATAACAAAATCCGTAGTATGATTTTATAATTATTATGATAATATACGGAGCTCTGATCTGTACATTTCCATAGGCACAACTACCAACATTAACATAGGATCCAAGGGGACAGTCACTTTTTAAATTTTTTTCCATTTCTTTTTTTCCCATTAGTTTTTCCAAAACCCCTGAATTACTGGGCAGTCCCAAAACACAAGTGTGTGGTCACCTATCTTTCCACAATTCCTCCAACACAAAGCTACTGAAGGTTCTTTGACATACAAAGAGATATTATAAGGTGTATTGAAATATCTCATCTTTAGTTTCCAGTCAAATTCTTTCCATATTTAGCTGTTTATTCCCTTATGGCTACTAGTTTTGACAGATCACTATCACCGTGGAGCAGGTGTTGCAACGCCCCCTGCTGTTGCATCGCGTCTGTCCGACATGTCCACTCTTTCTTCTAACTTTCCAATTCTTTCCTCATGTTCACCCACCTGGTCTTTTATATCTGCCACAGCTTGTTCCAGTCATCCGAGGGACATTTTAGTGTGATTATGCCCCTCCTGATTTTCCTTGTGGAGTTTCGTCAGCTCTCGCAGTAGTAGTTTTTGCTCCGTTGTCCTAGTTTTTGACACTTGTTTCTAGTAGCATTTAAGCTAACATTATCAGGGCTAACTGGTCTTCGTTGTTTGTCATCTTTTTCCTTTGGCGCGTGTTGCCTACCGGAGCCCTTATATCTCGTAGACAAGTGCATCTGGTAGGAGTATTCTTGTGTGTTAAGGACGTCGAAAAGTGATTGTTGTCACTGATTTTAAGTTTTGCCTGATGGAGCTCTGTTTCTATGCCGCTGCTTCCTTCATGACGTCACCGGAAGTCCAAGTCCCGCCTTTTCTTCTGCAATGTTGTGATGTCACCAAGTAACACATATGCATAATACCTGCATGGCAGCTAGTTTAGCACGTCCTCAACCAAAGCTAGTTAGACGGTGAAAAGAAGTGCTGCAGCACAGCCGGTATGAGAAAAGGAAAACGGCTTTTGAACATTAAAGCATGTAAACATGTTTTAGTAGAAACCTTAAACATAAGTATGAACCTCAAAATGAGAATATTAGGTCCTCTTACAGCAATAACACACCAACACTGGTGTGAAAATTATTATTATTTATCCCTCTCTGTTCATCTGTCTCTCCCCACCAGGTAAGGAAGTCTGTTCGCCACTACTTACTGGGCGTCAAAGGCTTGAAGCTGGGTTATGACGTCTTAACGTGGGCAGCCACTCAGCTGGCCATCTGCTACACTGTTATGCCTTTCCTACTTCTTGCAGTAGAGCCCACTTTGGTTTATTACAGGTATGTAACACTCATCTTTAGTCCTCTTATCCTCTTAAGCCCAATTCATGCTTGCTGCATCTGTGTGACCGTCTGGGTATGTCAAGTGACACAAAATTTCCTAATCTTTCTGCCATGTTGTTTTCTAGCATGCATACGAAGAGCGCGTTAACATCCAAGTCCACAGCTAACAGCATTGGTATTTAAGTTTGGACTAATCTTTACAAGACATGAGGTCATGTTTATAACATGGGAAGTCATGTACACAATAGACTTGGCGTTTAAATGGCAAATTCGTGAGAACAGCGCTGCTAAGCAACGGCAATATTAATGTTACTGTCGGTGTCTAGAAGACACAGAAACTAACAATTTAGCAAGCTAACAAGTGGGTAACATAAATGCAAAGACACAATGACAAAGGAGAAAGATGAGGTCTATCAACATTTTCCTCTGACCTAAAATTAAGAAAAATAATCTATGGCTAATATTACAATATTTTAAGTTATTATGTACTGAAAAATTTACTTCCATGGCCTCAGACATCAACAAACACGTCACAGCTCGTAAACTCTGAGCTTTCAGAAACTTTCCACTTACAAGGTTGGGTGTAAAAAATGAGAATGTCGGTTTACTGCGAGGAGAAATCCAAACATTTCCTCATCACGATTCCACGTCTGCTCATAACCAAAGCTTTAGCAAACGTAGTAATTTAAGTAATTTAAAAAACTCGTCAAAATGATTAATTGATTATCAAAATAGCTTCTGATTAATTTTCTGTCAATTGCAATTTATTGTTACAGCTTTAGTATTTATGTATTTTCAGGCTTTTAGCAACATATAGACAGTATATTATGAGCTATACCAGCATGGCTGGTGACATTTATTTAGCTTGAAAAGTAGAGCCACAGACTTCTCCTTTTTTTTTCATTCTTTATTTTATTTTATAATGTGATATTTTGCGGCTTACTTTATTTTGTTAAGCAACATTTTCCTACTGATTTCCCCTTACAGTACATTAACGAGTTACACTGTTTTTTCCTCACAGGTCTATGTACTTCCACGTCCACATCATCAGCATTCTGGCTGCGATCGCCCTGCATCAGAAACACAAACCCAGTGAACCCTCTGCCGCCACCAAAACGTTTCCCTCCTCCTCCTCCTCCTCCTCCTCCTCCTCCTCCTCCTCCTCGTGTCCGTGCTCAGCCCAATGCCAGCCTGTTCACTCCAACAACAATGACAAAGTAGACTGAAAATCCCCTCTTCACGTTCTTTTACTCGGCTGAGTTGAGGAAGTTCTCTCAAAGACAAGTGAATATCCCTAAAGGGCATTCAGCCAACTTAAAATGGGAAAACATTATTTATTTTTTGGGACTTTGATGGCACAATATGATGCAGGGCTTGAAACTTATGGCACTGGATGTACATGGGGAGAGCTTTTCTGCCCTATTGATAGATTAACAAGATCAGATCCAGATTCTGATTCTAAGACAACACGTCAAACACGGGAAAAGCAGGCCGAATTGAAAGAGAAACATGAGCTGAGTGAACATCTCCGGTACCACCACCACCACCACCAGGACGCTGGCCTCCTTCCACTTTCCCCTCCACCTGCCCCCACTCTCCTCCCTCTGTGCCCATCTCAGCACCAGCCTGCCTGATCCAACAACAATGCAACAGTGTGAAGAGAGAAAGGAGGCTCACTTTCTTTCCTGTCCCTCTATTTGCGCTGTCCTGCCGATTGGTGGGATCTAAGCCAGCACAGTGGGAGAGAAGCTCATAAACATGGCATAAATACCAGGACACACACACACACACACAAACAGACGCTAGGACACAAATATGCACATACTCTCTCTTAGGCACGCTCGTACTTGGTCACACTGATGGTGTACAAAGGCTGCTCTTGTGTGGCCACAACAAAAGAGCATACCAAGAGAGGAGAGAGAGCCCTGGTTTATATGCGTGTGGAGACCTTGTCATGAAAAACTGAATTGACCATGCGGCTCTCAAACTGTCTTATATGGCAGGATGACAGCTCCTCCAGGTGAGGAGACTTGACCCTCTGTAAACATTTTTTTTTTGTAGTTTAGATGCATAATCCTGGGCTTTAGTGATACTCCTCTAAACATACACGGAAAAGCTAACAAATATTTAAAGAAAAAAATTGTGTGCTATTACGTTGAGCAATTTTACCAAGTGATGAAATAGTGTAGTGTAGTGTAGTGTAGTGTAGTGTAATATTGGCACACATGGATGTTAACAGTTGAAAGCATAAAATGTGTAGTTTTCCATGATTTAAATGAGCAGAATCAGTCTACTTTCCCTAAGAAATCTCTTTTTGTGCTGAATTAGTAGGGAATTTAATGGTGATGTGTTAATATTTTACCATGTGAACGGTGCTGGACACCTGTTATCATGATATAGGTATATAGGATATAAGCTGTGTTGGAAACTGAGAGGAAATACACTTGAGGTTTCTATTTTTGGGAGGTAACCGTTGCACACCCAAAGAATGGAAACCGTGTCCAAAAATATTGATTTAGAAGTCAGATTTCTTCTCAGTAGGAGCATGGTGCTGTTTTCGTTCTGTGGTTCTTTGTGAGGAAGAACACATTTGAAAACTGTAGATTTACTGGAGCTTATCAGCAGCTGCAGGTTGATTTAACAGAGACATCTGCTGGTTGTTTGTACTGTCTGAACTCTGCTGAATTAAGCAATGAAGGTAAACCAACTTGGACTGACTGAAACTGCCACGCTGCAGCATCTCCCAATGCAACCTCATACAAACTATGAGCAGAACGCCTTTCTTTCCACTGATGTTACAGTTTCTCAACACAATTCACAAGGTCTTCTCTTTGGTGGCGTTTACTTTTGCACAGTTGGAAGTTGCTGAATCTGAAGGTGATGCTTCTGATCGGAGATGGCACGGTGAAAACACAGATATAGTCATGTTTTTATGTTATTATTCAGTTATTTTTTGTTATCACTCATGAGAGATTTGGGAGCATTGGGAGTTAAAAGTGGCACGGTGGCTTGGTCATTAATGGTGCTACCTGCTGCAGGCTAGCCTGTTAGCTTTTAGCTACATTTATTGGCTGGTTATAATGAGTTGCGCTTTTTTTTTTATTGTGAAACTGGTGAAGAAAAATGACATTGCTCATGAAAACGGCGGGCTGTTGGATGAAAATGTCTATCTTTGGGTATTGCATGTGAGCAGCATGTTCATGTTTATAGTCAGGTTAGAGACACAATCTTAATACATTTTATTACATGCTTTGGAATTTAATCTCAAACTTTTGCCTGTTTTGGCTCAGTTTACATGTTGGCTCAACCCTCTGATTCTTAATATGGCCAGAAGACTTATATCAGGACAGAGATTATAACTGTGCCACATAAAATAAATAAATAAATTAATTAAAAAAAAATCATACTTCTTAGCTTTGGGGTGACAAGAAGCCAAGTATCGACACAGGTGGAGTAGCATGCATTGACTTAACATTGATTATTAAATAAATACAGCAGGAGGATTGTTCAACATTTTAAGGAGAATAAGGGGAAGGGGGAACAAATCTCTCTCTGATTAAATATTTTATATATGAAGCCATTTTGGAGCAACGATGGTGATATTTAATTTTTGTTTATTTTAATGCTTAACTGCTCTTTCGTACCTCTCTTGGAGTTACTTGTGTGTCAGAGATGACTGCAGTGGGGATCTGTAGACAAAGGCCTGCGGTTTAAACATTTAGACTGCTGGTAATACAGTTAGTCCCCATGACAGCCACTATCAGTCTGAAAACTCTCACCAAGTTTGACTCTTTGGTCTAACAAAGTAATTTTTGTGAAAAAAAGCCTTTATTAACTTGAACTAGCTGTAACCTTTAAATGTGCTGTTGTTTCAATATGTTCATGACACTGTGTAGTTTGCATGTTGTGTTTTTAGTGCAGGGAAATGAGCGACGAGTGGTACATATACAGAATGATGTGTTGTCAGAATGAGCAGCTATTTGAATGACTTAATACTGATTATAAAGATATTTTTTGTATGTTTTTTTTTGCAGCTGTATGTGTGATGAAATACACTGACTGAGAGTGTGTGTTGCTCCATTTTAGTATTGTTTGTATGGAAGAAAAGAATGAGTGATATAAAAAGATTTGAGTAACAAATAAAGCTTCCATGAAACATTTTTATGTGTCAGAGATTGAATTGAGTGAGTTGATATATAAGAAGTAAAACCTCAATAGTTCCAGGTGCCAGTGCGTCCTATTTGTTTTCTATCTATTAGTGTTCAGTTACAGGCTCGTATCAAACCCTCTCTATGCGACGGCTGTCCCATGCTGTTTGATCTCTGATGATACTCTCATCCTTTAAGTGGCTGCCTTGCTGTCCCTTGTGTCACTTGCCTGTTCCCCATTGACATAGGTGTGTGTGTGTGTGTGTGACTAAGATGACAACAGGCAACAACAAATGGCCTATACTTAAATCCCCCAATGCTAGAGCGTACTCTGTTTTAGAGGAGGGGAGGACATAGTTGCTGTTTTTTTTTTAATTTTTTTTACTCAGTATGAGACTGATTGTCCTAATACAGGTAGTTAAATGGCCCTCAGTGGGACAAAGAGTGTGTTTGTGTGGGACAAGTTACCAAGACTGAGAGGTAGTCTACAATTTTGATATGTTTATCCAACTTAAATAATAAACATTTCTATTCACATGAACTGTCACTCCATGTCATATTTCCCCTGCGTGAAATTGTGTGTGTGGTTGGAAGACTAGAAAAGCACTATATAAATGCAAGTCCATTTATCAAGTCCATAGTTTCCATCATATTCTGACTAAATCTGCAGGGCTTGTGACTTTGTAGTGACCCACAATTTTCTCCGTTGGGGATAGCGTAGCAAAGATGGTGAAATGTTAACCTTCACTTGACCCACATGTGCACAGTTTGACAACAAACAGGCCCGTGATGACAGCCTTCGCTGTTTTCTTCACAGACACTGGATAAAAGCCAGATTAAAAAAAAAAAAAAAAAAAAAGCATCTGTTCAGCAGTAGTTTGACATTTGAATACTAGAGCCAATGAAAATGTGGGACAACGTCTCAATATGTGGGATGTGGGAAAAAGGATAAAAAAAAATGCTGTGCAGTCCCTCGTAAAGTGGGACACCTGGTCACCTTATTGTATGAAAGTGGACTCCACATGAACTGATAAGATTTTGGTGGTCAAAGGTGGTGGACCTTCAGTAAATTTCTTCAAATTGGGCAAAAACGTTCACGTAGACTCAAAGATCAGCTGATTAGATTCCGGTGGACAAAGGTTAAGGTCACTATGACCTCATGTCTGTCCCATTCTCGTGAAAGTGAAATCTCAGAGAATTACTTTTAATTGGGAACAAACATCCACGTAGACTCAAAGGTGATTTGATTACATTTTGGTGGGCAAAGGTCACTGTAACATCACAAAACATGCTTTGCCAACTCATGAATGCAGGCGCTAATTATGACAATTTCACACAAATGTCTAACAGGATAAAATGATGTGGTGATGACACCTTGGACAGACATGGATGTAAACTGCAGCTTGACTGGTTGGTGGAGGCAAACAACCACAAGGTGGTAATTCTACTAAAAAAACATTGTGTGTACTGTATATACAGTAGAGGTCAAATCTGGAAACCCTTTAACATCATGTAGTCAAATGAAATGTACACAGAATGTGCCTGTCTGGAGCAGGAACACTATCTTGTTTTAACCACAAAGCAGAGCCTTGTTTTATTTACACTATATATATTCCTCTTAACCAAATCACTTTCCCTGCTTGATGCAATCATGAAAGTTAATATGTTTGTCCATATTTGTTTACTACTTAAAGCCAGGGTCAGTAATGTTGAGCCAAAGCCACTGCCCCACAATTATCATTATGCATGTAAACATATCATAATTAAACAACAAATGTGGCTATTGTTAGTACTCACAGATGTCAAGCTAGCAGCTCGTGGAAGACACTGGTGACACGCAGTGAGTGCACAGGCAGGGTGTGCTCAGGTAGGTAAGGAGACAGGAAGAATATGACCTACGACCTGTAGAAAATAATAAATGACTGGTCTGAATATCATACGCTTAAGCCTAAGAAGGTAATGAGTATAGAGCAAGATTAAGATGCAGGTCGCTACAAAAAAGCTTGACTCACCATTTTATCTTCTTCCAGTGAACAAAATCAGCAGCCAATAAACATGTTTTCTCTTTTGGTTAAATTGATTTTAACTTAGTAGACAGAACTCTGAACTTTGAATGAAATAAATTAAATTCACAACACTGTGAGCTCATAGTGCATCCCCACAGGTGTCTGCACCTAATCTGTCTGATTAAACCTCCTCCCTCTGTGTGTGTGTGTGTAAACTGTGTTTGATTGATTCTCCTGTTTCACCTGTTGACGTCCACCCTGTTTCACCAGGTGGAATAACTATAAAACTTTGAGATATCCACCCATATGCAACTGCTTGTTAGGAGTTGCAGGGGGCTGGAGCTGATCCTAGCTGGCACTGGCCGAAGGCAAGGTACATCCCGGACAGGTTGACACAGGGCTGACACATAGAGATAGACAACCATTCACATCTACGGGCACTTTTAGAGTCATCAATTAACCTGCATGTCTTTGGACTGTGGGAGGAACCTACAACCCTTTTGCTGTGAGGCAACAGTGCAAACCACTCCAGCTTTTAGATACTTTTTCAGAAAAAAAAAAATAAATAAAAAAGGACATTTTGCAATCACCAACCACAATCAGATATCAAATTTGCTTGGTTCAACACCAGTATATCCAATGTTAAATTAAGGACACTGTTCAAAACAGATGTGTGAAATATCTCACCTGCCTGTATAATAATTTGCTGTTCAAGCATTTGTTAGAGTTAAAAGATCAAGTGTTACGACTTTGCATCAAACAAACAGATGAACCAGTCTGTTTTAAAAAGATAGATTACATGTGAACTAAACCTTTTATGTGATCGTGCAGAACGTACTGGGGATTGTCCACACCAGGCCAGATGTTTGCAGCTAGATGATAATCGTCTAATCAAAGGAGATAAAATAAAATGAAAAACATCAAATTCCTATTCTCTACTCCTCTAATTATATTTATCATTTAAAAATATCTCTTCTTTCATATGTTCAGAAAACATCCTGAACGTGCACTTTGAAACAACCAACAAAAAATATAAAAGGCGTTAGCATAGCACTGACACAAAGCAATAACATCTTTATTTAGCACCATGAGTTATGCCACAAAATAAAGTCTTCCATGCTGTCGCACACAGATGATGATGCAGTAAAGTCACAAAAACACATGAATCACAGGTTTTCAAGCCATGTCATGCAGATTTCATCACATTGCTTTTAAACTGATCAACTCTCGTTAAATGGAGAGAAATTGTATGTATGTGCCGGTATGTGTAGGTCAGACCTGTGTGGATGCGTTGAAGTTTGTGTAAATGTAGAATTTGTAAGATTTCTGTGACTTTGACCAACATTTTGTTACTGAGAACAGGCTATAACACCAGTCCAAAGCCCTGGGAGTAAACACAAATCCCATGATGGTTAATTAATCCAAAGCATTATTTAGTTTTGATGCAACAGCGGCCATTCAGTGCTCTATAAAGACAGCAAAGGTTAGTTTGGCCAATTCAGACACAGCTCACACCACACTAGAGCTCCAGGGGAAATCACCAAAGTCAGTGGGCTTTTTCCTCTGAAGACCATGTGTGTCTGTGTCTGAATTGCATGGCAATCCTTCCAATAGTTATATACATGTATATATTTCAGTCTGGACCAACGTAGGTGATCGACTGACCGACAGACCAACAATGTCAACCCCAGAGCAATGCCAGCATAGATAAAACATTTGTTCCTTTTCATTTATAAGACTACAGTGTGTGTGAGCAGTGTGTAGGATTTGCTGACATCTAGTGGTGAGATTGCAGATTGCAACCAACCAGAACTTCTCCTGTGTGGCAAGTGTGTTGGTGTGTGAGGCAAAAACATAGAAACAGTGTTTGGTTTGTCCATTCTGGGCTGCTGTAGAAACATGGCGGCCGACTCCATGAAGAGGACCCATTCTGTATATTATAGTCCTTTCCTGCTATTAGATGCCCTAAACTTTACACGTCCTTTAACATGCATCTCCTGAAGTGAGTCATTTGGTCGTTTTGAGAAGAACTTCTTTTGGATTATTAGAACAAATGCACTCCATGTCAAATAAGATGGACCATATGGGCAAATACTGGATCATGCTCTGTAAACTGTAGGGCAGTAACAATGACATACTGTAGATGGAAATGCCTCTGGCTAATGACTCCTGCCTGCCAAATCTCACAAAGCTTCTAAAGCAGCTCCATCCAAACACTGTCGCCAAAAATACTCAAAAGAAATTTCATTATCTGCATTTGGATCAACAAAATTAACATAGGCTGCCAACATGCCAAAATATCAGCAGATATTGAATAAAAAAAGTCCTTACATATGCACATTCACAACCTATAACATCCTTTATTTTACACACACCAAGAGGTAACCTATGAGGAAAAATTTAATGTGCTTTTTCAGTCATCTCTGTTTCCTTAGATAAAATTACATAGATTTAAGATAATATATAAACTCTAAGCTCTCATGAATTGTAGATCTTTTTCCTTTTCCTCCCCGTGACACAAATGAGTTCAGTGATGCAGTACAGAGTGAATCTAGATAACAAACCCCAAATTACAGTATTTTGACAGTGAGATTATATTTACTTACCATGACTGGCTATGCACAAAAGAGTCTTCAGAGCACTGAGACAGGCTGTTTAATGATCCAAAGCAAGGAAGCAAAGTGCTGCTATTACTGGAAACTATTACGATCAGCATGTTTCCCATCAAGCAGAGTTTTCTCATCACATTCTGCTCCTTGTAGGATTCACACTGCAAAACCTCTGCAAGCCTACATAACACTGTCCTATTTTCATCTATGTTTATCATTGGCTGTCTAGAGAGGAAAACACGGCGCTCTGTTACTGTTTAGACAGCAATAAAATATAGAGTTTTATTACAGCGGTCAAAAATCTGATCTTTTGCATGTTAATCAAGTTGTTTAATCACCTCCAGTGATTCATATCCTGCTGTAATGCATCATTTTAGAACTTACTCCAGTTATTTTTTTATGATTCTTACACAGTAAACACATACAATAGGGTTTTTTTTTATTAGCAGTGCATGCAAGGTGGAAATCAAGCAATCAGATCAAAAATCCTAACTACATAAATATGTTCAGTTCTTTTCTTCATTGTTATCCACATAAATTACTAGAGCAATCTCATACATAGCTCTTCGGAGCATGTTTAGTCAGTTTAGTCATGGACTGTAATACAGAGCAATCAATGTACTTCCATTTGCTGCTAAAAATATGCTAATATTTTGTGCCGACAAATATTTTCTATTCTTAACATTGTCCTTTGAGATAAAGAGAATATACAGCGAGAACATATGTAAATACAAGTCTGAATATTATAACAAAAATAAATACCTTTTTTCGTGCGAGGACATGTGGCTGCTTCCTTTTACTTCAACCTCTAAACAGATTCAACGCCACAAACAACAGTCTTCAGCTCTGCTGATGATGATGATGATGGACAACCTGTGCCAAGCAGGTGACACAACACAATGCTTCAAAAGATGAATAAGGAAATCAGTGGCAGCTGAATTAAGACTTGGCCGTGCCTTCGCATCCAAAACATACCCTTTCTGCCCTCATATTTCATGCCTGGCTGATGCTGCAGATTACTTGATTTGCATATCAAAATAAGAGCAGTGATTAAGAACAGTAACCAGATCAATCAGAGCCAGAGAAACTAGTAATAAAGGGGCTTGGATACTAAACAGGAAAAACAAATCAATGATGGGTTATAGTGAAAGAAAGTAGCAGCTTGTGCTGAATTTCAGCCAGCAGAGGGCAGTAGAGCAGAGACAATATAATATACCTATAGATAGAGGAAAATACTGTATGTGGTTGTGTGTTAGTGTTAAAAAGCATTTACAGTTTTTTCCCAGAACAGAAACATGGTAGAAGTCCAATTGAATCCATCCACTGGGCTGTAGTGAGTATCACTGTAGCTCCATTATAGAAAGTGGACTAGAGGCCTGCTGCTATCTTACCATGCATGTTATAGTTGAGCTGGTGAGGAGATAAATCAGACAGTATTGGTGCTGGAGGCTTGGTGCTAATGGGACAGAGGTCTCAGGTGGTTCAGTGTTGGTATTTCTTATCTGTCTGCCACAGCTACTCCCTCTGTCTCCCTGTGCCTCTCTCCTTCCTGCTCAACTCCTCTGAGGAAAGTCACAAACTGCTCTGTAAAAGGTTAGATGTTGTTGAACTGCAACTACCTGGTTACCTTCAGTACACATGGGAGACAGTTTAGTGTATGCTGCTGCTTTGGGGGTGATCATCACACACCACACGATATACAGTTCAGCACCAACAAAAAAAAACAACAACATAAAAATAAAGAAGCAGCTAGCAGCTATATATATATATATATATATATATATATATATATATATATATATATATATATATATATATATATATATATATATATATATATATATATATAGAGCCATGGAGTGTGAATGAGGCAGACATCTTCAAAAGGCAGACATGCTTATAAAACAGATGGTGAGGCAACATAACAACATACTGTCATAACAATTGTTCATTTTGTTATAAAGCACCAAATCTGGCAGATGTGTTGATAGATATATTGAGAACAAAAGATATTGTAGGCTGCTGGGGTTAGGGTACCAAATGTGGGACAAAGAGTAAGCTTGTGTGGGTCACGTTACCAAGGCTGAAAGGTAGTGTACAATTTTGATATAATGTCTCTCTAACTTTAATAATAAACATCTCAACTGAGCCCCTTATCTTGTAACATCTTAATGCTTTGCCTGAATGCATCCATAGATCGGCATGTCTGTTTTTGAGTTGCATATGAACTGTGTCGCTTCATGACATAAAATGAAAAATGTCAGGGATAAAAATGCTGTGCAGTCCCTCATAAAGTGGGACACCTGGTCACTCCAGCTGGGGTTCCCATCTGGAACCACCAGGCTTGGCCTAAAGATTAGAGAAGCGAGCTTGTGACCGGAAGGTTGCCGGTTTAATCCCCTGGACCGGCAGGATAAATCTCCCTCATTACCACCTTTAACCCCAAGGCCCTTAACCCCAACCACTCCTGCGGAGACTGGGCAGCTGCCAGGTGTGAATGTGCTAACTGTGTGAATATGATCAGGGCATTCCTGAATAAGATAGTATTACTCTCAGAGAATCTCCCCAGAGTAAATAAAGTTGAAAACAACAAATAAAAACAAACAAAAGCAGATTGCCTGCCTTGTGCCTCTCTTTGGATAAAGGACAGTGGTTCATTATTACCTAACATTGTAATAAAGTGTTCAATAACTGCTGGCAGCCATTTTGGAAAATGGTCATGAGTGCCAATCTGCAATGGCCCAACATCTGGATTTCTTCTAAATAAACTACGCTATATATGTACCAAATTTGGTACTTTTACAACAAAATGAACAATAGGTTTACTTTGCTGCCCCACAATGTAATGGACTTGATGTGGAAGGGTGCATCTCTCTATGCAAAAGGGACCCTCTTTCCTTGGCTCATCACCCTTTAAAATTTGATTAGGAATTAGTTTAACACTGCATCGAGCCATCAGCGTGCCTCTTTGTTCAGTCCTCCAGTAATTATCAGGACAATATATGAGGAACCTCCAATGTCAAAATGCCACGTATGATTTTTTTTTCTAGTTCTGAAAGTGTGTTTTTCCTTAGATTAGTTTCCAAAGTTTGCTGTGATATTTTAGGGACCCCTCAAACTTTTCCTTTACTGCCATCTAACCATCTAGAGTCAGATGTTAAAATATTCAGCAGCAGAGGAGAGAAAGAGGCCACTGCAGTGGGTTTTAGATAAATGACTTTCAGCTCATGTTGGTCGCTCAAGACAAAGTGAGGTTATGGTCCAATAGTCGGCGTAGCAGCAGTCCAATGAATCAACCATTTCTTGTCTCGTTGTGTTTCGTTCAAGAGACGGTCTGATCCCTGTGCTTCAGTTCAAAGTATACAATCAAATAATATCTAAAATCCTCTTCAAAATACCTCTGATAGTTTAACTGGGCCTCGTAAAGTAAAGTACCCGCTGATTAGACTGTAATGGGTTCAAAGACTTTTCCACCAGACAAGCGGATCAGTCCAAGTTTAAAGTTTTCTAACGGATCCCAAATGGTATTTGTCTCCAGCGAGATGACAGTTTCAGTTCTTGCTGCTCTCTGTTGGAGCAGGTGTTGGTTGTGTTTGCTCCTTCACCTCCGACTGGCCTTCTTTGTTCTTCTCATCATCGTCCTTAAAGAAAAATAGAGGAAACATGCCGAGGATACAGCCGATGCCGACACCGATGGCTTTGCCCTGCACAGAGGAAAACGGAAGTAAGAAAATATTACCGACAAAACACAAAGTTCAGCTCTACAGCTCTGCCGTTTCCAGTAAATAAGACGTTTTGATTATGGCTGTTAAAGTTAACAAGATAATAATACGTTAATGGAAATTTCTTCAAGGCATTAATGCTACTAGCAATTTTTAGGTTTTCAGTTTTAAAGCTAGAGTGAAGATACTGACATCATATCGAACTAGGAAACCTAAAGAATCCATTGGTACCGACCGTGTCATATTAGCTTGCTGCAAAGGAGTTTTAATAATGCTCCATATTTATGCTAAATTTTTGCAAGGACAAGCTGTCATTGCCATTCTCAAAGGGGTCCCTTGACCTCTGACCTCACGATACCCACGAGTCTCCCCTTTACAGACATGCCCACTTTATGATAATCACACACTGTTTGGGGCAAGTCATAGTCAAGTCAGCACACTGACACACTGACAGCTGCTGTTAATTTGCAATTATTACAATTAATTATGGATAACCATGTGATTAATAAAATAATCTAATAGTTATCCTACTTTGGTTTGTTATGTATTAAGTATTATGCTCAATTTCATCTAAATCCATCTATAAACAAGGATACGTCACCATTTTATTGCACGTTATTCCTGCCTGCTGACTGTAAGATTGAACAGGCAAAGACTAAAAACTTCTAAGAGTCTTAACTCTAAGATGCTGAACTCTCCTTTCCACTTTGACATGTATTCTTCATGCAAGAAAATAAATCAGGTATTGTGCAACATGCCAGGACCACTGCCATGACCTTTCACAGCCAGCTAAGAGCCTTTTAGAGCCAAACTAATCACTCAACCTAATTATAGTTAATTACATTTCGCACTTGAGCAGTCACAGCATATTAAAAATCATTCAGGTCGAGTTTCCTCGCATAATGAAAGAGTGACCGAAGGGGCACATCACAGAGACTTGTGTTTCTGTTGTCACTGTACAAACCTCCCGACCCGGTTTGATGTTTACGATGCATTACGCAATTAATTTAATCCCTTGAAGAGCTCTTTGTAGCAGGTTCATTAATATCCACTCTGACTGTGGACTGTTTATGTTGAGTGTTTATTAGTCTGATAAACTTTCGTCCTTCTTTCACAAACACACTAACAAGTGAGACAAGCATTCGGTTCCCTAGAAGAGTGACAGAGACGGTTACTGTGGAGAGCAGAGTCGGGGGTTATGGTTTGTGATTTTTAGTGTGGTGTGATGATACCGACCGCGTGAGAGCTGACTCTGGTCTGCCACATGTCAGCCTGTTTTGGGCTTAAGTCTGGAATCTGCATTCCCAGCCGATATGCCAAGGCCTCCACATAACCTGCCAGCCTAAAGAGAGGAGACACAGAAAAAACAAGCCTCATTACAGAAACACTGTAAACGTGAGCTGCAACAATGAATAATGTCTAATCAATGACCCATTAAGGTGCTTTGAGACACAGATGATGAATTATACTTCATTTTGTGTGAACAATTTTTGACATTTCACAGAATGGAAAGCACGTTCAAGCAGAGCAGAGACATATGGGAGACATAAAGGTCACTAACAGAGACACGTGAATCAGTTACAGACAGCGAAGACTTCATATGTGAGCCAGTGTGTTCAGGTGCATAATGCAAAATATAAACAGTGTACACACACAGTTAAGTCCTTGGCTCTAACACATTGTTTTCAAATGTAAATAAGAAGAAAGACAAAGGGAATATTATTAACATCCTGTAAACATGACAACAGTGACTTATGGGAATAAAATGCATCAATAAAACAAATCTGCTACAGACACTCACAGGCATATTAAATGTGTGATCAGGCTGTATTTTGCACATAAATTCAATTTATAACCACTTATTCATGTTTATGATTGTTCCAGTTTGCAGACGTGTTGCGTCATGATCCATCAAATCACATCGCATAGCAAAGTAAACGACCCATGTAATCGATCATAACGAGAAAAGACAAAAGTAAATCTGCAGATGAATGTTCCAGGCTGTGCCTCGTCGATGCCATCTGTCATAAAACCAGCAGGATCAGATGAAACCATTTCAAATATCAGCTCCAGTGACAGTAAGAGAGAGAGCCTCCAGTGTCTATGAATGAAAAGCACTCTCCAGTGCTTTACACAGATGACGTGCAACAGAGATCGATCATTAGAAACTCGTCAATCATCCATTTATTTCAGTTGTAAAGTTATAAGTTGTGTCTGATGTGGAGCCTCGAATGACTATGACACACTATAACACAAATAGTCACAGAGCCACAATAATTCTCCTATCACCTGCATCCATTAAGCTGACATTGGCCTGATACTGATATTAGCTAGTGTGCAGATTCATCAGATAGATATAGATTACCTATAGAGCAGAGAGAGGGACATGTTTATGTCAACATGAATAACAATGTGGGCAAGAAGGGAAAAAAAGCAACTGAGAAAAATAAGATTAATGTTAATGTTGGCCATAAATTGTAGTCACATATGCCTGCTTCAAGATAAAATTACAATCTAATGATATCTGTGAAGAAATTGGGACTTTGGCACAACAACAACAAAAAGATTCAGCAAAAAAGGAATGAACATGACTAACAGACATGTACTAAAGTCCCTTAAATCCTGGCAAGAAGACTAAAAATGTGTCATAAATAATAATAAATAATAATATGCAAAAACAGCTAATGTTAAAGGGTAATATTGGTTTTCAACCTGGCCCCTATTTTCCATGTTTTTGTGTCTAACTGACTAATGTGGACAGCAATATCTGAAACAGCTGCTGCTCTCAGGCTGCAATATGCTGCTATCGGGGCATTTACATCCACTAAAAGTACTTGTTTTGGCCATAACGGGCTCTAATTGTTATTATGAGTGTCTGACATTATGGAACGAGTTAAGTAGAAGTCTCGTTCTGAAATCTGGTGAGGTGACATGTTGCTGGAAGACAACGGTGGAGGAGTAAAATACATTCAGCCAGGCAGAGTTTGTTGTGACGTACAGGAAGCGTAGCTTAGTGTTATCTAAAAGATTTTTAGTATCATGTCTGAATATTTGGATGATTTCCACAATGTGCATGAGGTCTTTGAATTTGATGGTCACCCATGCTTATTTGAGCCAAAGTAAACGGATATTCATATTTCACAATGGGACTTCTTGTTGAGTGGGACTTGGACACAATAACAAACAGACCGGATTGAGCGAAAAGTAAGGAAAACTTTTTTACTTCTCTATAGGGTCCTTTCCGTAATGCTGTCAGACATACGGACAGATGATAGCAATGTGAGTCTGTCAGTGACAAAAACAAGTGCTTTTAATGGACATAACGTTTAGGGCTGAAACGAGTCACTAAGTAACTCGAGTCGTTTGATTACTAAAAATCACTGCTTGGTTTTGCAGCTCGTTTCGCAGCTGCTGGCTACAGCAATAAATACTGGACCCATTTCTGAAAATATTGTCAACATTAGTCATTTAGACACAATATGAAAAAGAGGGTCCAGGGATAAAATACCAAAGGAACCCTTTAAGAATCTCATCTTGGATAGACTGTAACATCTACTAAAAGAAACTAGTAAAGCTCTCGCCTGTCTCTCAGGTCATATTATTTCAGAGCTGTATAGAGAAGCATAACACCGGTGATCTCTGTGGTCCACTGGCTAATACAGTGTACAAGACCTGACAAACCTGTGACCTTCATTCAGTCCCACACACACAATCTATAGACCCATGTTGCCCAGAGATCCAATAACTAACCAGTATACACTGGAATACTACCCTGTAAGTTTGGTTTATAATGGTAATTTGATTACACTCAACTTTGTTTAAGGATGTGCATCATGTCAGCATCACATCAACTGAAACATTAATGATGTTAAAACTAGAATTTGACACAGAGCCCATCTATGAAACTGAAGTTTTTAATTGTGCTTTAGTGGTGCATGTTACCAAATAGTAATTCAATTAAAACTAAGTGGTTCTTTCCCGCAAATAACCTGAGGCCTTTGGGGCCACTTTGCCCGGATGGAAATCCAGCCTTGATTAAATACACACTGAAATTGCAAATGCATTAAGCATGACCAAAACAGTAACTAAAAGTGTTTGGAGAGCTACTGTGCCTTACTGCTCTGTGTGTCCTGTCTGAGCAAAAAAAAATGCAGAGCAGGTCAAGCAGCTCCAGTGTGAGAAAAGAAATCCTACTATTTTCAGCCAGGTCTGGTTCAGCCAGCGGCACTAATGGATGCTCAGTTCACTGCACACACAAATAAGCTGCAGCTGGAGCTGTCGAGTTGGGGGAGTGATATGTAGCAAGTAGCATATTTTAGAGAAAGATAAGGAGATGAGGAGGGGAAGCCAGTGTGCACAGTATGTGTGGTGAGGTGTATGTGCATGGTGGCTACAACCTTTCACCACAGCAGAGAGGAAATAGAAGGTTTTTAGGAGAGATTTTTAATGTTTTCATCATTACAGGTGATGGACTATTAAGCTAATAAATCCAAAAGGATCATGACGACAATAATTATAAAACAGACAATCATGGTATATAGACAATCACATGGAAACTCATCATCAGTCCAAATACTGACTCTCATATTCATACAAATCTGTTTAAGTTGTCAGGTATAAATATCTTGGAGGAACAAAAACAGACACTCCTGCCTTTGAGTCAAATCCAGCCAAAATATTTCACATATTTGCAACTGTAGAGGGCAAAATATTTCAGGGCTGCATCAGAAAATAAAATACTGACATGATGAAATTTGCCTAAAGCAAAGCTAAGGGTCATTTCTGATGGTCAGACTCAGACAGACAGAAGGCTGAAACTCAACCTGGCTGCACCTGAAGCAATAAAAAACCTTCCTGGAACAACAACTGAAATCTATTAACATTATCAGCGGGCAATAGCAAAAACTGGATTTAGCCTCACTGGATTTAAATAGTTAAAAATGACACAGCTGCTCTCATATTGCTGGTGTTGGAACAGTTTTAATGCAGAGAGCACTGGTGCTGTTGGCAGGATGCGGATCAAAATGATAAAGGAGCTGCAGTTAATGGTAAATATGGCGCATTTCCAAACGGGTGGTTGGAGAGTCATTACAGGAATCATCAGGATAAACTAGGACTATGCCACGACTTAAACAAACATCCACATTACCAGCCAAGTCGCCAGGAAAAAATGTTGGCATTGGACGTTTCAGCAAACCAGAGGGTAACACTTCACTTTACAGCTCTCCAAATTTCATGGTGATAATTAGAAAGTAACCTATTTGAAATTTCTTGGGATTTTCTGCCAAATTGCCCCAATATTTACCTAAAATTGATCAAAAATCACTTTATTATAAACACTATCTCATAATTATATCCTAAAATAGCATAAGGAAAACCAATCTAACAGAAGACACTTCTGATCAGGAACAAATCTCACCACTGTGACTTATTGTCTACACAAATGTAACCTGGTAACTAACATCATCATCACTCACGGGAGTGTTTAAGTTTTTACGAAATTTCAAATAAGTTATTTGCTAATTATTATCTAGTCATCAGCAGACATGGAAAGAAAGCATATCAGTTAACCTTTTATTCTTTTCCTGGTAATGTACTAAAAAACACCAGCTACTGGGAAATAGTTGAATATAATTATTAAATAATGTTTATAACAAAGTCATTTTCAATAAATTTTGAGGTAAATATTGGGGTAATTTGGCAGTAATTCCACAGAAATTTCAAATAGGTTATTTACTAATAATCACCTGATTACCATGAAATTTGCAGACCTGTAAAATGAAGAGTTACCAGCCAGGGACACATCAAATATCAACATTTCTGCATTCGATCAGAGCAAGTGTAGTAGTAGTTTTGTTGTGGTGTTATGCTGTTACATTATTATCTGAACAAAAAACATGATCTTTATTCTAACCATAACCACGTAGTTTTGTTGCCTAAACCTAACCAATCATTTCACATTGTTAACCATACAGCATTGTGTTTCTTCAAGTGTGATACGAGACTGATATGAAACCTATTTGTGGTTTAGAAATGTTGATATTCAGTGTATCTGTACTTTGCAGAAACAGCTAATGGCAACATTTTACTACTTAACCCTACTGAGGTATTCAGGAGCAAAACACTGAACAGATACTGGGCTTTAAACCTCCAATAGAGGAAGGCAAGCACACTAGACTGTCCCTAAGGGGATCAATGAAGTACTACCCGCTGTTAATCAACTATCAGTCATTCATTCATTAATTGCCTTTATCCGCTTTTTATAATACAAGGTCATGGAATTTACTTCAACCCAGCATGCAATAGGTGTAAATAAGACATACAGAAATGACATTACAGGGTCACGCCTCAACGAGGAAGAGGAATAATCAAATTTAGGACCCCATATTTTATTCCCTAGAGCTGTGGTTTCCAATCTGGGGGTCCCAACCCCCACTGGAGGTCGCCAAAGCTTCACAGGGGGTTGTGACGCCTTCTTGATTTTAAGTGATGTCAGACAACTTTAAAAAAAATACACAGCTATATCTCAGTAGATCATTCATTTCTGTTAAGATATACAAATCTCACAGGATAAGGGCACAGTGAGGACCTGACCACAAGCTGCAGTATATTCACAGAGCCCCCCTCTCTATAACAATGGCTAAGTGTCACGGAGAAGAAAGCACTGAATTTGTTAAAAAAAAAAAAAAAAAAAAAAAGAGGCTATTATTAAGTTATTATAGGCTACTATTAAGTATGTATGATTGTTAAAAAATAAAATACAGATAATTGAAATTGAAAATTCATCCATATAGCTTCTTTTACACAAACTTCCAGCAGTATTTGGCCAGTTGTTCTGTACTGTTATTGTTTTGCATTGAATATAATGTGATATAGCCATAAAATATGTCTCTTAGTCAGGGGCCGTCAGTTTACTCAATGATAGAAAAGGGATCCCTGAAGGAAGAAAGGTTGTGAACCACTGCCCTAAACCCCTGTTCTCTAAGTTTTTGTCCTGTTTTTTTTTTTTTTTTTCTAACTGGGTTTAATGTAATAATGCCTTACTGGCTGCCTCGTCTGCCCCAGAAAGCTGCTAATGCATTTTGTGTATAAGGAACACAAACAGCAGCTGAGACTAAACTGTGCAGGAGGAGCATCTGTAGGTTCGAACGGTCAGAATGACTCATGAGCTCAATTATGGACTTCAACGAGGTCGAGCTGGTTTCCTCCATCTGTCAAAATACACACAAGCATGCTGGAAAATATTACAAAGCATGACCTCCTAGACACACACAATCGCATATGTGGATATAGTTGCACAGATTGCTCACCACAGGCACGACCACTTAGACATTTTATAGAAGAGCAGCAGAGCTCAGTCACCGTCTCCTGGCTGAGGAGGACAGACACTGAGTGGGAGGATTTACAATCACTGCAGTGTAATTACTACAATATTGACCAAAGAGACTCCAGACGAACACGGTGTAGTGACAGCTACATCTATCTGTGCTGTGTGAGTACATGAAGCTGGTGCCTTTCACTTTCACTGAGAGTCCTTGTGAATCAGCTGGCTCACATCCTCTCCTGCTAGTCATTCCTGCTCTCACCGCTGTGTTTCCTGCCATCAACTCTTATTACAGAAATTACATTTCTATCTATAACAATCTAAATATAGTCACTGTTTGAAAGCAAAGACATATAGCATATTGATTAAGAATCTCAATCGATTAAAATATTGAATTGTGACTGATCTAATTTAATTTAATGTGTGATTAATTTAATCCTAAATTAATGGTATCAGCAACAACAAATTAGAGCATGTGTTTTTTCTTGTCCTTTCTCACAACAATAATTTTGGACAAATGTACAATGCATGTTACTTAATGCTTAATATTCCCATATTTTGCCTAAAAGATGATTTTTTTTAATTAAAATATTTATTTCAATCATAACACGGCAAACTGAAGCCCAACAGGCAACAACATATTATCATAAAGTGGGCGTGTCTGTAAAGGGGAGACTCGTGGGTACCCACAGACCCCATTTCCGTTCACATATCTTGAGGTCAGAGGTCGAGGGACCCCTTTGAAAATGGCAGTTTTTCATCACCAAAACATAGCGGAAGTTTGGAGCATTATTTAGTCTCCTTCACCACAAACTACTATGACATAGTTGATACTGATGGATTCCTTAGGTTTTCTAGTTTTATATGAAACCAGTATCTTCACTAGCTTTAAGACTGAGCTCACTACAACCTTAAAATCACAAGTTGTGTGTGCATTAATACTGCATTAACTTTGACAGCAGTAATATTTATATTCATTATACTTACTTTGATGTCCAACATGTATAGCACTGTCCTCAGACCACAGTGTAGGAAACTAAATGTACTTTATTGATATTTGACTAATTGGTAGTTAGCAATAATTTAAGTTCACATGTAAAACCACTGTAATTTACATGTTTCATTGAATTAGAAGGAACTGGAAGGAATATTTACAATATTTACAGCATTTACAGGCTGAAGTACATTTCATATTTGCAGTAATGTAATAAGTTAATTGTTAATTGGACATGGATAAAATCTCATTTATATTACATTTATTATATTTGGGAATGGTACTATGATTATGGTTTTGATTAGTGATGATTATGGTGGACTCACAGTGACTGTGCACCTTTAATTTCCCTTCGATACTCTCAGCGGAAGAATTTTTGGGGTTAATCTCGAGTCAGGCCAGTCGAGAGCAGAGCCACTCCTTTTCTTGACCCCTCTCTCTATGTCTCTAATGAGTCCTGCTTGAACTGGATATGGATAATTATTCTGTACTTTTTTTTTTGCATTGAAGTAAGCTCTACAGAGTGCTCCTGTGGATGTTTCGGTGTGGATTATGATGACAGAAATTGTTGCAGCATCCAGCAAAGACCTCATTCATTGGAAACTTACATACAAGTTTATATCATTACGTGCAACTAATTACAATTTTGGGGATCTGCTTAAATGCTGGTTCACATCTATAGAAATAGAAAACACCACTGATGTATTTGTCAAGTAACTAAATAAGTGGTGATCTGCAAACTAAAGGAAGCTGAAGTTCTCTGAGCATGTTAGCAGCATTTTAATCAATCTATAGAGCTTTTAATTTGGCTCGTTTGAGACCAGTTTAAACTGAACATCATTACACCCAGAGTGCCTGGAAATGGGGCTCTTGATCCTCTTCCAAGTGAATTGCAGTGCGTTTTGCCAACTGCAGGAATCTGAATATGCAAATTTATGGGTACATGAACAGACTCATGATTCTGCTTTTTTTTTCTACATTTGCTGTTAGCAAAGACACTGAACAGGTTGAGAACAGCAAAGAACAGTAGATGCTAGAGCTGCAGCGACTAGTCCATTAATTAATGTCAATTAACTAAAATCATTCAAACAAATCAGCATTTGATTTTAATCAGTTATTACTTGTTTCAGTCATTCTTCCAAGTATATATATATATATATTTATATGCTACTATACTTTTCTGAAACTGAATATCTTTGTTCACACAATAATGAAAGTCCTAGTTGTAGTTCATTGTACACGTCATTTATGCTTAGCAAAACTTGTTTTCACTCAGCCATGTCACCAACTGTCTCTAACCTGGTGGAGTAAAAGTCGGTCCAAAAAGCTATTCACTGCTGAAGTGGCTCACTGTGGGTCTGAGCAAAGTAAATACCAACACTACAACAGGCTTACAGTAAAGAGACATCTCAGGTCTCCTCAGCTGTCAAAACTGACAAAACAAACTCAGCATAAAGTCTACTGCTCCTCCTCTTCAGCTCTCAACAGCTACTAAAGTGCCTCTGACTCCCACAGTAACCTAAAGCGCTGGGTTTATTGTGTTTCTCCTTTGAAATGAACATAAGCTGTAATGCAAACATTGCAGGACACCTGCAGGAGCTCCACTGACACTCACTAGCAGACAAACAGCCTTCACACTCACCGGTGTAAATCAATCAATACAAAAAAAAGCCTTTCTTGTCTGGTGTAACTGAGCCTCACCTTGACAAACTGGCCACAAGGGCTCTGTTTTCCAATTATGATGGAGTGGCGAACACAGACGCTGGCACAGAGGCACAACTGAGTGTGTGTGTCCACTGAGAGCATTTACAAAAGGCCTGAACAACTCAGCTAGTCAATCACACTAAAACGGTGCAAAGGCAGCAGCACAGTTGTCTTTCTACTCATCTGTGTGTTTGATACCTTCTTTGTTTAGCTGACTGTGTATTTTAATGAGAGAAGTTAATAATCTGTTGTATCACTGGATGGAGGGCTCCTCTATTACTGTAAGTATTATGGTTGGCAGGTTAGTAGGACGGTTATGGTCCCTGCGGCCACTAGGAGGCCCTGAGGTGGATAATAGTCATGAATCAGCTGACTGAACCTGATAGGCAATGCAATCTTTTTAAAGGATCCAGGACAAGGATAACAAAAAAATCTGCTTCCACTTCTCATGGATCATTACTTTTTTACACACTGCAGATAACAAGTGCAATAAGGACTTTATGTACAATTATATCATTGATATGATGGACACATTTTTTCTGTCTTTACTTTTTTCTATTTTCTATTATGTATATACTAATTTATTTTATTTGTATTTTGGCTGCTGTAACGTGTAAATTTCCCCACTGTGGGACTAATAAGGGAATATCTTATCTTATCTTATCTTAACTCTTAACATAACAGCAGCCACTGTTGTGATTCATTTTTACTGCATATTTTGGAGGAAGGGAAGAAAGAAACGGTCTCTAGTTCATTATGTTTCATTTCTGTCAGAGGAAGCAAAACAAAAATGACAACAGCTGAAGGAGGAAAACAGAGATTTGTATAAATGGGTCAAATTTGGTGAGGCTGAGTATGAGACTGGTTATTAGAGCCAGAATTATACAACTGTATGTGCATTGTGCAGAGATACGGTAAAAAATTAGACTTTCTTCTTTTCCTCAGAACAAACTAGACTTTACATCAGTATATTACAGGCTGATAAAATGTGCCTGATCAAACTTATTATAGATCAATAATGTTTAATCATAATGTTCCCAACTCATAGTACAACAAACTAGTGCACATAAAATGTTTTTAAACTAATACATTAATTTTTTAAAGATTCACATTACTTTGTTATGCAATTTCTTATGAAAGTTTTTAAATCAGGGCTGTCAATTGATTAAAATATTTAATTGTAATTAATCATGTCCATGGTTAATTGCATTTTGTCACACATTTTTTATCTGTTCAAAATGTACCTTAAAGGAAGATTTGTCAAGTTATTTAATACTCTAATCAACATGGGAGTGGGCAAATATGCTGCTTTATGCAAAAGTACTGAATGTATGCTGTATATTTATTAATGGAAATCAATTAACAACACAAAACAATGACAAATATTGTCCAGAAACCCTCACATGTACTGCGTTTACCATGAAAATATACGCTCAAATCATAACATGGCAAACTCAAGCCCAATAGGTGGTGTCATCGCATTAACTTACACAACCCAATTTTAAATGCATCAACCTAAAGTGTCTGATATCCTCTATAACTAGATTAACATCAAGTCTTTCTACAATACAGTGTACCGTAATTCTTTTTGCACGCTTCATTCAGAAACGGTTGAAGTTGGACTGCTTAGTCTTCTCATTTAGACACACCTTGTTCAAGTCTTTATTTGGTCAAACCACATTGATAAATTTAAATTATTCAGCTTTTCTTATTCATAGTAATACTCCCCTTTGTGCTTTGCTTCCTCTGGGACACAAACCTCTGGTGGCTGCATTTGTCTTCCTCCCTTGCTACTCGTGCTAATCTTCCTCTGGGCTAAATTCATTAATTACTCTTTAATACGGAGCAATTTAATGACTTAGCCTTCACCAAAGGGAGAGGAGTGGGATGTTAAACCTTTACCTTCATATACCTGGGTGGAAACAAGCACTGTATTGCTATAATAATCTGAGTAATGGGATATGCTGTAAACTATGATGTCAACATAGGATTTTCAAAACATTTCATCATTTGAGTGAATGAGGGTACTGACTGGAAATCCTCCGTCAACCTGCCATGATTTACAGACTTTAAGGGTAATAGTTGCCTGTCTGTGTGTATGGGTGCAATTCTTACCCTAGTCCTGCCAAATCAGACACCAGGTTGCCAAGGGCAGCAGCTGTAGAAAACACGAGAAGGGACATGATTACAAAATGAGTTAGGAAATTGAGGTTTGTATCGAGGACAGCCAAAGGGCACAAGACACAGAGTGTGTTTGTCTGCAGTTTTTCATCATGTGAAACAAAAAAAATAACACATTTTTCCATCTGCCACTCAGAGGCATGTACCTGGAGTCATCTGCTGAATTCATGCCCCTCATTGTCAATGTAAGGCATGATGTCAGGACAAAACATGTACTGAATAACACCCAGAATGCGTAGTGTAGTTATATTGCACTGTGCATAATAAGCATAAATAAACATAACCGTAGCGACTTCAGGAAACAAACTAAAAGCCGGGGAGAGGATGAGGTCGGGCCTGGTCTGCTTGTCTAACGTGAAACCGAAGTAAGTCACTGAGATCTCAAAATACATTGAACACAATCTTATTATCATAACGTAGACAAAATCAGGATAATCGACAGCGACAGTTGTATTGCTTTAACCTAACAAGATGTAGATTTGTTGCCTAAACCTAAACCAGTTGTAGTTTTGTTGCCTAAACCTAAATAACTTGTAGAGTGATTGCCTAAACCTAAAGAAGTTGTAGTTTTGTTGCCTAAACCTAAATAAGTTGTAGTGTTATTGCCTAAACCTAAAGAAGCCTTTGTGTTTTTTTTACATTCAGTTTAACATGTTAGAACGTGCTGCTTTTAAAGGTTCATTTTCATTATTACAACATAGTAGGTTGATATATACATTATAAATCGTCTTGTGAACCTACTATTAGTTTAGTAGGCCCCTACTAGCCCAAAACATGGGAAAGACGTGTGTTGATAACGCCCACTCAATAGACTGATAACAGTCAGACTGTGTGAAAACACACAGAGCAAATACGGGGCAGGAATTATTTCCTTAGAACAGTGATATACTGCTTATTTTTTACCACGTTGGTTTTTGCACAGGATATGATGGACAACCCCAGTGCATTCTGGGCTCATTAAGGAGGCAGACGCAAAGCCTACATCGCTGAGTCTAATATCTTCACATGAATAATGAGAGCCGTAGAGCAGTATTGTCCACAGAGGAGAGCATGAGGGCATGTTGAAATGACTAATGAGCCAGCAGCAGACCTGAGTGTCATTATCCCTGAGTTGGGAGGTGTTGCGTTAAAGAATCGGCTTGTACGTTACCGTACAGTAATAGCGGCTCCTAAACGAGAGAATAAAGTGTGTGGTTTGCTTGTGTACTCGCTGTTGTCCGTGACCCTGAGTTCAGAGCATCGCTGCAGCTGCTGCAGTGACACGGACACCCTCAGGGGAGTGGAAACACAGCAGCAGTGGCTTCTCTGCTGAGGCACAGTCTCCATCCAGCTCTGGCAGGAGCTCTCGAGTCTTCCAGTCCAACTACCTTCCTGCTGCTGTAGCAACAAGGTTGAACATATACCGTGGCTGCAGTGACTCTCCTCCTAACAATCTGTTTTTGCACATCTGATAATGTTACCCACAAGACCTGCAGCCACATTAATAGAGGAGTTTAGATAGGACTCTAAAGAGCCACAGAGTAATTAGTGCAGCCACTGTGTGCTGAGGTTTAGGAAAGTGTTGTTTACTGTGTCTCAGCAGGCTGACGACCCTGACCTTGTTGAACAGACTCGTCTGCCTGCTGGAAGAAAGCATCAGCTGTTGACAGGCTGAAGGTTTGTTTGTATTTGGCTCCAATCAAGCTTGTTAGCTTGTTGCTCTGTGAGAAGCTCTTTGGGTGACTTTATAGAGTCAGCGGGAAAGTGTGCAAATTTCTACATCTTGGCCAAAACACACAAAGTAGGTTTGTGCTACATGAGGAGACTGTTCTGGTATTTTTTAACAGAAACAATAGTTCGCACTGGGAAGGATCCTAGTCTGAGTTATTTAAATAAACAAGAATGTAAAAAAAATAGTCTACATGAAGAGAAAAAAATATCTAATATACTGTATAACCTAGGTGGGACTGAAGATAAAGTCCCTTTCATGTTTTATGTAAGGGATACTGCACAGCGAGCCAGACTTTCATCGCCCTGTCTGGGTTTATTTCACAACAATGACATGCTAGCTGTACAATATCTCACATACTGTGCACAGCTACAAAAAGTCCAACATCAAAAGTGTGCCCATCAGAATCCAGTATTCAACAAAGCCGAGTAATAACGTTCATTAAAAGATTATTTAATTGTGGTCCGATCACTGAGGATGCATGTTAATACCAAGTCTGAAGTAAACAGTTACAGTTAAAGCCAAAACACAGTTTTTCCCTAAAGTTAACTAAGTGGTTTTGTTACCTAAACCTAAAGAAGACGTGTTCAAAACATAACATTTCATTCAGTTTTACAACATGTTAGTGTGTTGCTTATAAATTTCACTTTTACAGTATAGTAGGCCCCAAATGACCCACATCTATAGTGCTTATAGTGACCAAAAACTATTAATCGATAACCTATTTAATGACCTGATAACAGTCAAATCGCATCACTGTAATGGTATTTTGCCAAACTATATAACTGTCAGTGCAGCACACATTAAAATATGTATTTTCTCCTTTAGGCTATGTTCTCTGAAATACGGAGGATGATACTATAGAGAAGTGATACCTTCCTTTACATAGAGGTAATTAATGTCCTCAATGTGACATACACAGTTGAAATGTACTTAATTAGCAATATACAGTATTCATTATATGAAATTTCTCTTTTTTCTGTTACATTTATGTTTGCTGGGTCTACTGGCAGCGATAGAAGTTTGAAAAAGAAAGGAAACGTGGTTACAGAGTAAAGATGATTAAAACAGAGAACCTGTAGTAATAAATTAAGGTGCTGTCATTATACATTATACCTTGTACAAGCCCCTGAGAGCCCATCAGGCTTAATTATGTGGTCAAGCTGCTCAAATGTAACTACATGCCAAGGTCAGCTGTCTGCCTTGTCCTCACTGCTCCCTCTGCTCCTCCCTGAGCTCTGAATTAGATCCAGTCCACCTCCACAGCAGAGGAGCAATCCCACTCTCACATAAAACAAGCGACTCTGAAGCGGCTCCAAACATGTCGACTACCATGAAACGGACGCTTTTACAACATTCGCTGAGTGTAAAAGCCTTGTACTTCTTCCATCGCTCTAGTAATAAAATAAAAGAAAGATGGAGTAAATCAGAAAGGGAGAAACTGGATATCTACAATCTGCTGGAAATCTAGCTACTGTCTGCATGCCTATTACCCATCGACGACGTCTGTTGGTGTATAAATGAGCCGTGAAACTGTGAAACAACAAATGGGAGAGGTGGTGTTGTCTTTTTTTTGTCTCGCTTTTATATGCAAGGCTCACTTACCAGCGTGATGACAGATGTATATGAGCAACACCTGTCTATACCTGGAGGCTTTCTACAGCAACAATAGCACACCTATACATGGACTACTCACATAAAAGTGTCAAAGGTGGGTGTGTGTTTGCAGTATGTGTGCCAACAGGCGTGCTTGTATATGACTATTACAGCTGTAGAAAGTAGGACTGGCCAATATATCATTATTATATCAATATTATGATATAAGACTTGATATCACCTTAGATTTTGGATTGTAATATCATAATATAGCATATTATATATATATGGTTGTAGACTACATTACAGGAAACTGATGCAATTTTCTGAACTTAGCACTGTTCTAGCTGTTCTATCATTTGCCTTTAACCACTTAGTCATTATATCCACATTACTGACAATTATTTATCAAAAATCTCATTGCGCTAATATTTTGTGAAAGCACCAATAGTCAGCCATACAATATCTTCGCAATATCAACATCAAGTTATCTGGTAAAAAATATTTGATATTCTCCATATCGTCCAGCCCTAAAAAGGCCTCAGGTATGGCAGGGGAGCGTGGAAACTGGTCTTAGATTAACCAGTAATTAGAAACCAGAGATTAAAGGGAAATATGTGAAGAAAACTAACCTGGAAGCATTTATTTAGTCTGATGTGTTAAAGCAGGATGTTTTGTTCTGTATTAAAAACATTAAAGCAATATAAATATGGGAACCTAATCGTATTTGGAGTTTTTCGAATGGTGCAGCCTCCATCTTCGCTGAGCCACATTTGCCTCCTAAAGACGGTGTGATTGGTGGACTTGACCACAGACTTGACACGAGTGCTAAATCACACTGGGCTGGTCTAGATAACTGCAGCTTCTTGATGTGCAGACGTCCACGTGTCCTTAATGTAGCAGGAATGATAAATGGTACCGCTGCTGTAAAAAAGGAGTCTGCATGATAGAAACTAGGTCTGAAGCTCCTCCTGTTTTACCGTCTATTATACTGTATATTGACTGTGTGGTAGTTTCCTACATTTTTCTCAAATCACTAATTTACCAGGTGATTCCTGTAGCTAGAGCTCACTGTCAAATCTCTTTATGCCACTCAGAGATAACAGGCTACAGCTGTCAAACTCGTAGCCTCTCTGAAAAATGAATTTGACATTTTCTGGCTGAGTTTGCAACCTGTTCACCCATCTGTCTATAAATCCCACCAGGCCTGAAATTGTTCTTTTGGCTTAATGAAAATCCCACTCATTCATTGAGTTTTCCTTGTAGAAGTTCATAAAGAAAATGAGCAAACTGCACTGGAAAACTGCAAGATCAAGTCAAAAGTTTGTTTGACACAAAAAGCCCCTCAACGTGAAGATTAAAATACCTCCTGTCTACAGTATATCCCTGAGAGATCCATCACTCCTTTAGCCTGCACTGGTCAAGATTTCTATGTCTCTCCATTTTCTGGTAAAGCATATGTATATATATATATATATATATATATATATATATATATATAAATAAAGATTTTATATATATTTTTTACTTCAGGCCTCTGCCTCCTCTGCACCATCAGTAGCAGCATCAGCTTCAGCTTCGACTCCTTTAAGTCTTTCAGACAGATCAGTTTACTGAGACGACTTGATCTTTAAAAGCTGGAGCTAAAAGCAACAAAAGGACACTGTTATCACTGCCAGCAGCAACAGAAGCAGCAGCAGAGGAAAGGTAAGACCTGCAGAGTCAAGCAGAGTAGATGTGGGAATACCTGTTGCCCTTAAATTCATCATTTCTTTCTCACAACAGTACATACATGGACAAATGTACACTGGATGATGGATGCATGTTACAATAATTAGTATTCCCATATTTAGCACTTTTTGAGAGCTGTCAGTCGATGAAAATATTTAATCGTGATTAATCACATTAGTAGTTAGTTAATAGTTAATCATACCTGATCGCAAAGTGATCACACATCTGTTCAAAATTTACCTTAAAGGCAGATTAGTATTTAATACTGCAATGTGTGTGTGCTGACTTGACTATGACTGCTCAAAACTACATGTGATTATCATAAAGTGGGCATGTCTGTAAAGGGGAGACTCGTGGGTACCCATAGAACCCATTTACATTCACATATCTTGAGGTCAGAGGTCAAGGGACCCCTTTGAAAATGGCCCTGCCAGGTTTTCCTCGCAAAAATTGAGCTCAAGTTTGTTGTGTTATTTAGCCTCCATTGCAACAAGCTACTAAGATGTGGTTGGTACCAATGGATTTCGTAGGTTTTCTAGTTTTCATATGATACCAGCTAGCTTTAAAACTGAGCCTATTACATTAATGTGTTAAAGAAATTAGTTGCATTAAAAAGAATGTGTTAACGTGTTAACTTTGACACCCCTGCTTATTTTATAATGAAAATCTTAACAATTACATTTCTTTTGTAATTCTAAAACATACTCGTCATTTATGTAAGTTGAATAACAGAAAGCCTTTTTCTATTGTGGTTATTACCAAAATAAAATGTTTTGTCAAACCATTGAAATTTGTAAACACTACTACCACTAGTGAAAAAAATTACCTTTTGTTATAACATAAAACAAGTCATTGCCAGGATGTGCTTTGCTAAATTATCCTGTAATTTCTACCCTGGCCCCTGTAATTTTATTCTATTATTTATTTTTGTATTACTTACTTTACTTACTGTTAAAATCCTCTACTAGATATGTTATATGGGCTGATGACATTGTCAGAGTTGTTGCCACAGTGTCACTCTAGATTTGCAATATTGATGCTATTGAATGAAAAAAGAAAGAAAACAAGCAACAATAAAGTAAAGGGACCTTGGTGGAACAGGAGGAAATAAATTGTGATTTTAGCAGGGGCATTAGCATAATGATGGCTGAGTGATGGTGGCGATTTTGGTCATAGGATTTGCCAAAAGATCCAAATATTTAGCAATTACTCAAAGCTTTTACCACCATTAACTATGAAAACAGGGACTTCCTGCTTCACTAAGACACCTCCTGTTCTCTACCAGGTACACTGAATGGGAACAAGTGATTACATTAAAATGTGCCTCTTTGAGCTAAGCGGATATTACACCCATTCAATCTGCTTGTGAAAAGTATTATCATATTTATGAACTCATCATCATCTAGGCCAGACAGTCTATCCTTTTCCTTTCTCTAATTATATCACTTTCTTTTTTTGGATTAGTGTCACGGCAGGGTTCAAATTGTGACGTTATCATTAAAGCCTCATTATGAGACGAGGTATTCTGTCAACACTGAAATTGAAAAGAACTCTAATTAGAAATAACAGGGAGCGGGACTTGCAGTCTGGGCCAGCGAAATGTACACCTGAACCATAACTAAGTTTGTTTGAGTCAAATGTAAATTTGCTTCAAGATTTTTTTCCCCCAAACTTGGCTGTAACCTGGGCAAACAAAATATACCTGTAATGGGAGTGATTATGTATGCAAATTAGGGCTGTCAAAGTTAACGCCATAATAACATGTTACGCCAGACAGACACACAGCTGACAACCTGCTAAACTAAACTAAATGTGTGGTGGAGACTTTTACTGGGAAAGTGGCTACATGTCCATGACACTACAGGCAGCACCGTGGCTGCTAACGCTACCGGACTGTGAACTGGAGACAGTGAACGCAGCACCGTGGCTGCTAACGCTACCGGACTGTGAACTGGAGACAGTGAACGCAGCACCGTGGCTGCTAACGCTACCGAACTGTGAACTGGAGACAGTGAACGCAGCACCGTGGCTGCTAACGCTACCGGACTGTGAACTGGAGACAGTGAACGCAGCACCGTGGCTGCTAACGCTACCGGACTGTGAACTGGAGACAGTGAACGCAGCACCGTGGCTGCTAACGCTACCGGACTGTGAACTGGAGACAGTGAACGCAGCACCGTGGCTGCTAACGCTACCGAACTGTGAACTGGAGACAGTGAACGCAGCACCGTGGCTGCTAACGCTACCGGACTGTGAACTGGAGACAGTGAACGCAGCACCGTGGCTGCTAACGCTACCGGACTGTGAACTGGAGACAGTGAACGCAGCACCGTGGCTGCTAACGCTACCGGACTGTGAACTGGAGACAGTGAACGCAGCACCGTGGCTGCTAACGCTACCGGACTGTGAACTGGAGACAGTGAACGCAGCACCGTGGCTGCTAACGCTACCGGACTGTGAACTGGAGACAGTGAACGCAGCATCGTGGCTGCTAACGCTACCGGACTGTGAACTGGAGACAGTGAGCGCAGCATCGTGGCTGCTAATGCTACCGGACTGTGAACTGGAGACAGTGAACGCAACATTGTGGCTGCTACAGTAGCTCTCCTGACGGTGAAGTGTTGGCTCAGTTGTCTGTTGTGCTCATATACCACAGCTGGCTCACTACTGCATGCGAAGAACAAATCTTGTCGGTTAGGAGCTAATAATGGGTTAACGAGGGTCGGTTACCGGTTAAGAAAATTTTTCAAAATTAGCATTGCTACTTCCGATAGAAATTGGTTGTGGAAAAAAAAATAAAAAAATAAAAAAACATGTCTCTGCCTCAAACACATGCTTTTATCAGCCTGATGGATTGTCTGTTCATAGCATTCCCTGACTTTATCAAAAACATACATATTTCTTAAGTTTCATTTGGATCATGAGATTCCCTTACCAGCCATCGTTGAAATGCCAAGGACCACACCGATGGACAACTCAATCTGCGTGCCCTGGGAAAACACCACAAAAACACACATTATGGTCCATTTGTAAGACAAGAAAGGTTTTAATTTATTTACAAACCATCAGTACGAGCTAATGTATGGGCTATGACACAAAATGAATCTGTTCATGTTCACAATGATATGCAGAGAGAAATATAGAAATCCCATCCATCCAGCATCTGTTAGTGCTTATCCTATTCGGGGTCGCGGGGGGGGGGGGGGGGGGACCCCCCCCGCCCCCCGGGGGGGGGGGGGGACCCACCCATCCCTCAGGGGGAGAAAAAAAAAAAAAAAAACAATTACCCCCCCATTTTCACCTCTAAAAATTTTTAATTTTAATTTTTAATCTTTTTTTTTTTAATTTGGGAGGAAAAAAAAAAAAAAAGAGAGAAAAAATTAAAAACCAAAAAAAAAAAACCCCCCAGGCTTTTTTCCCCCTACCCTCTTTTTGGTAGGTGATTATTTTAACCACTACACCCCCCTCCGAGAATACAAAAATTATTTATCTTATTTAACTGAGACTAACTTTGCATTTTCATAAGAGGCTAATTCTGGACTATAAATGTATAAACCATGATGCCAGTATGGTTTTAATCTGTATATTAACAACTTCCTCTGTTTAATGTCTCTTTACACTGATTGACAGGTCTCTCTCTCCTCTTTACCAAAGAACGTACAGTAGATTGCCATGAAGTGAAAGTCAATTGTTTGTACCATCACAACATCAGCACCCAGCAGCAGAGCTACACTGCTGCCATCCTGGGTGTAGGGTGTCGACTCAGATCGGGAATGACAAATGAGTGTCGTGTACAAGAATTTATCGTTTTATCTTGTGTAGTGTGTCATAATACAGGAAAACTGACGCCACAGCTGGGACTCCTCAGGACGTCCTGACATAAAGTCTAGCATGTTTTTTTTTTTTTCTACCTGTTCCTTCATGGCCGTGATTTTGACCGGCTGAGCACAGACGCGCACAGCGAAGGAAGAGTGATGTTGTTGCTGTGAGGTTGAATTGTGAAATAGAGGAAACGTTCGCAGAGCTAAGGCAACGCTGCCATGTCACTGATCCATTGTCGGAATGAACCAGCAATTATACCGACAACCCAATAGTCCGACAAACACACCAGAAGAGACTGAAGAAACAAACACCCAATGTTCTGACAATACACTTTCCCAGCATCACCATCTTAATTTCCAGACTTTACCGGGGCTCAAGCCCCCGGCCTGACCACCTAAAGAGGTTCTGTGTGCAAAGACGCAATAGCAACGGTGTTTTCTACTCCAACACAACCTATCAGCAACCTATCAAGAAAATCTTTTTCTAGCAGCTGTATGTATCTGACTGAGATCTGCTTGTCTCCATCTTTCCTCTGTTCACACTGAATCTTCCACAGTTTGTCATCGTCAGACAAACAGAAGCACATGGCTGCTTATTCTGCAGACTGATAACATCACTCACAGCATGAAAGACGACCAGAGACTTTAAACTGAGAGTCATAAGAACTTATGACCCTCAGTCATCTAATCTGACATAGTGACCATCGTAGCCATCAAAAATATCATATAGTCTGATCCTGGCATAAGCGGTTTTGTTGCCCCCCTGCTGGTGCTGCACCTTCATACTACTGTGTAATATTCACGCCTCTGCGAGGCAAAGTGTGGCACTGACATATTATCCTCTGGTGGACCAGCGGGTCTATTACAACCTTTGGCATGATACCGGGCTGTAAGGTTTCCTGGCTTTTTTTGCAGAGCTCTTACAGAAATCAGCCTGAGATCTTCAGGCAGGGTACATTAGTTTCACAGTATGGACTGTGAATTTCCCCACTGTGGGACCAATAAAGGAATATCTTATCTTATCTTACAGCTGGACCTTTTCACTCATTTCCTTTCAAAAAATACCATTTTACCAAATGCACAAACGTCAAGTTGAATCCACCCCAAAGTGTGATTATTTATTGATTTAAATTTTCATATTCTGCTTTAAGAAGAGAAAAGAAAGCAAATAAATATCTTAATAATAATCAGCATATTCTTACTTTACTTTTTGGAGCAAAGTTATGCAATTTCATTATGTTCAATATAGGTTTATTCTCGACTGCTTTTTCCCCTCTTGTATATATTTTTTTCATTCTCTTTTTCATCATCTGTGTGTTAAAAGATAATCCTGCTGTGAAAGCAGACTTTGAATTAAGTTCAAAAAAATGTATAATTTTCATTCTCTGAGCAGTAGCTGCTCCCAAACCGCTGGGTTAAGATTTCATTATTTGAACAACTTCATAAATACTTAATGGGCGGGTACGCATTGTGGCAGGCAAATTACTAAAAAATGTATCAGATGTTAAAAGACAAAGAGAAAAGGAAGAACTCGGAGAAACAGAGACGACAGACAAACAACCAATGAGAGAAAACAGGAAATATATAGAGATATAAATACAGCAGCATCAAAAAGATTTACTTTTCTCCTACTCCCTGGATGCTTCCCTCCAAAGAAAGCCTCCTACAGTATTTTGAGCACATGCAAGATATTTTTTGTGCACAGGTTCACCCCATGGAAATGAAACAGTGAGTACATCTCTGAACCCGCTGAGCTGTGTGACGCTAACAGACTTACAGCGACAATCATGATGCAGTTGTCCAGGAATCCAAATCCGACGAAGGGGATTGCATTGTGCAGCAGAACTGTGAAATAAACAAACAATAAATCACCAAGAGACCAAATATGATGTATGCAGATTGTGTTAATGTCTACATTAATAATAATAAAAAAAACAATAAGCCATTAGACATAATGGTGCCTTGAGCAGCTGTAACAGAATTAACACAAACAAAGACGACACAAGAACATTATTTCATTAGACACAACACATGCCTGTGCTGAAAAGAAAATTACAACAATGAAGCTGCTGTTGGGAGATGATTGAAAAAAATCGGATAAATAACTCTAGTTAGTTATTAATGCATGTTTTTAATATGTTGCTGTAACAGAGTGAATTGTGGAAGCTTTATTATAAAAACAGCTGTTAGTACCTCGTTAGTATAGTGGACAGTATCTCCGCCTGTCACGCGGAAGACTGGGGTTCGATTCCCCGACGGAGAGAAAAATTATTATTGGGGCGGCAGTAGCTCAGTCTGTAGGGAGTTGGCTTGGGAACCGGAGGGTCACCGGTTCAAGTCCCGACATGGACCAAAAAACTGAGTGTGAACTGGTAGATGGAGAGGTGCCAGTTTACCTCTTGGGCACTGCCGAGGTGCCCCTGAGCAAGGCACCAAACCCCCAACTGCTCGGGGCGCTTGTCAGGAGCAGCCCCCTCACTCTGACATCTCTCCATTAATGCATGTATGTGTGTTTCAGGTCTGCATGTACCATGTATAAGTTAAAAAAAAAACAACAGAGTGTAAATTGAATTTGACTAATAAAGGTTGATCTTCTTCTAGATAACTAGGGTGACCAGGTGTCCCACTTTATGAGGCAATGCACAACATTTTTATCCCTTGTCCCACATATTGAGGCAATATCCCACATTTTCATTGGCTTTTTTTTTTTTTAAATCTGACTTTTATCCAGTGTCTGTGAAGAAAGCAGGGAATGCTGTGACCATGGCGCTGTGTTTGCTATCAAACTGTGCACACACAGGTCAAGTGCAGGTTAGCATTTCACCGTCTTCGCTACGCTACGCCCAATGGGGAAAACTGTGAGTCACTGCAAAGTCACAAGCCATGCAGTTTTAGGCGGAATATGATGGAAACAGCCACAAAGAACAGGAAGAGCAAGTACAAAGACTGTGAAACTACTTCTAAGTATTTCTAAGATGTTTTTTGTGAAATTCGCCCGTTATTTTTCAAATTCACCCGGGAGGAATACAACACGAAGCGACACAGTTCATGTGAGTCTCACAATAAAAAAGAGACGTGCCGATCTCTGGATGCATTAGGTCAAAGCATAGAGATGTTACAAGATAAGAGGCAGAATAGAAATGTTATTATTTAAGTTAGATAGACATTACAGCAAAATTGTAGACTACCTCTCAGCCTTGGTAACGTGTCCTATATTGTCACATAAAGCTGGTATTGGGCGAAGGTGGGGTACACTGGACAGGTCGCTAGTACCCTACAAATAATGTATTATTCACTAGAGGTCGACCGATTTTTTGCCACTTTTTCATAACTGGCATCGGCCAATGTCTGAGCATATTAAGCCGATTAGCAAGCAGGACACATGTGCAGGAAGCCCAGTGTTGTTTCTGTAGAACGTGTGAAATGGCAGCTGCCATCCTGACCTCAGTAGATGTAACCCAGTGGGCTAACCTTTGCAAGAGTGAAGTGGGAGAAACTGTGCAGACACAAAACGCAGACTGGAGAGACCGACTATAAGTGTCGTTCAATAAATGTTTACTTACGAAATTTTTGTGTATCATTTGTTATTATTCAGATGTTATATTTTATCAGATGGAGGGAAAAAGAAAACCAGACAAAGATAGTGGCGAAAATATATCATATATCGGCTGTCCTGATTCGGACTCCGATCCGAAGCTATATCTGTCGACCTCTATTTTTAATTGCTGGTAATAATTCAAAAGTGGTTATGTTATCTTATTTCTGTTGCAGAGTCTAGGCCATTGGTGAGACTGTCCACCTCACAGACCAGCAGAAAAACAAGAACGTCTTTCCTAACCTGGAATGAGTTTCATCTTTGAAAATCAAAAAGATTCACCTTCGACCATTTGTGGAAATAGCGTCATAAATATCAAGTAGCTCCCTTCCCAGACCAGAGAGGCTATCAGAATGCAAATATGTCTATACAGAGTAATGTATTCATCCCTTTACAATATGTATAAGGAGATGTGTGTGTGTTGTGTTCGTAGATGAGATATACTACAGTGTTGGTGCTGTGAAAGTGAATTTTAAATGTCTGTTTAGTCTGTTCTAGTTGAGGTTCAAGTGAAGTTCAGTCTACTTGTGATCTGCAGAAAAGTGTTTGCTTTAAGTGTAATCGCTGCTGAGTACCAGTCGTCTCTTTTCTCCTGCAGCTCTCCTTCGGTACACATGAACAATTTTCAGTCTTGCTGTTTGAGTACATAAAACACCTACTCCTTCATACCTTAAACACAGACTTAATTTTAATGCTACACTTGATTGAATCAAGCAGCACTTTATCTATTGGTGTTGAGACCTGTAGGATCAAATCCTGGTGTTTGGTCTGGATGCTTCTCAGCAGAAAAAAATAACATTTTTAGACATTTAGCCTCTTGACTCCCTAGTATCCATTCACATAAAGCATCATTGACTAGTGCAATTTAGTGACGGCAGGTGGCATGACTGCGTTTTAAACATACAGCACAGCTTTTTTTAGCTGACTATGAAGGAAACTCCAAACTGTCCATACAGTTTTAATGGTGACAGGTATCATCAAGTGAAGAGAGCAATTTAAATTTTCCAGTGAGTATGCCTTATCTCCCCCGGACTCAGATGGAAAGTAGAAGTGGACTCCTCTGGCTATAGTAGTTCCAGTAACTGCACTTTTTTGTACTTTGTGAATAAAATTATGTAAAGTTTTTGGGACATTTTTCAGTGCAGAAATTGTGAACAAAAGAGGCAACCATTGGAAAATTATAACTAGGGCTGCTCCCACTTTTTGGTCTTAGCGGACTAAGATTTCTTTAGTTGATTAGTCGTATTTTATGCCTTTTTTTCATGCTGAGTGACTTATTTCCAAGAAACTTATGAGCACATCTCTGGTAAACACCAGATATAAAGTGGTGCTTTTGTGTGATTCTTTATGAAGAAACTCAGTTTTACAGATCTGTCAAATAAATCAACTAATTGATTAGTAACCAAAATTGTGTGTTAGGCAGCTAAGAATATCTTCAGTCAATGACAGCCCTAATTATAACATCTTGTTAGTTTATTTGTTTTGTAGGAAAATTAAGCCTCTTTTTTATGATTTATTACATCTGATTTTAGTGAACCAATCTTTACCTTAGTGCCAAACTATGTGGTGTTAACTGTACTATTCTGAACAGAGGCCTTAGCAGAGGTCTGCTCTCTGTGCTCTCCTGTTAATTTAACATTTTGATCACATCGTACCTACTGTACCTAATCTAATATAATGGAAAAGAAAAATTCAGAGCTGTACGGAGTAAAGTCTAAAAGCCTTCAGTTTCAGAGGCACTGCTCAAACCTCACAAGGCTCAGACTTTAAAGGGGCATACTTTTATATATCAATACATTTTTAAAATGTTTTTATTCAAAACCAACACAAAATCACCATCTGTTCTGCAACCCTGCCTTGTTTTCAATTAAGCTCAGAGGGAAAAGCATTTTATCGCAGATTATGTTTGACTTATCGTAATAAATACCTTTGTCTCTGCGGACGGCTGTAGTGAGTGACGTAGTACAACGAGCGACGTGCAGAGCTGGCGGCATATTGTATTAAGCAACAATGAATGTTGAAAAAAAAAAATCTGTTATTAAATAATAAGAGGTATAACATGCAAGAAAGTTCACTACTGGCTGGCGGGAGGGGTGGTGGATGGGTTCAACAAACAACGGACTTTCCCTCCATTAAACCGCTGTTTGTGAAACATCGTCATTCCTTGCATTTGTGTTTGGTTTTTAAACAATTTTAAGTCACACCATGATGTTTTTTTTTAAACCTAACCAAGTAGTTTTGTTACATTTACATGTTGTTTCACTTCCATTTACAATTTAACTATTGTTTCCCTCAAAACGTACATTGGTTATGCAGTCAAGCTGTATGGGAACATAATTTGTGAAAGAGTCCTTACCTGAAGGGAAGGAGTTAAAGTACCTTGGGGTCTTTTTTGAAAGTGAGGGGACAATGGAACGTGAGATCTGCCGGAGAATCGAAGCAGCGGGGTGGTATTGCATTCACTTTACCGCACCGTTGTGACGAAAAGAGAGCTAACTCGGAAGGCATCCATCTACTGGTCAATCTTTGTTCCTACTCTCACCTATGGTCGTGACCGAAAGAACTAGATCGCGGGTACAAGCGACCAAAATGGGTTTTCTCAGGAGGTTGGCTGGTGTCTCCTGTAGAGATAGGGTGAGACGTTCAGCCATCCGTGAGGGACTCGGATTAGAGCTGCTGCTCCTTTGCTTTGAAAGGAGCCAGCTGAGGTTGTTCAGGCATCTGGTAAAGATGCCCCCTGGCCGCCTCCGTAGGGAGGCCTCGGGGGAGACCCAGGACTAGGTGGAGAGATTTTATCTCCACACTGGTCTGGGAAGGCCTCGGGATCCCCCAGTCAGAGCTGGTTAATGTGGCCTGGGAAAGGGAAGTTTGGGGTCCCCTGCTGGGAGCTGTTGCCGCGGGACCCGACCCCAGATAAGTGGTTGATGATGAGAGGATGAGACAGGGAATGTAATTTGTGGGAGACAGGGTTGAGAATATTTGATTATAGAGAATATTTGGTAAACCTCAGCTCAGTGTTTGCATTCATACTCTCTCTCAAAAAATAAATAATAGTAAATTTTCTCAATAAATCAGTTATCAAGATTATTTCATGATCGCATGTCTGAGTGTTGTGACTGAAATTGAGTCATAATACCTGTTTTCATAGTATTGAAAAGGCATGTTGACTTTTTTCCATAGAAGTCATTGATGTGTGTAAGTCCCTGAAGAAAGCAACAATACATTCAACACAAAGAGTGCCGTGTTCGACGCTGTTTCTCCACTAACAGCCGGCTGAGTTCACGTTTCTTTTTAAAGTTTCACTCTGCCGTGTTATCTTTGGTGCAGAGCCAAAGCAGGAAAAACAGCATGTCAACACAGCAAAAACACTGAGCTTTAGATAAAATATTTCTCACATGGTGTTGCTGTTTCTGTTTGTAGTCAAAGATCTCTTTGTCTGTCTTTCTTATGTTTATAGCACAAGTTGATCTGAACTATAATGGGTTAACCAGCAGGCGTTTCAGCCTCTCAGCAGGAGGAGAGGTTTCTGAGGTCATGCCAGTGACTGAGCAGCACAAAATAAAGTGTGTCTGCTTACGCTTTTAGTCGAGTGTGTGCAGGTGGATTATGTACAGTATGTGTGAGCGTATAAACTTCCATTTATAGTGAGAAAGTATCTGCAATATACATTTTACAGATTTGATCTTATTGCCAGCTGACACCGAATACATAGAGCGTCTTATTGTAAGTGAAACCCACTTACGGTAACATGGCTGAGAGTAAATATCTAGGTTGTTCATCTTCTTTTGGGCCTGTGTTTTTTACCCCGCTCCCTAATTTATGTGCCAATTCAGCCATGTTTTCAACTAACCTGTGTTGTTTTTTTTGTGTTTCTTTTTTAAAAATCAGTTGATGTACATTTATGAGTGTTTATGGAACACAGGAATACTATCAGTGGAAGCAAATCAATAACTATTTCACGAAAAGGCCATTAGCTGTCCAAACAGAGCATGTTACTGTACAGGAGGGGGGAGTACAAGGTGTATATTTACACTGTTTACTGTCTTAAGGTCCTGAAACAACAAGCTGACGGTCAGCCATCGCACAGTTTAGTGATCTGTTGACCTAATTTTTGTGGTGTTTAGCATGTTGAATCGGCAGCAGGGCCCGTTGGTGAGAAATCACTCTGACTGGCTGTTCAGAAACTGAAATCGGAAACGGAAAGCAAGACGAATAAAGTCAAGGTGGTAAACAAAGATGGCTCTTCTCATTTTTCATCTTCATCCCATCTGATCTTTCTGATACGCAGATATTTTTCACATCGACACCTGGAATGAAGCTAAGTGGTGAGTGAGAGTAAAATGATCAGCAAACACCGCTTTGTTTCATGTACGTATCATAACGGCTTGTATATCTGCTGCCCTCGGGCTTCCAGTTTCCCTTTTTAAATGACAAACAGCGATTAAAGCTGTCTGCTGGTGTGGAGAGTTATTTCCTCCTCTGCAGGTGCAGAACATACCTGCGAACTGGCAACAACTGTGTGTGTGTGTGCGTGTGTGTGTGTGTTGTGATCTGTGGTGGAAACAGTGATGGACTGGCATGATGGAGTAGCTAAATATTGTGTGCTATTGTGTCATAAAGTGAATTTTCATCTTCTCTGAGTTTCCTTTGTATTACAAAACCATATCTGTTCATGGAACATTAATAACACTGTGAGCTATAAAGCTCCATATACAGTATGTTTTTACTTTCCCTTGGGGAAACCATGGAAACAAAGTGGTTATTATGGTTCAACAATAAACCTTAACCTGCTCATTAACGCTGATTAAGACTGAGCTTCATTAATCTTCCTGGCTGACTGGCAGTTAAATGAGGGATGTCAATCCAGGCGCTCCAGCTACAAGATTTATACGCATTTTCACAATCACTGTAGCTGTTCATCTAGCCCTCTACATGAGCAAAAAGGGTAAAATACACATAGAAACACATAAAGAGTCATTCTAAAATATCCACCAGGATTACTTACCGTATCTTAACTCTGCTGCAGAGGGTGGTGAGACTTCCATCTGCCCTGAAAAAGAGAAGAAGAAAACAGTTCGTATAAACCAGGGGTGTCCAAACTTTTGGCAAAGAGGGCCATATTTGGTGAGGTTAAAATGCGTGGGGGCCGACCTTTCAGCCTGACACTCTTTGAACCATTAACATAAGAGAATAACAGGTATCTTATTGGAGGCCATATCGACCTGTGTATCAGCCCTTCTTTCATTTCAACTGAACATCAAAAATAAAAAAAAAACAAAAATATGAAATGGAAAAATGAGTGCTGGACCAAATTAGATTTTAATATTTAATGTTGAGTATTTGTATATTTGTTTCTTAAGACCATAATGTTTGTTATCAATAAATATGAAGACAGTTTAGTTTGTTATACAAGAGCCAGTTTGATTGTCAGTTGAAAAACAAGAACAAATGATCCATGGATTGAAAAGACTCAGAGCATATTCATTAAAAAAGAAAATAATAGAAGTGATTCACCTCAGAAGACTAAACATATAACTTGTCTGCACTAATGTGAAGGGTGGCTCTGAGATCTGGACTACAGTCAGTAGACCAGGTCTGGCTCTAAAGCAGTGGTTCTGATGCGCAGACGTCACGCAGGTGAGAGTCTCTTAATCTGGTCCTCAGGCGGTTCTTGGACGTCTTCTCGCATGTATGTCGAGCCAAACGAGCTCAGCATTTTCTTAGCAACTGTCTGAATCTCTGGGAACCTGCCTTCATCCAGCTGGCGGTAAAAGTTGACAAAGGGAGCTGTTGGTGCCGACCGCGACTTTCCGCATCACACTGCAGCTCAACGAGGTCCAGCTGGAGGAGGTCTGGAGCGTCATCGGAGAAAGGAGAGTTAAAAAGCCTGATCTCCTTTTCAGCAGCTACAAAATCCCGAAAGCGGCGTTAAAACTCCTCAGCCAGAGATGAGGTGTCTGCTGCATACCTCCTCAATTTCGCACCGATATTGTGGCGGGCCGCATATTGTTGAATTTATGACAAAGGCTGCGGGCCGGTGGAAATTTGAACACGGGCCGCAATTGGCCCGCGGGCCGGACTTTGGACATGCCTGGTATAAACCCTCTGAATCTCCTACGGCCGGTCTTTCTATGGAGGGGAAGTCAGGGTAAATGTCAGACAGTTCTTAAATGGCAGAGCTTCAGCCATCAGTCAGGACCTTTTAAACACAGAGAGAAAAAAGTGGGAAGAGGAGAGAGAGATAGGACACCATTTCAGCGATGTGTCAGAGGAGATGAAAGGGAGCGAGGAAGAGGAGCAAAGACCACCTCCCTTGTTGCCAGACATGAGGATGAGGACAAATGTGACGTCAGGAAATGATAATTGTTCTGCCAATCAGGCCTCAGAGGAGACCTGCTGTGGGCACACTGATTATAACTGGTGTGTGTCGTGAGAGAGGGCCTAATGTGAACAGATTTAAAGCACAGATGGATGAAAATAAAATGAAGAGGGAGATCTGCATGGTCACAATTTTTCGACATTTTAACACAAAAGTTGAAAGCAAAACCGTGAAGTTAAAGAGCCGAAACATCCATCTGCGACGAGAGGTCGTAGAGTAAAACGTGTCGGGCTGGAAGTGCCACATTCCCAAAACAGTCACTGAACTGTGACGTAAAACAGGAGAAAATTACTTTGGTTTTAAGGGTGAAGACAGGGGAGGAAATTTCTCTCATTTGTTTTGTCAGTGGAAATGTTGGACCACACAGTGAAGTATGTTCCATCACTTACAGGTGTTACTGCACCACTGCAGGTTAAACCAGGCTGGAGCAGATCTCACCAAACACAATCTGTCTCCACTGCTACAACAGCCAGACACACAAACACACATTCACACACAGACAAATGCATTTGCAATCCCCAATGCATTATTCCCACTTAGTCTGCAAATTACAAATTTGCTGTCTGTGAGCCATCGCTGCCAAGTATTGACTCTGGGAAATGACTATGAACTTTTTTTGAACTTGAACTTGTATGGAACTATGTAAAATTACATGTTTTTGTTTTTTGGGGGCTCGACAATCGATTAAATATTTAATTTTGATTATTTTGATATAAAACTTGATTTGTCAAGTATTTAATACTCTTATCAACATGGGAGTGGGCAGATATGCTGCTTTATGCAAATGTATGTATATATGTATTATTGGAAATCAATTAACAAGACAAAACAATGACAAATACTGTCCACAACCTCTCACAGGTACTGTATAAAAATACTGTATGCTCAAATCATAACATGGCAAACTGCAGCCCAACAGGCAGCAACAGCTGTCAGTGTGCTGACTTGACTATGACTTGACCCAAACTGCATGTGATTATCATAAAGTGGTCTTGACTGTAAAGGGGAGACTCGTAGGTACCCAGAGAACCCATTTTCATTCACATTCCTTGAGGTCAGAGGTCAAGGGACCCGTTTGAAAATGGCGATGACTGGTTTGCCTCACCAAAATATAGCATAAGATAAAATTAGAGATAAAATTTAGAGTGGTAATTAGCTTCCTTCAAGACAAGCTAGTATGACATGGTTGGTATGGATTCCTTACATTTTCTAATTTCATATGAGGCCAATATCTTCACTGTAGTTGTAAAACTAAACCTGCTGCAACCGAAAAATCTAAAGCTGTGTTAATGTTTTATTGCGTTTTAAATTAGTGCCATTTTATGACAATAGCACGTTAACTCGTTTTTTCCATCTTAAGTACTTAAATCCACCCCATAATAAATGAAATTAGACTTAAATTCAGGCTGTAACATAAAAAAGAAACTGTTCCCAGCCATTTCCATCTCCTTCTCACTTCCTCCTTTCCTTTCATGACTCAGTGTCACATTACAAGCTTCATGCTTCAGTTCTCAGTTCAGTCCTCGTTTCATGTTGCGACACGACAGACATCAGTTCACCCAGCAAGAGAGTAAAAATACTGCTGGCACATTCACAGAGATGCACACACTGACACTATGTTCATCATCGATGCCTCCATCGCCTCCGGCCTCTGCAGCACCTTGTGCATAATGAAATACTGTCTCTTTCCAACTCCCTCCTGAGCATTGTTAAAGGCGTTATCTCATTTCACAGGTTTTTGGAAAATCCTTTCAGCTCCAAAAGCCATAAACTCTCAAACTACAAGACAGGAACAAACTGCCAGAGATGAACAACCTACTCACAGAAGATGGATGGCTTCAGCAATTAATCCCCAGAACACATCTATTTCCATTTATTACTCAGTCATGGGTTGTTGTAGGATTAAATTAAAAGCTTTCAATGATCCTCCTGTGCTTATCTAACACCGTCAGTGTACGGCTGCATCACCACGCAACTTCTCTCACTGAAACCTCCCTCTGAACAGCTGACGCTGAATTGTTCTCAGCTGTTATATGATCTGCAAGGCTTTAGAAATGAGATGACCTACTGGGTACCTACTGGGTCAGATTTCAATGTAAGCATATGTAACCTTTTGTTGAGTTTATAAGAACTCAGACCAGTTTTTTAAACTGCTTTTCTTCTTGCATGTCCTGCTGTGAATATCAGCCTTATCAGCCATAATAATGGATGGTTAGTCTTTAAGTTTCGGTGTGTAACAGATTTGTGGGACAGTGTATTAGGGATGGACAGTGATCAGTGACAGTGACCCTGGATGGATCCACAAATGGTTTTGTAACCTTGATCTGAATTTACAAATCAGTAGCCTATCTTTGAGGAGGTATGGAAAAAATGTTTTTTTTCTGTCTTTTTTTATCATGTTGATTCCTAATGATCTCCAACAATTGTCAGATATATTAACCCCACATAAAAGGAAAGTAGTTATTTATAGTACTATCATACGAACCATTGTATGAGAATACATATTTGAGACAATAACGTATTTGCTGTACAACAAACAGTGGATCTCAGAAGACACAGTGGTTAAGATGAACTGAAATGCCTGCTGATCATAGGTTTTTGACTCACCATACTATTTCCCAGTCAGCAGATGGTCACACGCTGTTGAACAATACTAAAAAACAGGCCTGTGATCAGTCAAATAAATTGTTCTAATCTGACCCATTTTGGTATGATAAAAATAATGCAACATATCAAATCAGAAGCCTGTTCCTTCAATATTTTCCCATTACTGAAAAAGAATGAGGCCAAATGAAAATGCAGCTGAGTCACCGTCTCACCGCTGGTCACATGAAAAGTCCCATTAACGAGAAACAGAGTCCCTTGAAGATTTTTCCCTCCCAATCCACCGGGCTTCATCCAGCTATTTATTAGAGCTGCGATAGCTGACATGGCTGTCCATTGCTCTCACAAGTCCACTGGTACAAAGTATTGATTGCATGGTATCTTAAATCCCTCTGGGCCGCTGTCTCAAGAGAATCCAATTCCAGCAGACAGGAGTAGTGAAAACATTTAATGGGCTGTGATAAGTAGCTAACTACAAGCATGATTAAATACCAAAGCAGCCATGTTTCATTCCTCTCAGCCCTTTTCTTATCGTATATCCTCCTACAGCAGAATCATCCGGACTGCACACATCTGGCACCTGATAAAGACTGGCAGATACACAGAAAACGCGTTATTTGGGCTCAGATCTTAACTGTTCATTGCCAAGTCAGATACAGCAATTCCCTAAAGCATTAACTAAGATGATTACAAGAAAAAAATACAAACCAGGCTGCATCTAGGCACTTTCACACAAATGAACGAGACTCTACAGCATGCTAGCGGCTCTGTGAAACTGCTAACATACTAACAATTTTGGACTGAAAACACTTATTATATTTCGAATATTTTATTGTTCAACATGGGCCATTTCAGTACAATATGACAAAAGAACAAAAATAATTTGTTTTACTTTTGTATGGCACCTTTTAGGTGGACAGTTTGGTTCCTAATGCAAAGCAAGTGTAATATTTACCATGTTAGAACACTAGCACTTGCTATTTAACACAAACCACAGATGGGAATGATTTAGTTTTGCAGGTATTTAGTCATAAAATAAAATATTGGACCAATCTAATTTTTGACCGGATGATAGTGCTAGATGAAAAGTCAGGAAGTCACCAAAGCTATAGCAAAGCATCCTGAGGAGGACATGATTGTCTGTATCTAATTTAACAGCAATCCATCCACCAGTTGGGTACTGACCGAGCCATTCCTCAACCATGCTGCTGCTAGCATTGCTAAAAACTTGCTTTTTAATGTGACTGCTTTTAATTAAAGTCTCATCATGTCATCTACTATTTCACTTGTGCATCTGTCTGTATGTTAAACTCCGATTGGTGGAAGGTGAAGCTCTATGTTCAGACAGTCAAGTGGCATTTACTCAAAAAGGCTCACAGTGAGGTGCTCATATTCATCTACAAACATTTCTATATTCATGCTGGTTGGTTGGGTTTTACCCATAGACTGTATATTGAAGAGGTCGTAGTCAACGTGACATCACCAATTAGTTTGTAGACTTCCAATGTGAAGCCTGAAGTTTTGGCCACCGCCATCTTGGTTTTTGGCTTTTGCTATGTTGTTTTTATTGCAGAGCTAAGTACAACTGAATGCTGAATAACACATTTCAGACCGAACAAAAAGGTTATAATAACCACTCATGAACTGAAAACATACTGTGAAAGGGTTAAAGACAAAAACACAGACAACTTCCAGACCGGACAACGCTGTAGGTAGCAACCTGTCCATCACAAATTAGCCACACCCTAAAACATACCCTGCTTTATGGTCTATTAGACTCTAAATGGGACCATAATTTACTAAATGAACATCATGCTGTATTGGAGAAGACTTGAAACTAGTGACTGAGACCATAAACTCATGTTTACAATGTTTACTGATGTAATAAATCAAGTGAGAAGTCAGAAGATAATTTTCTCATAGACGTAACCACAGGAGTTGCCCCTTGTTGGCTATTAGAATGGCAGTTTTAGGCACTACTGCACTGGCTTCAATTATCAGACCCGGAGGAAGCCCACTGGTTTTACTCCAAGATTTTTAGTTTCCCTTTGCTGTTTTATTTCCTCCCCAGCTGCTGCTTGCTACTCTGAAACTTTCTGTTTTAGGAGGCAAACATTAAGACTCAAGTGACTGTTTCACGGCGAGGTAAACGTCACACTTTCCTGTCTTTGTCTTGCCGTGACAAATGGCTCATTCCACACTGTGTCTCTTGGTGCCTGTACAGCACGAAATTGTGAAAAGTGTGAACAGACTTTTGGAAATTGCAGATATGTCCGTGGGGGGACTGAAAAGCCAAGTTCTCTCTCAGCAAAACTCACTTATCATGAATTAACGCCTGTCGGTCCATTCGGTCGCCTCAATGGAAATGACAAATAGAGGCACTATGATTTTCTGCAAATTCAGTGGTAGAAACCAGAACATTTGCAGAGGCATTTTTCATTACAGTACTGTGCAGCAGTACACTGCAGTCTGTGTGTGTGTGACTGCTTCTGATAGTGTGTGTGTCTTGGCCTAATAAATGTAGACTAACAAACATCATTGTTTTCCCCTCAGGACTGTATTGATTTTTCAGTTGCACACCTCCTCACATAGAGAAGGGATTCTCATTATCTGAGAGTGGTTTGATACAACACAGACTGCTGTGTGAAGGGGAACGTTGACTGAGTGTATGAGCATGTGTGTATCATAATCAGACATGATCAGAAGCATACATGCATGTGTTTGAGTTCAGCAGAAGAGAAACAGTAGAAGGCTGGAGCCATTCATCAACCGCACCACACCTTGCTATCCCCCCATCCTCTGATTTATGAGACGGGAAAGAGCAAATTTCACAGCACACAGAATGTGGGTCAAGATGGCACAGGCCGTCATTAGTAATGAAATGGGCCAAAACTTGTGGGGTGAAAAAAGTTTGTGGCAGCAAGTTTTGAAATTTGAGGGTGAAATTAATTTGTTCTAGATGGGGCGATGACATTTAGAAACAACATGCAGGAAATACTTGAGATAGTACAATTGAACAAGCAATCAGTACTCAATTAAATGTTCTTAGATCTAACTCAGGGGTTCTCAGACTTCTCAGAGCCAGGGACCCCTTACAGGGGAGACCCCCTCATAATCGTAACACTGTTAAAAGCATATGCTTATGACCATTTCTGCTCTTAGCTACCACTGAAACTATTAAAAACTATTTGTATTCTAAACCTTTTCAACCTAAATACTTCAGTTTCATAGTAATAAAAAACCCCACACATTTCAATTTTAATCATGCTAAGTTGAGATAATACTTTATTAGCTCCCCAGCGGAAGAATATTCAATGTTATACAATGTTAATACCATTTATTTACCAGTGTTGAATGCTCAATTCTGATTGGTCAATCAAGGCATTTTACAGTCTGTTATTTCTTTATAACAGACCGCTGCTATGTATAACAGAACATTGCTATGTATGACAGTCCGCTGTTACTGTATGTCTAACAGACGGTTGCTATATAAAACATACCATTGTTATGTATAATAGACTGTTGCTATGTATAACAGAACGTTGCTATGTATAACAGACTGTTGCTATGTATAACAGACCATTGCTATGTATAACAGAACATTGCTATGTATAATAGACCGTTGCTATGTATAATAGAACGTTGCTATGTATAACAGAATGTTGCTATGTATAACAGACTGTTGCTATGTATAACAGAACGTTGCTCTGTATAACAGAACGTTGCTATGTATAACAGAATGTTGCTATGTATAACAGACTGTTGCTATGTATAACAGAACGTTGCTATGTATAACAGACCGTTGCTATGTATAACAGAATGTTGCTATGTATAACAGACTGTTGCTATGTATAACAGAACGTTGCTATGTATAACAGACTGTTGCTATGTATAACAGACTGTTGCTATGTATAACAGAATGTTGCTCTGTATAACAGAACGTTGCTATGTATAACAGACCATTGCTATGTATAACAGAACGTTGCTATGTATAACAGAACGTTGCTATGTATAACAGAACGTTGCTCTGTGTAACAGAACGTTGCTATGTATAACAGACCATTGCTATGTATAACAGAACGTTGCTATGTATAACAGACCATTGCTATGTATAACAGAACGTTGCTATGTATAACAGAACGTTGCTATGTATAACAGAACGTTGCTATGTATAACAGAACGTTGCTATGTATAACAGACTGTTGCTAGTATAAAGACTGTTGCTATGGGCACAGTTCTAATGTCAGACTCTGGCGGATTCTTTTTGTGTCAAGTTATTGATTTCTTAAGTAAATAGCCACGTAATAAGCATGATAATGTACAGCTAGTGGGTCACTGTTGTGAAATACCCCCCCCCCCCTTTTTTTTTTTTTACCTTTGAAAAGAGGGTGTTTTTATTGAAATTGCATTTGGACTCAAATTGACAGCATTTATCTATATTTCAAGGAAATTACCTTAAAAGCTTTCAGAAAATGAGCAGTATAGACTGGCATAGTCCTAATAAGTCCAGATAGTAATATTTACCAGTCCAAAAACTTACAGTGCTTCAACTTAAAAATAATGAACTTATTGCTGTGTGTCACAACCATAGCAGGGTTTCTATTAGCCCAAAGATAACATAGGTAGAAGAAATGAACACAATCTATTTGTTTTATTAGTACTCATATGTAGATATGGACTTTTTAATGATACAGGACAATTTTATAATTCATAGCTAATTATTCTGCGGACCCCCTGACAGAGTGCCACGGACCCCAGTCCCAGTCTAATGTAGTTTATACCAAACTGACTGAGTCCACCTTAAGCTTGTGATGCACATTTGGAGGAAAGCCTATTTATTTCTGTTTGTCTGCTCACCTTTAAAAACCCCTTGTATGTCTACTGGAGGACTTCTAAAGGTCATGTCATAACTTAAAATACTCAGTCTGCTGAGGGAAAAATAATAAGTACACTCCCAGTAGATGCAGAGTCAACCAGTCAATATACCCGTGAGGAGAAAATATAAAGCGCGGCGTAGTTGAACTTCAGCAAAGTAGTTTTCCTCCCCTGTGAGTTCAGTGAACTCAATATGGCAGGTAGACAAATATATACACCCGTCTATTCCCCAAGTGCCAATTAAAGCAGCTGTGAAACAAAACGCAGAAACAGACCGCAATTCCTTGCAAATATCTCCCTTATAAATGGGAAACCGTAAGTGACAGGAAGAAAAGAAGAAAGCAGCCTCGTTTCCTCTCCGCCTTAAAGTCGGCACCCAGCCAGTAGGAACAGAGGACAAAGAAAATGAATACATTTCTAATTGAGCAATAGGCTGCCTAAAATAACTCCGACAGCCTCACACACCGAAGGCCGTTAACAATGACTTCCCCAGACAACACACAGAAATATATAGTTCCTGGGAGAGCATGCATTTAACAAGACCTATGATAACATGCCATCGTAATAACACCATAAATTTAAGGCAGAAAATTTCAACCCATGATGATAATGATGGTGATGATGGCGATGCAGACTGATAGATCCACCTACAGTATATTACAGTAAACACCACATTTTTGTTGCGAGCGGATCCAAATCCTGCAGCAGCCCTCTCTCATTCACTCTCTCATTCGGGGGCGGCAGTAGCTCAGTCTGTAGGGAGTTGGCTTGGGAACCGGAGGGTCACCGGTTCAAGTCCCGACATGGACCAAGAACTGAGTGTGAACTGGTGGCTGGAGAGGTGCCAGTTTACCCTCTTGGGCACTGCCGAGGTGCCCCTGAGCAAGGCACCAAACCCCCAACTGCTCGGGCGCTTTTCAGGAGCAGCCCCCTCACTCTGACATCTCTCCATTGTTGCATGTTTGTGCGTGTGTGTTCGGGTCTGCATGTACCGTGTATAAGTTAACAACAGAGTGAAAAAAATTGAATTTCCCCTCGTGGGACTAATAAAGGACTAACTTTCTTCTTCTTCACAGTAATGGTTCTCAATGCTGGCAACAAACATGAAGCTGCTTTTCTATCATCCATGCAAGTTAACTGCAGTTAACTGCATGCACCTGGCCTCCTGAATTAAACATAGCGCAGTCAAATTGTTAGAGTTAACACCTCATGCAAAAACATGCACAGGTGTTTCCACTCATTTTATCTGATTTGAACCTCTATAGGTGTGCCCAGACCATCTTACATATTCTCTTTTATTGCTTCTGTTTAGTACGGGACAACTTTACACTGTTGGCTACGCTCTAGTTGGCCATATATCAGCATGCTGCATATGAGCAAGTGCAGGGAAGAATTGCTCAAACAATGCAGCAGTGGCACAAACTATATTGAATCTGTCTCTGCTGAGGAACAGCAGCAGGTAGAGTCGCAGGAGCTGTGAGAAAGTTGAGATTAAGCTCCATGTTTCAGCTTCTTTACAGCATTTGCAATCGTTATGCAATAAATGCAATAATATTTCCAGGTGGTTTTAGCCGTGTGAGAGATCTTTTTTCCAGTCTCCATTGTTTACCATACTGCCAGTAAGTTCCTCGTTGTACTGTACTTGCTGCATAAGCTGGGGACTTGGGTCAGCACATTCTGTTTTACAAATCCGAAAATTGGAAACCACACTGGCAGCACAAACCAGGATTTCATCAGGTGGAGGCGCGCACCCACTCTTGCAGCATATGGAGTTGACCTCAGCAAACTCAAAGCATGACTCAGCAAAGAAAAAAGTTCTGAAATCCCAAACAGCACACATAAAAGGTTCAGCTGTAGTGAACATACAGAGTGAAGCAATTAATTTCGGCAGTTAGTGGAGACCAAAACACGGCTGTAAGGAGAGTGAAAATTGGACTTTAACCACTGGATATGTAAATAAGAAATTAACAAGCTGCTAAAAAAGAAATAATACGCAACTTCTATAGAGTAGTGCAGGAATAATGGTGCCTTCAATTGGGGTAGTGTTTACCGTGTTTACAAGATGGGAAGTTGTGTGCACGAAATGTCTGTCGTTCAGGTGAAGTCGTGAAGAAAACCGCTGCTAAGCAATGGCAATATTAACGTTAGTGTCCGAGTCTAGAAGACTAACAATTTAGCAAGCTAGCAAGTGGGTAACATAATGAAGGAAATGCAAATGCATGAAGACAGAGGAGAAAGATGAGGTCATTGGGAATATCAACATTTTCCTCAGACATATTATAAAATTACCAAGAAAAACAATATACGACTAAAATTACAATATATTAACTGAAAAATCAATTCCCATGGGCTCCACCATTTCTCACGTCAACAAACACGTCACATGTCGTGAACTCGGAGCTTTCAGAAACTTTCCACTTAGGAGGTTGTGAATACGACATGAGGGGGGCGTTGACACCGGCCCAACTCGTAAACATGGGAAACACGACCCCATTTAAAGGCACCATAAGTCCTAAAGCCTGGAAATGAGTTAATATTTTAGCAGCACAGTTCCCTCATCTCAAAGTCTGGGTTTTTGAATGGGTTTTTAGTTAGATGTCTGAAATAAGATCTGTAGTTAACAAAAGCTTTAGACATTTTAACGTTTTGTTCTGCAATGTTAAATATGCCAGTAAGTAATTTGAAGCTTTTATATGTCTCAAAAAAGGTGGTTGCTAACAAGTGGATAAATGAGACTGCATCGGACATCGTACAATATGTCATCACGGCGACTCGTCCAGCCTCATTGTGTATACTTGCGCTCATGTAACTGCAGTGTACAGTAGTTTCCATCCATCCATCCATCCATCATCAACCGCTTATCCCGTTAGGGGTCGCGGGGGGGCTGGAGCCGATCCCAGCTGGCATAGGGCGAAGGCAGGGTACACCCTGGACAGGTCGCCAGAGACAGACAACATATAGACAGACAACCATTCACACTCACATTCACACCTACGGGCAATTTAGAGTCATCAATTAACCTAAACAGCACGTCTTTGGACGGTGGGAGGAAGCCGGAGTACCCAGAGAACCCACACTTACACGGGGAGAACATGCAAACTCCACACAGAAGAGCCGCAAGCTGGAATCGAACCTGCACCCCCTTGCTGTGAGGCGACAGCGCTAACCACTACACCACCGTGCAGCCCCACAGTAGTTTGTATATAATGTTAATTTTTTACCTCTGGCGATTGCATTCACTCTTAAAAAAAAAAAAAAAAAACACAAAAGCGGTGTTTGTTTGCCACAGAGCTGATTTTCTGAAATAAACCCAAATGTAATGGATACATGGAGTACTCTGTATGTCTTTGAGACAGGCCAGTCAAGCAGCTAAAGTCTATTTGCCAGCCAGGTAAGCAACTTAGTATTTATCCAAACCTACAAGTATTACAAGCAAAGCACTAAATGCAGGCCTTGAGAGAAATATAAGCCTTAACATCAACTATTAAGTGCTGACTTCAGTCTTTGGGGACTGCAGCGATATCAGCAGACTGTGTAGCAAGGTCAGTTACAGAAGCCTCTTGGGGCCCAGGTACAAACCAAGGAGAAAACTGGGAAGTGTAGTGAGTTGTGGTACATTTCATAGAAGTGTGAAAGGGAGGGACAGAATGAGAGTGGGAGAGAAAAGAGGAAGAAGACGGTGAGTGAGGAGACGACAGAGCAAGCAAAATGAAAGAGAGAGAGAGTTTGGAGGTGCCAAAAAGTGAGTGTGTGTTGGCTCCAGAGGTCATAGAGATAAGAGGAGAAAATGATCCAGCTGTCTTCAACGCTCTCAAGAAGATCCTGACCCGATGATCGAACGGGCAGGCTCACAGAAACAAACACCACCTTGAATATCAAACGCATCCTGCTGTGCATAGAAATATTACCTAGGCTTCAGTGCCTTGATCCATCTGTCTAAGTTTCACAAGAAAGAAGAGCCATATGCAGCAGATTTCCTCTTCACTTTCATATCTCCTCAATCATAAAATTTTAATTGGTGCCAGATTGACAACTGGAGGACAATCTCACATACTGGGCTCCATATATAATGTTTTTTTTTTTTTTTTTGATAAACCTTACTGTATTCTCTTTCAAAAACCCAAAGGAAAAGTAACTGTAACAGTAACTGTTGTCCATCTGTACTCTCCCAAAAAATATGTCAAAAATATACAGTGGTTCTTAATTTCAGGTTGAAGATTAATTTTGAGCGTTACATTGAACAGTGACTGTCCAGTTTAATTAAATGAAATCAGTTTGTGAGAGTTGTTATGGTGCCTTCAAATGCAACTCGTGCGCTCATGTTTACAACATGGGAAGTAATGAACACGATATACTTGGCGTTCAATGGTTAAGACGTGACAACACCGCTGCAAAGCGACGGCAACATTAACGTTACCTTTGCTGTCTAGAAGCCACAGAGGCCAACAATTTAGCAAGCTAGCAAGTTGGTAACATAATGGAGTAAATGCAAAACAAAATGACGTACCATTATTTGTAAAGGTAAATCTGCCACTGTTATCATTGTAAAATGTGAAGTCAGCTCACCTGCCTCTCATCAGCTTGCAGTATATCTACCACATCTCTTCAGACATTCCCTCACTAGACTGTTGTTTTAACCTCAGTGGTGTCTACACTTCAAGGCAACTTGGGAGATATTCCTTGTGATTCTGCCTCTTCATGTTTGGTATTACTGACCAGTCTCACCTGTCGCCAGGATCATCACCCACCTGTCTGTCCTCCTGCTCGTCTCCCTATCAGCCTGCCAGAAATCCACTAGCAACCATTCCCCACTTACGCTAGCCGTGGCCTCCATCATCTCTATTCCTCCCATTCCCAGTCATCACCCTTTCATCCTGATCCTCTGTTTCATTAAAAAGTCTCTTCTTACCAACATCACCCATCTGTGCCCTGCCTTCGGGTCCCACTTGTGCTCATAACAATGGTATAATTTAAAGGAGCAGTATGCAGGATTTAGTGGCATCTAGGGATGCAACTTGCAACTCTCGGAAAATGGTTAAAGTTAGGCACTGGCCTCGAGTTTTTCAAAGTTTTTGCCAGATTTCACAATTTGTGGGTTACCTTCTAGACACGACACTGGATATTCCTCCGCTCACCCCTCCATTTCAAAGCGTGTCAAAGAACTATGGTGGCCTTTATGTTGCGTAAAAACGCAAAAAGTCCTCTCTAGAGCCAGTGTTTGGCTTGACCGTTCTGGGCTAATGTAGAAACACGGTGGAGCAACATGGTGGACTACGTGAAGAGGGCCTGCTCCCTATGCAGATATAAACAGCTCATTCTAAGGTAATGAAAACACAACGATTATTAGTTTCAGGTGATTATACACTAAAGAAACACACTTAATATTACATGCCGTTTCAGCCAATGTATCCCTTAAAATCCTACACAGAGAGCCTTACAGGGGAAAAAGTCACTCATCATCATCATCTTCACCATCATCATCATCACTCTGTTTTTTATCAGCGATAGCAGGTATCACTTAAGCCTGGGTCAGACCACCTGCATGAACAGTGTGTGCGGCTGAGTTACCTCTATGTTAAGAGGTTAGAGCAGCTGCATGTCAGCTGCGTCTCTTCAAGAGATTCGAAGTCTCGCTTATTTTTAATGCGAGCCGCACGAGGTTCACAGCAGCAACAGACAGTGGAAGTGATGACTTGACTGTATATTGACATCATATCAGCAACATTACTACACTTTCAATGTCTAGATCTGTAGAAGATGTCAAAAATATGAAAAAGTAAAGATTTATTTTTAAATCATCACTTCCTGCTTTCATTTCAAAATAAAAGCTTTGAAGCATTTTTTTTTCTATGGACAGAACTTCTTTTGTTAACACGACTTTTATTCTGAAAGTGGGACAGGGTTGTAGAGCATGCAGTGACTTGCAGGGCACTATGAATATAGAAGAATACTGTATAGTACTATATAGAATATAGTACAGGGTTTTAATTGTGGATTATTACTGTTATTTACAAATTCCTACAAGTTTCTTAACCTTTCTCTGTCAAAAATAAATATACACAACATTTATAATGGAATGTAATGGCCGTTATGAAAGATAAACTCTATGTAGAAATAACAGCAGCAGCTGAAACACAGCCGACATGCAGCTGGTGTGAACAAGCGATGCGTGAATCACACAGCCGTTCAATACCGCAGCCACTATGCGCTGTTCACGCGGGCGGTCTGCCCCAGGTGTTAATGTTTCGGTTTTTCAGCACCTGCAGTTTAGACCAGTTTTCACTGAACAACCACTCCGTCTGAAATCTCCCTGGCACACTGGGCCTGATGAGTTATTAATGGCTGCAGCTCTATGGTTGACAGCAAATTGCACTCAATAAATATACACAGCGTGTTATTACAGTCTGGGTGATGAATGATGTGTTTTCTGTCCACAAATCATGAGACAAATGTCACAGCAACAACGTCCACAAATAGAGCAGAGTGTCAGGCGTTTTATTAACTCAGCTAATTCAGCGAGAATCATTGTTGTTTTACAAAATCAAGCAACAGCATGATGGCAGCATCATGACAGTGCAATTTGCAAATGTTTAACAGTGCTGATGTCTCTACTATTTTTTCAGACCAGACTGAAGAGAGTCTCCTCTGTTGGTGCATCAGTCACAGCAGCTGAAACGCCACCACGGACTGCCATTATGCAGCAATGTACGTGAATTAGCATGCCAATAAGGCTGTGTGAGCCGACGCAGCACAGAAAAATGAAAAGGGGCTCTTCTTTGTCAGTTCAGGCAAGGCGGCTATAGTCTGAAAGGCCGTAAGAGAGGATATACGGCTTCCCCTTTCAACATAAAAGGTGGAGTATAATATCACCAGGCACTATGAAAGCACTGCATTGAACATAGAAAATATTATGCCTCCCGTCGAAAACAACAAACCTGAGTAAAGAGGACGAAAGCTTTGATACTGGATTCAGCATACGTGCTGAATCTGGTCACGGATCAAGAAGAGATTAAGATGAATTTTAAATCTGAAGACAAATGTAAGACAGGGTTTGTTTATGCCCCTAAGATTTTGTATAAACGCCCCGAGGGTAACTGAACAAAGTCATAAAAACATCCAGACATCCCCTTCCTCTGACTGCTTCCTCCTCTTTTGCATCTCCAATTAACCCCCCTCCCCCTGACACTACCTCTCCGTCCTCTGAGCCATGAAGGGAAACTGCTTCTATCCCGTCTCCTCTCAAGTTTTATTTTTTCACCAGCAGGCCTGTGGGAAAGTCGTGTTAGTGTAGTTGATGTCACTGTCACTCAGTAGCTGATGATCATCACAGAGGACCAGATGGTCGTTTATTCATTAATCTATCTGCTGCATCTCTCCTTTCCTTCTCCTCTAAAACTTTGTTTGATTTCTCTGTACTTTGTCCATTTTGTAAGAATTTAAAAATGACTCCTGAGTTTTTTGTTCAGATAACTTAATGTGCAAATATACCTACTGTATGTTCCTGATCTGAGAGGTGTGAGAAATAGGTTTTCCTATATCCACAATAAAATGGGCATAGATTGGCTTTTACTCCCAGCACTGATTATTTGTCCTGTACTGTGCAGTGTTACACAGCATTATGCCTTAAAACCTGTTAAAATGTATAATGTAAAAACATTATTTTGTGACCAAGCTGTCAAATGACTTGACAAAGTGTCAGTTTGTTCATCAGCAACTCGTATAATTCAAACTAATATTTCAACTAATATTCAAACTAAAGCTGTCAAAGTTAAGGCAATAATACATTAACGCAAATTCATTTAATGGCGCTAACTTCTTTAACTCATTAACGCAATCGAAATTTCAGAGGCTGTAGTGGGCTCAGTTTTAAAGGTTTTTTAAAGAGTGAAGATACTGGCTTCATATGAAACTAGACAATCTCAGGAATCCATTGGTACCAACCATGTTGTACTAGCTTTTCACCATGGAGGTTTAAATAACACTGCAATGCACTGTGCTAAATTTTGGCATGGAAAAACTGACATGGCCAATTTCAAAGGGGTCCCTTGACCTCTGACCTCAAGATATGTGAATGTGGACAATCATGCTAATAAATATTTCAATTGACTGACAGCCCAAATTCAAACACCAGCATACACTGTATATATCAATTATAATGCCTGGTTTCAAGCAAGATTTCAGGGTTGAAAATAACAGTGTTAGTATGTTAAGTAAATAAATGAAATTTGGTGAAAATGGGGTTTATTGAATAAATCTGAAGATAATATCATCATAGTTACAGTCAGGCCCGTTTATTTTCACTCTCTTTTTATCGTTCATATTCCCTCACAATGAGAATCACTAGAGCATTATCTATTTCTTCTAACTTAATAATTCAAATATTTATATTTCTTTGCAGTGCAACGGACTGTGTAATAATCACTCTGGCAGTGTAATTACTAAGATCTCAGACATGACAATGAGTCATCAAGATCCACACTTTAGCTGTGCAGTAGGTCACAAATGTTAAAATCTTTCCAGCAGTGCTTTAGGGTGAGTTTTACTCTTCACACCTGCCGTGAAAGTAAATCACAAAGTGTCCCTGATGGAGCTTAATTCATTGTGTTTGAGACACCTCATATGTTCAAATTTTGTTGATATCGTGAGCCAATTTTTAAAGAGAAAGAATAAAAATTGGCATCGATAATCTGTCTGAGTCACACTGCGACAGTCTTGGATTTTAGAGTTTGCTTCCTCTGTTTTTACTTTTTTCCTCCTACCTCATGGAGGTAGCATGGGGCACTTCTACCAGCACAAGAGGTCCTCAAACCTCTTAAATGGGCCCTAAATCCCCTCCAGTCGGGTGAATATATGTGCATGACCTTCACTACAACGTGCTCCTTCCTAACTCTGGATCCGCTAGACATAATAACAAACCATAACGCTATCGGTCAAAAGAAATATTAATAATTAATTAAAAAGCTGAGCAAAACTCAGAGGAGCGGCTCGTCACTTTAAGGAGAATAACTGGTCCACCTTAACAGCCCACCTTAAGAGAGTCTGAGCCGGAGTTATAGGATACAGGAGGGTTAACAAGGGCCTGTTGTTGGTTACATTTTTTTTTTTTTTTTTTTTTCAAAATTAGCATCCTTTGTCTCCACTAAAACAAACATTCAGTCTTAGGGAGTATCTTGGCTGTTATGCTCTGCCCCTAAAATGCTCAGTGGACATTAGTCTGGCAAAAAAAAGTTTTAAAAGTTTTTAAGCCGAAAAATTTTCTGAAAATTTGGACACAAAAACCAGCTCTCCGTTTGATTCACATCGCAGTGACTTGTGATGGATTTCCTTCCCTGCTCCACTTTCTGCTTCTACAGCACACTCTATGCACAGTGGATCAGATGTAATGACAAACGGCACCCTTTCATAAATTTTCTACCGACTCTGCAGTTCTCCTCAGCTCCACGGAGTGTTTTAGCATTTTTCAACAAGTATTTTGATCTTACAGCCCATAACTTTACTGTTCTGGGTGATCAACTCGTTTCCAGCTGCAGCAGTCAGCCGTTTTCAGCAAATACAACGCTGATAAACAGACTATATGCTACCTGGCCAGCACCAAACAACAGAGAGGCAAAGTAAGCATGAACATAGTGCAGCATTTAGCAGCTAAAGAGCCAAATATTTCTCTCAGGAACTGGTGGTGACCAAAAACAGAGCTACGAGGAGAATATTGGACTTATATTTGGCAGGAATTCCAGACGACCAGAAACTGGAAATGAAGTCTAATGTTGCTCTATGTCTACAGGATGTGCAAATAACCAACTGAGGATAAAAAAAAGAGAGTAGCATGTTAACTGACTAAATGTTTAGGCAGGCATCGTGTGACATAACATGTAACTTATCTTTACGAGCGCAATCCGGAGTGAAGGTGAATTCATTCAGTAAACATGACCACAACAAGTGTGAACATACTGCAGTGGACTACATTAACCCTGAAGACTGCCCAGTGCCTCCACTTTCCTCACCATTCAGCAAACCTGCATATATAAACGTCAGGAAAATAAGGGCTTTGTGTCAGATGTCCTGCAGCCTCTGGGTGGAACTATGATGGCTGTTGATAAGACTGTCTAAAAAAATCAATCTCTCAGCTGACAAGTCAGTGAGAGAGTGCGTAGACCGGTCCAGCAATCCCTGATTCAGCTAATCCACAGCCCTGCACATGCAGCAGGTAAGACAATGCCTGAGGGCTTTTATAGCGTGAAGGTGAGGAGCTCCAGCCAGGCAGGCCCCAGAGAGGAATAGCTGTCCTCTGCATATAGTCACCTCTAGCTCACAGTATTCTCCCATTTCTATTTCGGTGGGGTTGACACAAAAACACCACTCACGGGAGGGGATGGAAGAGCTAAATCAGGCTCAAAATGTCATAACAGCTCACACACTGTTTTTAAAGAAGCATGACATTCTCTGATATTCAGTGTCATGCTCATGAGGGATTTGGCGCTGTTTGCTCAGTGTTGATATTGCACAGGGAAGGCTTGTAGCATGTGGTGAGGTCAGGATGCAATCAGCCACATCCCGACAAGAAAATAATGATGTACTATTAGACGTGCAGAGCATGGACAATCTTATTGAAACGGCTCGTAATGATGGCGGGCCACAGTTCTCTCCGTCAATTCCCCAGAGCGGGAATGAGGAAGGGAGAGGTACTTAAGTTTAAGTTAATATCCTCTGTGCAATGAGGGGAACAATTTATTTGGACTTGTCAATAAAACAGTACTGTTTGCCTGTTGTTTAACTGTTAAATGACACTGTTAAGTATGTAAAATAAACACTGTCACCATCTTCACTACATCTGTGTAATCACCACTATTAACATTATTACCATTGCCAACATTACCATTATAACCACTAGAGTTGCCGTTAGTCAGCAAAAGCATCACTGGGCTGTTTTAGCGTACACTGAGAGAAGTGACTGACTGCTGTGACCCAATCAATTATGTAAAGAATCAATACCATCCCATATACTGTAGCTGACAGCAGCATGCTTCCCGTCCCCTGTTATATATATGGTTAACATGCAGGATCGTAAAGGGGTGAATTATGACACTCACAGGACAAATTATGCAACAAAAACCTCCTTTGGTGAGGTAAAATGTGAAAAAGTAGAACTGAAATCTTAAGTTGTGAACCTAACAAACAGATGAACTGAATGCAGCAGTAGGGAGAAATGTAGCAAATATGATTTAAAAAAAGTTATGTCATGTAAAATGGTCACTATATCCTGACAGTAGTGCATGAGACAGGTAATCTGAACAAATCATGAGTCGAGCTGGAGTTTTGCCGTCTCTGAGCAGCTGTCCATCACTCACAAACTCCAATCAAATCGTCAAACTGGGCAGCGCTGATCAAATATGAATTAGGGATGCTAATTTTGAAATTTTTTCTTAATTGATAACCGACACTCATTAACTGATTATTAAATGTTAAATGACAAGATTCCTCGCATGCAGTGGTGCGTCAACTGCAGCATATAAGCACAACAGACAACTGAGTCAACAGTTCACCGTCAGGAGAGTTACTGTAAGCCACAGTGCTGCGTTCACTGTCCGTTCACTGTGACCTGGCAGCCATGTTGAGATCAGTTGAGGAAATACCAAGTACCGCCCACCAGCCAGAGCAAACTTTCTCATTTCACAATTAACTACAAAATTTTTCTTGTCACACCTGAGACAAGAAATTGGCATTATGACAAAATATTGATTCATATTTGATCAGCGCTGCCTAGTTTGACCATTTGATCGAAGTTTGTGATTGACGGCTGCCTCCGTTGAATGAACAGCCAATAGGAACGCTCTCTCTCTGAAATACCCTGTGATTCGCACAAGTCTCCCTTCACAGGCTAAATTTTTAAAAGCCTGAAAACAGAGCCACAAGGAGGTGCAGAAGTCTAGTTTTCTCACTTGAATTACAATATGCTGAAAGGTTATTGTGGATTTTTTGCCTAATGATGCCAGAAATATGCTGCCTGCTGCAGATTTAATGTTAGAGGCATGTGTATATTAACAACGACAGTATGGGATGGGATTTGCACATCGTTGCTAATTGTTATTCAGAGTCTCACATACTGAGAAAACAGTTCTCACATGACACTATTCATAGCAGCTGATGCATGTACGTTCAACATTCATCAGTCTGATGCTAAATACGTTTATACAGAGTCCAGCAGTCCGTTAGTTTAGTGAGCTGACAGGAAGGAGTCCACATAAAATAAGAACAATCAAAGTGTTAAATCAAACTTAAGGGATTATTCTGACTGAAGCCTCTGAGATATTTGAAGCTACTCTGCAGGGTGTCCCACAAGATGGGAATCACTTATCCATCATAACACTTCAGTAAACAAGCTGCTGCTACTTACTGTACGTCCCTGCAACCCCGCAGGAATAAAGTGACAGTGCTTCATCTTTTACCCACATTTCTCAGTGCAATGGAGCTAATATTTTTATCCATATCTCCACTGACAAAGTGAAAGGAGCACTGATTAATTTTCCAAAATAGCATTTATTTTTTTCAATGGCTATGTGTTGTTAGGAGAATCTATTTTTCATTTCAGTTAAGAGAGAAATAAAGAGGCTGACAGGAGCTCAGGGCAGCACACTACCAGAGAAAACCTCATGTACTGCAGATCATCTCCATCACCACTCATGTCCTTCCTCTCTCTCTCCATCTATTCTCTCGTCTCAGTATTGATCGACCCATTTCCTTCTTTATCTCTGCCTCTGTGGGACATCTACCGTGCTCCTGCTCTAGTCTCATGATATCATTTCTGATGTTTATGAAACACAACTAATGCTCTACTTCTGGAAACACCATGATGCTGTTTTAAACAGGGATACTAGTCTGCTCCCTATTGAAATACAGTGCGAGCGATGCTTGTGGAATACGAGTTACAGAAACGGTGACCTGCTGTATTGATCCCAGCCAATAGGTGCTCTTTTCTCTCAGGGAGGTCAGAGGTCAGAGATCAGGGTCAGCTGCAAATCAGCACACAGGGATTAGCTGTCCTTCTCTGAGGAACTATGGCATGATGTTTTGGAAAAACTAACTACAGTTTTCCAACTTTCTAGACTTCCATTATCCACCAGGAGGTTAAAATCAAAGCGGTGATGTTACCAACATTACTCTTAACCACACTTCGGGTTATCACATCCGATTACTGGCTGGGCCTCTGATGCTGCAGCCTGGAACTGTTTGGTGATTATACTGAATGTCTCACCGTGGAGTAAAACCTGCAGTAGGCAAAATATTTCTGGCATTATCGGGGGAAAAAACATAATAACCTTTCAGCTGTTGTAATTCTGGGAGAAAACTAGACTTCTGCACCGCCTCATGGCTCTGTTTTCAGGTTTTAAAAAAATCTAGTGATGGGACACTCAGGTTATTTCAGAGAGAGAGCGTTCCTATTGGCTGTTCCTTCAATGAAGGCAGCTGTCAATCACTCACAAAGTCCGATCAAATGGTTAAACTAGGCAGCGCTGATCAAATATGAATTAATAATCTGTTACTGTAATGACTATTTCTCGCCTCAAATGTTTTCAGAAACATCTAAATACTAACAGCTACATAAGATGTTTCTGAAAACATTTTGAGGTGAGAAATAGGCATTTCAGTCACAGAATATTGATTCATATTTGATCAGCACTGCCAAGTTTGACCGTGAAAGATTGACAGCTGCTTGGCAGGCTCCAGCTCGGCTCTGTTTGGCTGTTTTCCTCCGGTCTGTGAAATCTTGCAGATGCCATTAGGAGCACCAGAGGACACATGGAGCATGGTTATTTTGAAATTACCTGTCTCGTGCACTACTGTCAGGATATAGTGACCGTTTCATAAAAATAACATTTTTTTTTGTAAGTATATTTGCTCCAATTCTACTTGCTGCTGCTTTAACCGCTTGTCTTTACATGTAATATCCAGGGATGGATGAGAGATGATGATGTGCAGTTGATGATGACTATGATGCAAAACCCATGTATCATCAATTATAAAGTATTTCAATAAAGCATTTTCTGGGGAATAGGAGATTACCTGCTATCTATTTATTACTGGCATGGCTTACAAACTCAAAATGCTGGCCGAACTGTATTGCCACTTAAAATGAGAATATAATCAATACTGCGTGCTGTACTGCACATCACCTACCTTGAGCTATGGCTATGGACTCGAACCTGTGCAGCTCCCGCAGCAGACAGGTCCGCTCACTCGGATGCAGAGTATAAATAAACTCCTTGGCTCCCCGGGGAGAGTTGAGGGGCTCCATGGGCTCCTTCAGCGGGTGAGTGCCCAGGTGACACCGCTGCACCAGCGTGGAGAGAGGAGGCTCCGAGGCGAACCGTGCCGGGGACGCCAGGCCGGGCGTTTGGTGGTTGCCGAGTCCGGCCGTGGCCAACCCAGACCCGGCTCTCAGAGAGAGGGCGGGCCGTAGGACTCTCCGCAAGCAGGGCAGCATCGCTGGGATGGGGTTAGAGCAACACACCGGGGACCTGCCGGAGAAGAGTGGAGGACAATACACCAGGCCCAGTTACACATATTATCAAGTCATTTGGCTGTAATTTGAAATACTCGCTGCAGCGACCGCATTATAATAGCACCCCACACATCCTCAGTGTGGAGGCAGCTCGGGTTATTTCAGGGCAAAACACGGGCCTCACAACAACACATTACGCATGATTTGACAACAAACTGATTCAAGCCTGTTTTACGCGCATTCTGGGCAACGGAAAAGTGGGAACCGATGCGACCAGCTGTCCAAAAATCAACTTGTCTCATCGGACGCACCTCAGTCGATGCTCCGCTGTCCCGTCCAACAACCTCCACGAGAAACCGTGAAAACACACGAGCCGCTCCGGCGACCGCGCTTCTTAGTTAGCCTACGAAGCGGTGAGGTTTTCTAGGTAGCCACACGCAACCTCAAACACCTAAACTGGCGGTATCGTTTGCACAAAAATCACATATTTGCGAGCGTAATCCCGGCTGGTGTAACCCCTGGCTGGGCAGGATGGAGTGAGGCGGATGGGAGGGCACGTCAGCGGCCAGCACCACTGAAACATTTTCCAATAGCAGCGCTACGTCGCTCCGTGCGTAACTCTGACGGCACCGCCACACGTACGCACATCCAACGTTAAGGGGACAATATACGAGTCAGTTATATTCATGCTATACTATTGTACGTCTGCCATCACGAAAAAAATACGAATTGGTTCATGTATGAGCTATAGAAGTTGGCGAGCTTGTAAAGGTGACGGTTAAAATGTAGTTTTTCTACTGACAGAGACACGTGGCTCTCTTGCAAGTTTAGTAAAAGGAGTATTTGTCTGTGGGGTGCGTGCCCATCCCTCCCTCTGCTATTATGCACGTGGGATATTTGAGACATTCAGCCAGTCCACACCCTGAGAAAACATGACACCATGCAGAAGTTATTCACGTCGAGGAGGAGAAAGAGGAAAAAAAAGGCGTTTTTGTTACTCATAACCTAATTCTTTGCTCATGCATGATTTATATCTGTGCCTTCAGTGTAGCTGATTCATTGTTTTGACTGGAGTTTTATCGATCAGACGCGTCTCTCCAGGCCTCGAAGGATGGGAGGAGTAATGCATTATCCGAGCAGAAGCAGCTATAAAGCAGGTTTAGTCAGGTGCGCCCCCTGGTGGGCAAAACCAAACACTTCATCTGTTCCATCCAGTGAACCCACAGCCTCCTACTGGTCACTTATTTTTAAAGGACCCATCTGTAATTTATGTCTCGACATTTACATGCTGTAATGTTATCTATGTCCTCATACTGGCTGCCTGAATATGTCTGTATTAACCCTTCGAAACGCTCCATTTTAGCACATTTCAACAGAATTGCATAGTGAGGTGACAGCTTGGGTCCATGTTTACTTCCTGTCAGCTGATGTCACTCACATGCACTGCAACCAGAGATAAACTGAGATACATTAAGAAGGTTTCTGCATGTGAAAACTTCACTTTTTACAATATGGGACCTTTAAACCTGTACTGTATGTGACAATATTTCCCACCCACTATCCCAGTTTACACCCATCCATCCATCTGTAACCACTTTTCCCATCAGGGGTCACAGGGGTGCTGGAACCAATCCAAGCTGACACTGGGTGAAGGCGGGGTCCGCCCTGGACAGCTCGCCGGTCCATCGCAGGGCTGACACATAGAGACAGACAACCATTCACGCTCACATTCACACCTACAGGCATTTCAGAGTCGTTAATTAACCTGTATGTGTTTGGACTCTGGGAGGAAGAAAAAACACACTTAAACTATCCCAGTTTAGAGACTGTGTAAAAGCTTTGTCACAAGCAACACGATGAGCACACAGCTCATTGTGCAGTTTCTACAGGAGAGATCAATGTGTGTCAATGTGTTCACATCCTGTGAAGATCAACTTTTTAAAGGGTTGGTAAAGATTTAAGAGCTTTGTTGTTTTAGTTGAAATTCTGGTTACATTCAGTGTTCAATACATGAAATGTTCTAACACAAAATAAAATCTGGTATCTGTGGCTGTTGCAGGACAGTAATAAGAAAAACAATGAGATTCAGGCTGAATGAAATGATCGGAAGGATGAGACTTGGTGACTTTCTCTAAGGTCTTTTGGAGCTAGTGCTGCTGGAAGAGATGGCAAATCTGGGTTTGTTTTTTTCAGCTGGATCGCCCACCATGTTTTTAAGTCAACATGGATGAGAAGTCCTAGAGGTGCTCTGATAGTTTCAATGGCAACGGATCTAACGCAATCTGCCGATATGGACTGTGTGATATGGTTGAAAGCTCCACAACAGAACAGGACACTGAAGTGAGGTTGTTTTGTCAGCTATTTACCTAAAAGTTCAGTAATAAATGTGACATGAAAATAGACTGATTAGAGAAGTTTTAGGCCAGAAACCCCCCCCCTTAAGTATCACGGAGGAGGTCTAGTCTAATGTTTGACACACAGAGGGTGCACACTTGTGCATTCAAGAAGTCAGCGAGCCAAAGCAAAATTTATATTTTTTATTATATTGCTAAAGCTGTCATTACACAAAAAATAACAAGCTTTTACTTCCTGAAACAAACTGCATCGTAGCCTGTTGAACTGTACAGGGACAGACAGAGAGGTCAACTCTCCTCGGGAGGGTGGAATAATAATAATACGCTAAAAACTAAACTAGAAACCAGGTTTAACTTTACTTTTAAACCCTCACAAACTATAAACGTCTTATTCATAGGATATACTGGCATTTGGCAACTCTGATATAATATATAATTATGCTAGCAATTTAAATATGGAAATTACAGGTTGATAATATATTTAGACAGGTGGACGGCCAAAGAACAAACAAAAATATTAACATCATTAACAATATCAAGAAGTGACTGCTGGGTTTCCAGAAACGTCTGAGCGGTAATATTATCTTTGCTCTGTTGAAGTCAAACAGTAGAGGGGTATTCAGTATGCACCTCGTCACACTGGGTTTAATTCAGGCACAGAGATGACACCTTTGCTTTTGCCATCCCTTCTTTTGCTGACATTCCTCCTGTTGTACCTTTCTATTACAGTAAATACACAAGAAACCTGTTTAAAATATAGAAACAAACTGGATTTTCATGCTAAGATGTCTTCAGAAAACTCACATCAGATTAGACCTGAAACGCCAGACATTGTGGGCAGCGAATGTTTAACCCTAATAAGACGTACAAATGATAAAATCATGTTTCAGGCAAACTCATTCTGAGAAAATAAGAAAATGCATCGTCTTTGCTGACCTGAAACTGACACTGGACTCAGCTCTGCATCATAAAAATACCATTTGTCCCAAAATGTGAACTCATAATACTGATGCAGGCCTCTCTGTTAGAAAACCCAAACCGTTTCTGACTTCTGAAAGTCAGAGGAACACACTGTTGTAACTGCTGTTAACTTATAAACCAGCCAGCATTTATGCGATCGTTAAAATGAGGTTCCATCATAAATAATGTGTGAAATATGGGACTTTGATGAATCTTAGCAGGATGGTCACTGATGAAAACAACCCATCATCAGATAGCACATGCATGGATAGAGGAAACAACTCTATTACTCCAATATTATATATACATATAAAAATAGGTTGAGGAGAGAAAAAAGAGATTTAAAGACCGAGAAGAGGAAAATAAATTAAAATGTGTGAGTTCTTGGACTAACCTGTAGAGCTAAATAACATTTACAGTTTCATACATCTTGTAGTAGCCATGGTCTCACAGTGCTTGAACTGAAATGCAAATTAAAATACTCAGGGATACTAACTGGTTTCAGCCTATATTCTTACAATGCTGCAGTCTGAGGAAAAGCCTCCAAAACACCTTATTGCCCATAAAAACAGAATATTTTAACCTATGGTGATGAATTTCTTAAATTATACAATGGATTTTGATGTCATTTACACTTTTTTTAGGGTAACAAAATCTGTACATACTGGACTTGTCACCTCAAAATAATATTTCCAAAAAAAAAAACATCAAAACACCATAATTGGAGATGTAAAAACCTAATCAATCAAAAAGGACATGGGCATGCATGCTACATGTGTTTCAAAGAAGACAATATAGAGTTCAATATAACAACAACCAGACAGAACAATAAAACCAGTATGGCATTTCTACTCATAACGATCAAAACATCAAAAAATATGTCCTCGTTATTTCCTATAAATGAATAATAATATATATAATTTTGATTTAATGTTGAGTTTTGACGTGGAACATCTGTACTTTGACGTGTATTAGTAATGTTATGAGCAATCAATGCGCAGCAGGTTGCAGTATGGCTACTAAATGCTACTAAAGAGGAAGGGGCTATGATATAAGGGCTAATATATACTGTATATAAACACAAACCACTGAGGAGTTCTACAAAGCTCAGCATGTAGATATTGCAGGTTAAATGAGAGTTATACTGGAAAAAAAGATTAAAAGTAAAGTGAATTCACATCCAAAAGGTAACCGGTTTTGATGATCATTATATGAAATCAATAAACATCCTGTTGAAAGACGTGAATTGTGGCGCTGTGGAGGAGAAAGAAAATACGGAAAGCGAGAAGCACCAACACACTCCTCAGCAACAGCGACGTGCAAAAATTATTTACAAATCATGTAAATACTAACACAACTAAAACGGGACGTAACCTGTAGTTGTCTGTTGATGTCACGGCGCCGTGGTGTGATGTGGCCCTTTAATTACACTGTAGTCTCCCACAACTTTGACTTGGATGAAACTCGGGCTGCAACGCAAAGTCCGAGTTGTTGCCTCTGTGGACACGTTTTTTAAGTATCTGAACTGTGAGTGGATGGCAACGCAGCACCTTCCCACAGCTGGCAGGGCGTCCCTCCAAACAGTCGATGAAATTCAGGAGACGACAAATGGTGCAATCAAAAGCTGGCCGTGCTTTCTAGTGCGTCTGAATATTGCTCTCTTGTTCCTGTGAAGCACTTGCATTGCTTATTGCGCTCCTTCTGCCAAGTCACCAGGCGGTTTGAAGGCTTATTTGTCCCGCGATGGTACAACGCAATCTCTAAACAATGAGAGTTTACACATATTATACACACTGAGAAGAGGCAGACACATTGTCCTTGTCCAACAATCTGCTTCAGGAAGAATAATGAATGCATGTGTGTAAAGCATGCCTTTACTTTCCTCTTAAAGAAATGGACGTACTGTGCTATAATGCTACTCGGCCCTTTTGTTATTTATCAACAAAAACATCCTCATGTTTTACACAGCTGTGGGCTTTGATTTGCAAAAACATTTTAGTGCTTATGCCAAAAACCTCTGCTTGAGGACCTCATTTCTTAGGTTTTATCCTTGCACTCATAAAGGCTTGTGTAATTACTTGCCTTGTACAAGGATTTAACACGAGTGGGCCTGTGATCCATTCGAGGTCCAAACCAATATTTTAATAAACCTGGCTTTACATAATTTCTGAGGCATCATAAGCCAAATCAGAAAATGTGAACCTGAACAATAGTATATCTATACAGTATATTTTACTATATTGAATAATTATAGATGGATTCTACAGTGACGGATTCTCACAGGTGAAAATTTACAGAATGAAAAACGCATGTAGAACAGGTGTAGTGAAAACATTTGTCAGAAACCTTCTGATTCTGTACATCACATTTCTATCAGCAACATATCTCTATGAAGCCTTTGACCTCATTTCCAAACACAATGAAGGTCATCATGCGATGCGTGGGGCAGAGCGGTCGTTGGTGAGGGTCCTCTTCAGCTTCACTCCCTTGCGGATGGCCACCAGCATGTTGCCCTCTAACTCTTCTCCCGCCTCGTCTCCTCCTCCTCCCTCCTGCCCCATCTCACTGTGAATGTGCTGTTGGTTGGGCATGGGCACAGCGGGAGGATTGGTTGTAGCCTGACCGCTCCAGGACATCACAGGCAGCGTGCCAGCGTCCTCCCCTCCTGCATATGTTGGAGAATCTGGGCTGTCTCCGCCTCTTCCTCCTCCCATCTCCTCGGAGCTCCTGCTCCCGTTAACTGCTCCAGACATATCGGGCACCGTGGGGATTTTCACCGGGATGACAGGCGTACGAATGGGGATGGGGCCTGTGCCCACGACTGAGCCTGAGCGGCGGGCGGAAGGTTTTGAAGAGGGGGTGCGGCGGATTGTGGCAACCCCAGGGGTGACGATGACTGGACCGTGCCCTGTAGAATAGGAGCCAGAGGCATTATGGGAGCTGGATCCAGAATAAAATCCCTGACCTGAACACGGGCCTGCAATAATGGAACACAAATGATAGTTACAATTTTTTTTTAATAATAATAAAATGCATTTCATTATGTCACACAGCAGCCTTTGTGATTCATTAACAAGAATAAAAAGATAATGGAAATAAAGAGGAAGAAGGAAAAAAACAACATGTTAGTTTTTGAGTAACTGACACAACATCAAAAAAAAAAATTAAGTGTACACTCTCAGTGCAGCCTGTACCTGTAGGGGTAGGAGGATAGGCCCCGGTGTGGATAGGTGTGGGGGGATATGGCCCTACAGAGTAGGGCCCCTGTCCATGGTAAGGAGTTTGTGTGCTGGGCAGGCCGGCTGTGGAGGCAGGCCGCTTGCTCTGGAACATGAGTCGGTAGGACTGACTGATGTCACTGTTTCTGGGGATGGTGGAGGACTTGTCAAAGTCAGAGTGCTGCTGCTCAGGCTCCTGATCTCCGGCCATTGAGAAATAGTCATAGTCTGATACTAGAAAGAACAAACAGCGAGGTTAAAAATGATCTGATACAAAGAGACATTGTACGTTTTAATACTAGAGAATAAAAAAGAAAGACACAATCTGACTCCAGATTGAGTGTTACCTTGTGAAGGTATAGTGTCTTCAGAGCAGCAGGGTGTGTTGGTCTGTGTGCTGTAGCCACTGGAACACTGGATGGAGTCTCTGCTGGACCTCTGGGTGTCCAGCTCCAGACCTCTAGATAAAGCCAGAGCCAGTTCCTCATGGGCCTCAACATCACCAACCTGCAGCCCAATAAAACCCAATAAAAAATGTTTGTTAGGGTCTGAAAGTCTCACTGTTTGGATACAGCCAGGTACAATTCATTAAAGTCAATAAAATCATTAGCCATAACTCATGTCATTAAATGGGAACGTTAAATGGTGGGAGGCTCATCCATGTGGTCTCACTGTAAAAACATCAGCCTGCTGGAAGTTAAATGGGAAAAGTTTGCCTGAACTTGAAGCAACAAAGATAGCATGAAATGTAGACTGACCTATGTTAAAGGGATAGTTTGGGTGTTTTGACATGGGATTGGATGCGGTGTATCTATGTTGGAAAATATTCTAAATATATAAATATAGCGTACACTTAAATAGATATTGGTGTTTTTAGGTGGGCCTTGCTTTAAAGTGGCTAAAATACATTTTGCTGCCAGCCCCGTCGACAGCACTGTATTGCTTTGCTTCCGTGCCAGTACTCCAGTGTGTTTCTCCAAACTGGGGACGGCCGAACCATCTTCTACTGTAGGTAATACACTAACGATGGATAAGTAACACCACCTGCTGCAACAAAGTGCTGATGTTTTCAAGTGCAAAGACAGATTGAAAACATAAGGTGCTCCTTTGTATCTAACAACATAAACCAGCAAAATATAAATTAATATTTGAAATATTAATGATTTAACAATAATGTAGACCACATAGTTGTATTGAAGCTAACACAAAACGTCTCACAAGTTTCTAATATGAAAAGTAACACAAGAAGTCTCTATTTGGTTCTCAGGAGAATAGGACAGTAATATTAAAGGTAATAAAGGTAAATGAAGAAGCACAACACAAAATGAATATGTGCTGGAAATAAAAGAAATGAATGCTGGGCTGAAGCTGAGATTGGCTAAATGAAGGCAGGCTGTGTTTGTGTGGGACTGAGACCAGAACTGACCTTGAGAGGTGCAGCAACAGTTCTGTTCTTCTCTTCCACTGATGTTGATGTTTGTAGTGCAGCCAGAGCTGGCGCTGAGGTGGAGAGCGAGGCCAGGCCCGAGGACGGGCTAATATCATTACTCACACTACCATTACTGTCCACTGCAGGCCGGGTCTCTTTGTCTTTCTTCCTCCGCAGTGTGTTGACCATGGGCTGGTCATAAGGGCCTGGCTTAGCCCAGTCCTGTGAAGAAAGACGTGTCAGCATTGATACTTTACACTTCTCTGATGAGCTTTTCATAAAAATATGTCTCACTTATTTTCAGCTGCAGATTTAAAGCATAAAAGAAGCAAACTAATGGGAGGATGAGAATAAGTTGATCGTGGACACCGAGGTGATGAACAAACCTTCCAGCTGGGGACTCGTGATGAAGGCACCATGGGGGAGCCCAGCATGCCGTTGTGAGGTTGGTCTGGCAGCAAGGCAGAGGCGGGACGTGACCATGAACGAGTGGGGCAGGAGGAGGTGGTGTAGGATGAGGAGGAAGGAGGGAAGAAGGGAAAGGCGGTGCCTGACCCTGAGCCCAGACTGCCCCCGTTACTATGCATGTAGGGGGAATGGGCCGGGCTGTAGTGGTCAAAACCGTTGGACAACTGGATGTGTGCGCGTCGGTGGGAGGAAGGATGATAACAGAAAATGACAAAACAGAACAAACACACAATGGGATAAATTATTGAAATGATAAACAGTGCAAAATAAAAACAGACCACATCACTGAGGAGAAATCATTCAAAGGAACACAAAAATAACAAGGAAACCATATTGATCACGTCAATAGAGATAAAGGAAACGGTCATAAAATGGTGAACTGAATGACAACTGGAGAAACCGATGTACATGCCGGGGTTCCTTTAACATTTCTGCGGTAAACTAAAGTCGAGCCAAGTTTGAAGTTTAGTATGAGGAAGCTGTGGAGCAACATTTATGTGAAAGGGGTGAAGTGGATGAGAGTTTGTCACCTTGTCAGTAGCGTGCTGAGGTGCACTAGCAGCAGCTAGAGGAGAGGGGGAGCTGCAGTCACTGTGGAGCTGCCCAGTCTCTGATCCCTCAGAGGACCTGGAACTGGGACAAGGCTGGGACAGCGAGGGCAGCAGCAAGCAGGCAGTGGGACGAGACCGGAGGGAGAGAGGGGGAGAAGACGAAAGGGTGGAGGGGGGTTGAGAAAGTGAGACAAACAGAGGGGAAGAATTGCAGAGACAGACATGTCAGCAGGTAGACAGAGAGAAGCAGTTTGTTAGAAAGCACAGGCAACATTTCCACAGTTCTCAGTAGTTAGTGAGGAGTTCAGCCAAGTGGTTCTAGAGGCTGAACAGAAAGTGCCCTATCATCATTCGTTCAGTCATATCAGCATCAATTGCATTGACATCAGCAGCTTTATTAAAGGGAAGCAAAGGCAAAGTTCCCTCTTTAGGGTGTTGAAAGTATCCTGACAAACTCAATGTGTGAGACACATAATATTTATCCCCTAGCCCTGGTTATTTTAATCAGCATTAAAAGGCACAATGAGCAGCGTTTGTCGACTGCAGTTTGAAAACACAACATTCAAAGTTGGCCCCTCCTCTCCGGCTTTACGAGGTTATGGTGCTCACCAGCGGGTGAAAGCCAACCCCAGAACCAGTCTCGTTTTGGAATGAGCTTTGTCCATTTGACGTTTCGCCTCACTATATATTTGTGTTTTTACAGGGCTGTGTCCACCATTTTCTTAGCTGTCTCTTGGGTGTGTACTTAGGATTCTAGTATGTTTTTATCGTGGCTCACACTAGGAGTGGGAGAAAAATCATTACAGCATAGTATCACAATATTTTGCATGGTATTGATACATGGACCTTAAGTATTGATCTTTTGTTGAATAAACTATTAACTTCTTAACAATTCAATGGAGCTAGAGTGAAGCTACTGGTATAATATTAAACTAGAAGACCTAAGGCGACATGTTAGCTTGTCAGGAGGAACACTAAATAATGCACCAAAGTTATGCTACATTTTGGCATGGAAAAACTGACTATTTTCAAAGGGATCCCTTGACCTTTGACCTCAAGATATGTGAATGACAACTCTGAGCTGACCAGAGTGAAAACTGTACCTTATTAGATAAAACAGATGTTGACAAATTGTATAATGTGCAGTTCTCAGCATATGGAAAAATGTTGAAAAACGCAACAAGATTGTATCGTGACTTTAATATAATGATAATATTGTATCGTGGGGCCTCTGGGCATTCCCACCCCTAGTTGATGGCCAGAAATGTCCCGAACACATCAACAATAAAAAGAAAAGAGAAAATATAAGCAGAGCAATGCGTCTGTAATAGGTTATAAGTGATGACTGAGAGGGATTATTATAGTCTTTTTTAAGGAAAATCATTCTCATTGTGCCTTTACTAATAAGCCTATAGGGGAACAATATTTTTGCATGCTGTCCACCAGAAAGAGATTAGGAGTTGGGGCCAGTCACACAATATCACCCTCCATAGAAGTCGGTATTGAAAATGAATGAAAGTTAAAGAGATCCACATTAAGTGTAAGCCATGGCTCAGCCTTACTGACTGCTGTTTAAGAACTGAGACCCGGGTAAGCCCTGTTTAGCCATGAGACTGCTCTCTTTCAAACATAATCTACTCTAACTACACCAGAAATGAGGCAATGAGAGGGCTGATTCCTAGGACTGTACTGTAAATGGGTCAGGTATAGACTTGCCAAACCACCTTCACTGCATCATAAAAACTTGGAGCCTAACTATACCAATGTGTTCTGGATGGGGGAACTCTGGTTGCTGGCAAGCTCACAAAATGTCAGCTAGTGCAGCCGCTTCTCATGGTTGATCTCAAACCACAAACCCCAAGCAGATAATCCTCTGGGCTATCACACTGATAATTATCTGAAACCTTGTGTCAGATGGTTGGATTGACTGACCAGTATGAGACCCGCTGATAGAGACACAGTCTTAGTGCCTGTAAAAGATACGGTTGACGCTGTAACATGTCATTTAACTGTGATACATTTAATGAAAATACAACACACAGTACGCTGAAGCCAAACCACAGTCTGTCACAGCGGTCGATTCTTTAATAGCAGGATGAGGCTGACCTGTTTTGCCCTGGGTTAGAATGGAGGCAGACTAATTTCCTGAGCATTTATGCTATAATAATAGCAGTGAAATGACTTCACCATGATCACATACACTTACTGCTGCCAGCTAACTGCCTCTCATAGTAGCAAGGGAGATGTGTGAGAAAAGAGTTGCTGGTTTGGCGTTTTCTCTGTCTCTGACTACAATGACTTGTAAATCATAGACCATGTGTGGTTTTATAGTCTTGTCTCTACCATGTGTACATACTTAGAGGAAAAATTATGGTTAAGTGTGGGTGGCTGAGGGTTTCTCTTACCTTCGTTTCAGCTGCCATGGGCGAGGATGATTTGGACGACGTGTATTGGTCGTGTGATGAAGAAATGAAGCCTGAGTCGTGGGAGGAGATGCTAGAGAGCCGGGCTGGGGCCTGCTGGGGTAGCGTGGAGCTACGGTACCGATGGCGGGGGTGATGGTGGTGGAAGAGGTGGTGTGAGGAAGAGGAGGAAGAAGAGGAGGAAGGAGAATGAGAGTGAGAGCCACTGGATCCCCTGGAGTCACTACTGTTAACGCTGTTCAGACTACTGTGAAAGGGGAAGGAGTGATGGATGAGGGGAGGACCGGCGGGGTAAGGAGAATCAAGTGCACCCAAAGACATGGATTGAAGAAAGGAAGGTTGGATAAGAAAGATAAAAAGGAATAAAAAAGGAGGGAATGGAGGCAGGGGATTGGGGAGAGACAGGGTGGGAAACAATTAACACAGCACACCAAGATGCAGCAGGCAGTGACTGAGGCCAATCCAGTCAAAACAGCAAAACAAACCAACGTAAGAGGCGTGAAACCATAATGACGATAATTACAGGCAGCAAATCACAGGATTTTATGCCTTTGAGCATGAAAAGCCAAAACAGCATAAACTGGGTCTAATTACTGTGTGAACTGAGACTTGAAAGAAACAATTTTGAATACAGCTGATATAAAAAGGGTGTATTGCAAAATCTGTACTATGAAAAATACATACAATATGTACTAAATCATGTACAAACTTGACAATAAAATGCACAAGAACAAGGCAAAATTATGCCTTGTTTAAGCGCCTAGTAATAAAAAAAAAAGATAATTATTAATTGCAAAGCATAAAAATCATAAAAGCAGCTATCCCATGATGATTTGGAAATTCAAAAGTAACCCATCTAACAATCAGGAAAACAACTGGCGTGTTGTGGACTGATAATTTCTCCTCTGTGTCTGGCTCAAAACATTCTCATCATAACATAACCGGTGACAAAGTTTTGATTCAATCATAGAAAACCTACAACCCCAAAACTGACAAATGCAAAGCAGTACATAACCCAGGCAAGACATTTCTTTCTTTAGACCAGAACAGTGTGGGAAAAATCATTGGGAGACACACAAAAAAACAGGGAGGACAGACGGTAGAGGACATGGTCTGAACAGCTACAAAACAAAAAGTATGCTTTTTTTTTTGGCAGTCCTTTATTTTTATATCCTTTCATCCTTAGTTATTTTAAAAATATATTTATCTGTGCGCCTTTTCTTTGATAAAGTAGGTCCCCTTTAATAGTATTTCTCAGGGAATTAATTAATTATCACTATCAAAGAGGAGATGAAGGGGAGAAACAATGAAACGAAGACAAAGAATTTGCAAGCTATTCATTTCCATTGGACCCGCAAATTTGCTTATTAGGGAATTTCACAGTTATTAGTAAACCTTATTAGAAATCGCTCTTTGCATAGCCAGGAAGTGTACTGTAATTACATGGATGCCTGATTCCCATCTCCTAATATCTAGATGGCTTTTAGAAAGGAACAGCTGCATTCCACCTGAAAAAACCCTCATAAATGAATACAACATCTTTCTGAAAATTTGGCAACCCTATTTAAACTATATGGGCCTCTTTCTAACACCTAGATCAGATTTGATATGCCAGAATTATCAGACTTCATACGTCGTTAGTTATCTGAATACGTCAGAACACTGCATCTTGTTTATTTATGACTTCTTCAATTAATTTTGTATTTATTTATTTTTATTTTAACATTTTTAATTCAATTGATAGTTAACTACCTTACTCGCTTCGGGTTAGATTCTTTTCTTAGTTTGTATGCGGGTGGGATAGGGAGGGCATTTGGAGCTATGTTTGTGTGAGTTTACTTGTGTTTTCTATGATTTGTTTACTAAAAAATTTTAAATAAAACATTTTTTTGCAATTTGCATACTACTCCATATTGGCCACTGGGTGGCAGACATGCCCTGGTTTCCTGCTGCATTACACTGATAACCACTTCATAACAGCTTAAAGGGTCTACAGGACAGATATGCAGATATGTATACATGACATACTAATAATCTCTAACATGACTAAATATAGACCTTGCATCTCCTCATTCCTAAGTTCTTGGAAGTGGGCGATCAACATAACTGGATTAAATACATGTTCTTTCACATCATTTTGACACATTGGACCACAAAATGGTTTCATGTGTACAGTCGGTAAAGACAAATCCTCTGCCACCTATTTATGGCTATGAGTCTAGTGATTGGATGTAAGAGCCTACCTGCACATGCTAGATTTCCTGGACATAGTGGTGCTGGGGGATGAGGGTGGCGTTTGATACGACCAGCCATAATCTGAGCCCTTAAGGTCCATGATCACCTGAGAGGGAGGAAAGTATTAGTCATACTTATTAGTTGTACTTGTGAAGAGGAACGGGTCTAAACACAGTTATATGAAAAACCTAAAATAAGTCGTGCAGGAACTAAAAGGGTTTGTATTGTGACAAGGAGCTGAAGGTCAGTTGTTTAAACACTACCTGTTTGATCATCTCTCAGCTCATCTTTGATAAGTTTCCTCACCTGTTCACTAGCAGGGGGAAGCTTGTGTGGGTCAGAGGTCAGGGCCTTGAGGTCATCAGAGATAGTCTGGAGATGGGTGACCTCTCCCAACATAGAAATCTCCTCATCCTAAATAATAAAAAGCAGAGAGAGACAGCAGATATTTATGGGTGGAGAGGCGACTTTCTGTCATTCTGAGTGCTTTCTGAAGGCTCGTTTCTCTCTTTCTCCCCCGCTGTACTCACCACTACGGGCCGCAGCATGGCTACGAAACAGCAAAACCTCTGTCTGTCCTCTATAAGAGCCTTCCTCAGGGCCTGCTTCTCTGTCTCCTCCAGCAGAATGTATTTATCACTGACATCCTGCATGGCGCTGTCTAGCTGGGGCTGGATATCACCTCGACCTTGGAAACAAAATGGACACACAAAAAAGAACACATTATTACAGATCTAATAACACTCACAGGGAAACACACGACTGGTCTATTTAATACTTAATGTTTAAAAATCAAGGTACCGGGATACATTTTAAACCTTTATCTTCCTTCACAACACAAACACTAAAAAGAATAGCTATGCTACTGTAACATGCATGAATAATCACAAACAATATGATCACGCAACACGAAAAAAATTTTGATTTTTCTCTCTGGTGTTGGCTTGGACTGCTACTTCTGCTCTACATGTTAATCTTGTCATTGTGGACATTGCCATCGTCAGTGCTAGTATTTGACTATCTCCACTGTTTTTTGGCTATTAACCCCGCATGAAGAGCCACTCTTGTCATGGGAGTGTTTCCTGTCTCTCGTTATCTACTTCAGGCTACTCAGGTGCTCGTCATGTACTTCAGTTCATTATACCAAGATAGCCTCCATTACTCTTAGTCAAACGGAGAGACACTGTGTGCGTTTTCAAGTGTGCAAGGTATCGACTTAGACCATCTGGGCCTCGTGCTGTCTATAGGTACGTTTGAATATGCATATGCAATCCCAAGGTTATCCTGTTGTTCAGCACTGTGGGCGTCTTTGTGATGCATGTAGTGTGTATAGGTGTGTGCGTATGTGTGCATGTCTGTGGGCGAGTGTGCCTTTTTAAGAGAGGATACCCTGAAGCTGAATCAAGTTCTCCAAGGAGGCAGGAAGGCTGGCGACTGCCCAAGATGATATGCAGTGGGCCTCAAAGGCATTATCTAACCACTTGAACTACACTTACACACCAACATATACGCACAGTCTTGACTTTGATACATCAAGGTTAAACCCACAGTGAACAACTCTGTGGTCTGTCTGCCTGCTCTTGTGTCTGAGCAAAGATAAAACAAACTGGCGTCTGTCGTTGCCATTTGCCATTTGCCGAGTATCATGCAAATCAGAGGTAAAGAAACACATATAGAGTTACACAGGCAACTAACATCACCTCAAATGCAAAACATAAGGATGCGTGGTCTCTCCTGTCTGACGTGGCAGTGCAAGTCCATACATTATGTATGATACAGCATGTGGGAAGCTCTGTTTCCACTGCATTATCCCTCCATCAACCGACTACACCACAATTAAAATGACAATTAACAATGGCTTCAAGCACACGCAGAAATACTAAGTTGATGGAAAAGCACCAAATGGAAACACTTACTGTCATTATGTGCCCACTAACAGCCGACATTACTGACTAAATGTTTGAATCACTCAAGTGCAGTGAGAATGTTGATGTCAGGTGGAGCAGTCAACTCTTGTATGTTGTGGTGGATTTAAGATGTTTGTACCCAGTGACACTCCACTGTTTTGTCCCCACTCTATGCAGGTTTTCGTCCAGTGTAGCTGTACAAGTGTTTCAACCAAAATACCAAAAGGACAAATATTTGCAGTATTGCCGCAACTTTTCAAGTATACCGACACCACAAAATAAAATAATATGAATCCCGTGTAGACAGTCCTTAGAACATGATGGCTGTTGACAAAATAAGACAAACAGTTTCCATATGGATGCAATTGTTTTACCAAGCTAGTTATGGTGACTGCACTGCTGAGAGGAATGTGAGTTATGTGTGTGTTTATGGCAGTTCCTACTATATTACACAGTGGAGACCATCATGGACTGAAAGTCCAAATTGAAGTATATATTTTCAGTCTCATATAGATCCAAAGACCACTTTTTGAGCAGACAAGTATACAATTACATTGTACAAGGTTTTGTGGAGAGCTGGCAGTATGACTGAGCCTGAGAAGGCTAGACAGGCCTCAGTCATTAGTCTGGTTTCCACTGCAGGACCGAACTCATTATTGTTCACTTCCCTCCAGGCAAAATCAGTCTTTTTCCATCTTGTCGCCAAAGAGCATTATTTGTAATCTGGGCTGACATTTCAAATTATGTTTTAAACAGTTGGTCAATCGTTAATGAAAGGTTATGTGAAAAAAAAAAAATCAGTATCAAGTGCGTCTATAAAGTAAAAAGGAAACTACAAAATTTCAACGCTTTCTGGGATGGTGCTCATGAACACCTGCCAACACAACAAAAGACAGGAGAGGCTATACGTCACGTGACATTGAGAAATGTTCCTGTCACATCACAGCCATGTTTCCATAAACTCCGTTTTGAGACGAATATAAAAACCTTTTAAACTTTAGGCCTTAGTTAGCCTCAATGTAGAAAAGTAGCTTTTCAAGTCCCAAAGCTAATGATGCTGTGGTGTCTCCTTGGCACGCAGTGAAATGAGAGAGCACGCTGCATTCTGGTTTGCTCCCACTAGTTCAAGTGTTGGCAAAGGGCATTCTCACAACCACAGTGGGTTTGGAAAGACGCTACTGTAAGATGAGGCACTTTGTTTGAGACAGATGGAAAGCCAAATATTTTCTTTGTTGCTGTTTTGGTAGCGGCCATGAGTATCTTGAGTAGTGCTTCACATTATTACAATCAGTGTCCCATTACTTCCTCATGTACTTCTGTTACCGTATCCCTTCACTCATTTAATCACATGAAAAAGTTGGAATCTTTTCTGCAAATGCAAGCACACTGATTTCATTGAGGCTCACTGAGTATTATTTGAGTTTAGCCCTTTAAAAGTGAATCACAAGTTCATCAGTTCCAAATATCCATGATACTAGTTCATGTGGAAACTGACCATAAAGGGTAAATATTATAAAGTACTTTCAACTATGCAAACATAGACTGAAAAATACCTTTAATATTCCTCCAAAAGCCATTGTCATTACTCAGTCAGCTTGAGGCAGACAAGAGTGTTGATGTGAAAGATGTAATTGCATGAATGGACGGGGTTACACACACACACACACACACACACACACACACACACACACACACACACACACACACACACACACACACACACACACACACACACACACACACACACACACACACACACACACACACACACACACACACACTCAAACACACGTGTGCTGAGACAATGCAGGCACATCTTGGCATGAGATGTCAACTTGCGGTGAGCAGAGAGGTTGTTAGTGTTGAACCGAACACATTCCCAGTGCATCTGTGCTTGTGCAACTATGTGAATGGCGAGGCCCTGATTGCTACTTCCTTTTTCTCTTCAACCACAGACAAAACACTGAGGTTCACTGAAGGTCACTGACTGCATTATAAACAAATCCACCCTGAAACATGTTTAACAAGTGCTGGCAGTGTTCAGATTAGGACAATGACTACCTGTGACATGGAGTGGTGACTGTTTCGTTTTTGGATTCACACCCTAATGATGAATAAGCCATGATGATGGTATACTGTAGATGCCTGTTAATTGAACCAACACACGCTAATGCACATTACCTGTCAACTCAGGTAAGCCTCACCACTTCATTAGATAGATTTTGTATATTAATGCTGGCTAGTTAGCGAAATTACTCATCGGCACAACAGCCAGGGCAGCAATGAGACATTCTGGTACTGTATGGGTAGTATTTGGGGTGGGGCAAGAAATAGAATACAGCATAGGATCGCAATATTTTGCGTGGCAATGTTGTATTGCTACATGGATGTCAAGTATTGATCTTTTATTGTAGAAACAATCAACCCCTTAACAAGTCGATGGCTGCTATTTTGTCTTTCCGAGGTTGTAGCCGGCTCAGTCAAAGCTAGAGTGAAGATACTGGTATTATATGAACCTAGAAAACATAAGGAACCCATTGGTACCAACACTGGGAAGAATGCCAAATAATGCTTCAAAGTTACACTACATTTTACTGAGGAAAAACTGGCATGGCCATTTTCAGTGGGGTCCCTTGACCTCTGACCTGAAGATGAGTGAATGAAAACTCTGAGATGAGTGAAAACTGTATCTTATTAGGTAGAACAGTTGCTGAGAAGTGCATAATTTGCAGTTGAAAGAAGGTAATACATTGCAATATATCTAACTGCAATACTCAACATATCGTAAAATGTTTAAAAATACATTAAGATTGTATTGTGACTTAAGTATCATGATAATATTGCATCCCAGTGCCTCTGGTGAGTCCCACCCTTCGTGGGTATGGTGCATAATGTGATTGTACACAAAGTCCTGTACAGTACATGTTCAGTAGATGAGAAGTTAACTGTTTCCTTTTATCAGCTTCCATTGTACATTGTACAATGTTTATTAGAATATTTAAGGTTTAAAATATTGAATCTAGCTAAAGTCAGAAATCTTAAACTGATATTGTACAGTTAGTTTTTCATCAAACTCAACTTGCCAGAAATTCAGTGACTAAGCCAAGACAAATATGGTGGGGGTCTGCACAGCCTGCACACATGTAGATACATGTGCACACACTGAAATGAGATTAGCTTCTTCAGCTTTCACATGACCGATGATTACATGACATTAGGTTTCAGTCACAGGCTGTTACTTAGTAAGGCTATGGTCTCGGGTCAGAAAAACACCCTCACAAGACGCACATCAAGTCAACACATCAGATATACACTTGCCAACACAAGCAGACAGATGGAGTGTATAAATGGAGTGTTATGACTAAAACTAGCAGCTTGTTCCTAAACTTGATTTAAGTGTTTGTGTGTATGTCTGTGATACAGAGTCACAGAGTTTACAGTCTTTTTTGGTGGAACAGGCGCAGTTAGGTTAAGTTAGGTGAAGTTATCTTCATTCAAATCAGGAGGGAATCGCTAACAAAATTAAATAAAATAAAATTAATTTCCAGCATTTAAAGCATGACAAAGCCTTACACTTTTCTACAGTTTTGTTCTAGCAGCACTTCTTTTAATTGGGTTCTTCACTAGGTGGCTCATTGAAAATGACACAAAACATGCGAGTGTGAGCAGAGTAAAGGAACACAAACTTGCCAGCATGGATCACACGTAAGGAAGACACCACAGAGCAGATAAAACAAAAGACAATTGATAGAAATGAATGAAACACTAAAGAACTGGACCAGTAAAGCAGACAGAGCCAGGACCTGAGAGTTTCTCAGGCCTCCATGTCACCTCCTTTCCTCTCTTTCTTCTTCAGACCACAGCATGTTTTTATTATTACTCTTGTATTACTGTGCTTCTATTCAATTGTCAAGCTAATTTTAAGCAAACTTTTGAAAAGTCACAAAAAAAAAGAAATTAGGTGCAGTTTCAGCAACTGGTTTCAGCTTAGTTTGGTCCGAAGTTAGCGCTACAGGCTACGCTTGGTTGTAATCCACCAGTAAACAGAATAGAAGAAGAGGAGGTTGTGAACCGGAAACACAACAATCATCCGCAATAGAAAAATCGAGAGAGGTCTTCAAGAATGTGTTTCACTTGTTTAAAAGTCTTAATTGTTCTTTCATGTCAGCTAGTATTGGCCATGTTTCATGTTGTCCAGAGATGAAGACAAGCATTCCTACGTTATGTGGATATCCAGGAAGACGCCGACAGCAGAAACAGCTGATGTGAGTTAAATGTTCGCTACGTCATAATGTATTCGGCAAAGGTGTTTCCATATCCTATTTAGCACAACAACTCTTTCTCAAAAAAAGACAAAATCCACCTCAGCGAGCATAAAATCTTTTTTTTTTTTTTTGCAACTGAGGAAGTTTTACTGACGTTTCCATACAGCTTTTCTAATGCAATACTTCAAAATGTGCTTAAAAATACGTGAATGGAAACACGGCTTGTGATACCGATTCAGTGAAGACATTTTCTTTTCTATTTTCACCCTTAAGTGGGTCAGAGCAAAGGCTCAGTTATGGAGCACACCTCTGTTTCTTGTTGAATTTCCTTTTCAAGAACACTTCACTATCCCAGGTGCTAAACAACATGGGGCCTGAACTAATGACTGACCCAGAGCTACAGTGAATGAGAGGAGCCAAACGAAAACAAAGGAGAGGAGGCAGCAGAGGCAACAATGGCTTTTCTTTGGCCTGAAGTTAAAAAAACTATAGGGCACCACAGCTTCACAGACTATATATTTTATAATGCGCCAACGTGGAGTGGCAATGATATACAGAAACAATAGCTGCTACATCTGTGGAGGAAAATAGAGCATGCCAGTATTTAGCAGCATCCACACATATTTACTCTTGGTATAAAACAATATCTATGGCGACTTCTTCACAATGCAACCAATATGCTTGGTTAAGCATTATAGTGTAAGAAACAACAACCTGGACAGTGTGTTTTTTTCCACAAACTGACTTACCCAGATTATCAGCTGCAGTGCAGCATAAGGAGAAGGACGGTATCAGAACCACATGGGGACAGGGAGAGGAAAAAGATCCAAGTCAACTGAAAGAGTACCACCATTTAACGATCTAACAATCTAATGTATTGTATCACCTAAAGGTGCAGTCTTGTGTGTCTGGATGCCAATTTAAGCACTGTCGCACTCAAAACATGTTTTTTTTAAAGCAATAACATTATCAAGTGTTTCCCTCCCAGCATCATAAATATCCTAGTAAAAATACAAGTGCAAAAACAGGCTAAGCTTTACAGAAATGCCTCTTAATGTAACTGATACTTAAATTCTGTTGATACTTTTGCAGTTGCATTAATTGTCACATTGCCTATCCAAAAATGAATCCCATATATAAGCAGGTTTTGTTTTCTACAAATAGGATGCTGATATGTTGGCACATCTGAAAAATAGCTTTAGGGTCACTACTGCCTTCTTACTCGTGACACTGGTCTATTGCTGTATTGAATACAAAGTCAAAGTCATGCTTTGTGACTAAAAACAAGGAGAGGTTCTCTCCTTCAGCTATCCCAGAGCTGACTGGTCCATCTCAAGCTTATGCCAATGATAATCAAAGTCATACTGACAGCTGTTGCAGAAGTATTAGTAATGGTCACTAAGTGTAGCATCAGTTATATGCCAAAGTTAAATCTACTGCATAGTAGACAAGAACCATTGATTTTTTTTTTTTAAATACAACCTATGTTTTCCTGAACATCTGTTGACTTTAGCACTGATTTAAACCTGAAACTATCAACATCCCCAAACACACTGAGGCATATTCATCTAATTCCTATCTTGCGTATGTTATTTTTTCTCTAGGTAGGTGAATGCGTATGTAGAACCTGAGCCAAGAGAGCTGCAGAAGGAAAAAGCCCTCAGAGAGTGTTTACCAAGTAAGGTAATGTTTAGCCCTACTAGATCTGGACAAGTCTAATCAGTGAGGACAAACTTCTTCTATACACATCACTGCTGTCTCATGAAACTGTCTTATATACAATTTGGACATTTTCCCATTTTCCTATTTGAAATACAAGTCGTTTCTACGACTGAACCCTTTTATGATTTCCGATTGTTCCTTTAGTCCTGAACGCTGACTTCTTGCAGATACAGGTGTAATCCGATACAGAATAAATCGAACTAAACTAAAACATTACCGAGGCCCAGGTGCACATTTATCAAGTAAAATAAAAGATGGGATCTGTAGTAATTCACCAGTAGGTGAGTAGGTTGTTGTTTTTTCTTTCTTCTACCCTGATGTAAACTAGTGGTACAGCAGGCAGACCAAAGATTTCTAATATTAGCTGTATTGGCCTCCAAAACAAAACAACAAACAAATTATTGCAAGATTCTTGTAGAGATCAATCCATATATGTCTGAGGTCAGGCTAGTGATGGCAGACACAAAGCATCTATGGGAAAAGCATTGACTGACTTTCCTTTGTTTGAAATATGTGTATAGAACTAATGTTATAGCATGAGGGGTATAAAAGAGTCATTCTTCATGCTTCCTGATTTAGCTGCAAATAGGGATGCACCGATTTTTCAGATGCAATACCGATACTGACACCTGGGCTTTGGGTATCGGTTGGTACCAAGTACAGATCCGGTACCAGTGTTTAATTAATAAGCTGTTGGCCTCACTGTGTGGAAGTGACTACAAACTTGACTGAAACACTGCTTTCCGAACATAGATATAAACTTATAAATAATAAATTGTACACCATCAAATTCTTTAAAAAATCTTCAAAATGAACAGGAATTACAAATCAGGTGTAAACATTTTAATGCAACAACAAATCATTTAAAACTTAAACAGGAATTAAAATTTCGGTATATAATGTATATAGTATATAAACAAAATTTAATTTAATAGACCAGCCCCATTTGAACATGGGCCACATAAGCGATCCAGCTATCTGAGTCAGTATCTGCCTGATATCTGATCTAGTACCGGTGCAACCCTATTTGCAAACTACTGGAGGATAACAAAAAGTTTACTTATTTGCTTTCTGGGAAACTGAAAGTGAACAAATTCTCAGACAGACACTTAAGATGGATGAGTTTAGCAGACAATACTCTTAGTTGTTAACTGTGTGATCCCTACACTTCTAGCTAGTTTATATCCCTGCACGTAGGATAATAAGCTAGTGTATATAGTGCAGTAAGACTTTTACCTCTGCAGGGACCATATTTAGTAAAAGATTGTTGGTACAAGATTTGTCTCCATCATTGTCAGCACATTACCGGCACTTGGCAGTGTTGTTTTAGTGAACTTACATAAGCTTTGGTTTTAAATATAAAATGAAATATGTGTTTACCTTTCTTTGCTTTCTTCTGAAGTTTCAGTGTATCCGAGGACTTCCTCTTTATTTCCTGTCGGGCTCTTTTATACTCTGGTTAAGATGGACATGACAAGACAAAAAAAAAAAAGTCAATGGACTGTGAATGAACTTTGCATTGCTTTAAATGTCAAAGTTTCTGGATCAGCAGGTTGTGTTTTATTCTTGTGAGTGATTACATGTGTTTGTCCTACCTTTAGCATGGTCCTTGTCCAAAGTGTTCACTCCTCTTTTCCACTCCTCCATCTGTTCTTGTAGAGGGTTGATCAGACCCTCCAGGAAGGCCCTTTGAAAACACCACCATACTTACTACTAATCTGAAGTCAGCTTGATCAGTTAACCATAAAATCTAAACTTGTCACTACTGGAATTCATCTAAAACACTAACTTGGGTTTACAATTTCCATAAATTATGTGTATCCAAAATAAGTTTTATTGACCAATCATAGGGCTGAGCAACCTATTTATAACATGTTAAATACCAGACATGCTCTGCAGGGATTGACAGTATATCTGTCACATGTTTATAAAGGCAGCAGACAGACCGTCACACATAAAAATCATTAGGTCTGGTTTGCCTTTCTGTCTATGCCATGTATGGTCTTGTCTGTCAATCATTAACAAGCAGAGAGAAAAGGGAGAAAAACAGACTGAGAGAAGAAAAAGTCTGACTGTGCGTCACAGGAGGAAGTAAGAAGCTGGTGCAGTCATGTCTGTCAATCATTACCCGACTGTGTCCATCTTGTATTTGAGATGTATTTGTGAGTGTGTTGAAGAGTCTCAGAGTGTGAGAGGCAGGCAGCTGCAGGATTACTGCATGACACTAAAATTAGACTTCACCCTCTTGCAGACATTTCTCCAAAGTGTGTGTGTGTCGGTGGGTGGGTGGTGACCACAGCCCCCCTGTGTACAGCCCCTGCTATGGAGATCCAAGTGGAATCTCTACTGAAATGCCAGCCGAAATTAGAGAGCCCCTTGTCTGTGTTGTGTGTGTGAGCGAGAGAGATGCGGTGTGTGTGTGTGTGTGTGTGTGTGTGTGTGTGTGTGTGTGTGTGTGTGTGTGTGTGTGTGTGTGTGTGTGTGTGTCTACACTGAAACATTATAGATGCTTGTGTTACCAGACAAATCGTCTCTTTCCCAGCATTCCATGCCAAGGGGCATTCTCACCCACACACACACGAAATGTCAAGGCATGGAGGATATGGTGAGATAACTATTTGAATAAAGACCATTTTATTGGAGTTGCCCTGTTAGGCCAACAGTTTGCGTCACTAGTACACTAACTGTGAGCTACTAATAAAGGAAACAAACAAATAAACATAAACCCAATCAGATGTTTTCTTTGAAAGTTTGAAAAAAAACAAACTTCAAAACAAATGTTTTTTTAGCATGTGAAGGGAGGTTTATGGGACATATGAACTTCCTGTTAATATTCCCCTTTTAGCTCCATAAAGCCGCCATGATGGGGCTTATTGATGTGGTTAACCCATTAAATCCCACCCAACCCCTCTTACATCCTAGCCAGTCATTCACTAGAACAGCACAGGAGATATATCACAGATCCTGTATGTTGGTAATTGTCAGTAGTTAGTCAGTAGTCAGTGTTAAGGAGAGGCAAATAAAGGGATAAAACAGCACACCAATATGTGAAATATTGCTTACATGGAGAACTGTTTGAGTTTAGCCTCTATGCTGCGATGTCTCATGCACATCCTGGTCAACGCTGATCCAATGTCTTTGGTCCCACCTGAAAGACACAAAAAGAGATAGAAACATAACTATTTACATGCATGAGCTTTTTATGTGATATCTGCTAAAATCATCCCCTCATCTAAACAATCACACTTAAGATAGGAATGAAAAATGACAGGATGGATAGGAAATATTAGTGGTTATCAAACTATCTTCATAGAAATATTCTTTGAATGATGTAAGAGCACACAAACAGCCTGGACAATAAGGAGAGGACTAGAGCCAAAGAGAGGACAACATATTTCAACTTTACACTGTGTGACACTGATTTCCATGAAAGTCAAAATAAAGAGAAATCAATTCATTTTTCAGCCTCTAAGTTTATTTTTTGGGATTCATTGTCTGGTCATCAAAATGTTTGAGTCAAATTTCCATTACTTCAGGACTGCAGCTGTATCATTTGGCAGGATCTCTAAATCTTATATGTAACTAGAGAAAATAGCACAGTGCTGATCCATGTATTCGCCTTTCCCGTTCCATTGCATTCACTTAACAACAAGTGGTTGCCAGTTACTAACGAAATACCAACATCTTTTCACTACAGCCTTGTTAGAAGTGGGAACCAAATGTCAGATACCTTCCACAGAGATAAACAAAACACTCCTTTTAGACCAATCAATATTTCTTAAATGATTAATTCACAGTCATAATCATTTTTCTTACAAAAAGCCATACTTTTACTCTGCACCTTTCTAAATGGTCTGTGGATGTATTTTTTAAAATAAATTTGTCTACATAAAAATGTTATCAATAAAACCTTTAAAATGTGTTCCTTTATTTTTCCATTCCCATGTAAAAAGAGGTCACTGAACTCCATTGACCACAATTCATTGTACCACTTGTAGTTTCCTGTACAATCTAAAAACTGAATGTTAATGTGTTTGGTAATTACACAGAAATGCAGTATACAGTAGTGAGCTAATGTTAACTAATTAACTTCATATGGAGAAGGATTTCACTGCTGGAAAAAAAAACAAACAAGACTGGACTATCTAAATGGCACATCTGTAACAAGCATTCACCGACACCCCTCTCTCCACTGTGGGAATCAGGGGAACACCGAGTTACCAATTGTACACATATTCAGGTTGGAGCTGGAGCCTCGTAGATGTGCTTGAGGCAAGTGTCAATTTCCTTCAGACAGGCTAACTAGCTGTCCTCTGGAAGGCCTCAGGATCGACAGCTGAGCAGGGACTTGACGTTGACTGACAGGACTATTGTCTGGCTGCTCAGTATGACTAGTCTGTTTCTCTGTGGGGTTGAAGCACTACTTTGTGTGTGTGTGTGTGTGTGTGTGTGTGTGTGTGTGTGTGTGTGTGTGTGTGTGTGTGCGTGTGTGTACGAGAGAGAGAAGGTGGGAGCAGAGAGATCTTGTATGAAACTGTGAGAGTTCTTGCGACATTCTGTTCAGTGTATCAGAAAAAGTGACTTTCTCACTGTGTATGTTCTGCATGGTTGTGTGTGTGTGTGTGTGTGTGTGTGTGTGTGTGTGTGTGTGTGTGTTAGAGACAGTTTGGATGTGACGATCTGATGTGAAGTGTGAATCCTCTCCAACAGAGCAAGCTATTCTGCTGTCAGCACAGTCCCTGCTGCATGCAGAGACACACACACAGAGCTGTCACTCACTCACAGATTCACCCCACACACACACACACACACGACACACACACACACAATTTTCTTTTACTTGGACAAAACAAATGCAAAATGCGGCTACAAGACTCACTCATCATGATTGGATAGTAGAAAAGAAAATAAATCCTCTAAACAGGAAATCCTTACAGAACAGGAGAAAAAAATACTTTTCAATTTCAATTCAATTTTACACATTATATACTGTATTTTTAATACCCGTTTGTTTTGACCAATTGGTTGCTACATTAAAAACGTTTACACTTGACCTGAAATTCCAGTTAATGTTGAAGATTTTTTACTAGGTTGCTAGAGTATGATTTATTATTTTAATAATAAAGAACAATTAAATAAAGTTATAGATATATATTTATTGGTTACATGTTGTTTTACAAGGAAAGCAATGTTTAAGTCAAGTCTGATATTGTCTTACATATAAAAGAATAATCCCAGTGACTTCCACGTACATCTTATTAATTTAACACTGGTATCAGATCGGTACTCGGTATCGGCTGATCAACAAAGCCCAGGTATCGCTACTGGTGTCAGGACTGAAAAAGTCAGATGGGTGCATCCCTAAACATCATCAGGGCCAAGCAAAATTATGGTAGTAAAAAACATCATACTTGTGAAAATGTGTTCACCAAGACAAATGTACCATTTTCAACTGTATCTCAGACTCCTCAACATGTGTGAGATTTTTTAAGAAGAAGAGTGAGGGGGCTGCTCCTGACAAGCGCCCCCAGCAGTTGGGGGTTTGGTGCCTTGCTCAGGGGCACCTCGGCAGTGCCCAAGAGGTAAACTGGCACCTCTCCAGCTACCAGTTTACACTCAGTTCTTGGTCCATGTCGGGCCTTGAACCGGTGACCCACCGGTTCCCAAGCCAACTCCCTACAGACTGAGCTACTGCCGCCCCAAGAGCTACCCTATGTGAACTGTATATCTCAGCCTGAGCTGGAGTGAGAAAAAAATGGGCCCAACATTTGAAGCATATGTTCTGAATTACTGAACGTCTGAATTCCACAGGATCATGTCTGAAGAAATGTTTTCTTGTGTGTATCCGCAAAATTAAAACAAGTTCCATAGATATTTGGTGTCAATTTTGCAAAATGTGCAAATCTGCACTATAAGACACGCTTTGACTGAGCTGTGCGTGTCTGCCAGACTGAGCCAATTTCATCACAAAACATCTACCAGTTTCAGCTCTAAAACTAAACCAGTGGAACAGCACCTGTAGTTTCTAGTCTCAGTCACTGTGTGATTATGAAGAGTTTGTCTAAGAACTGGTTTTCAGACAATCAGCATCCATCCTGCTCTTCTGAAACAGCAGAATTAGCTCACTGTGCTTTTGACAGCTTTTAGAGGGCAAAACAGAGACACTGTAACACAAAATTATATTATTTTATATGCCAAATTACTTCTTCCCCAAACCAATACATAATTTAATGTCAGTCCCATTGAGCCCACTATGACCTCAACATTTTCCCTCTATCCATTCATTCATTCTGTTTTAACTGTGCATACTTGTTATTGCGGAGGGTGGGGCTACTACTACATGCCCTAAAAGACTTTTCTGTTATACAACACCATAACATTCATTCATTCCTGCGTTGACTTGTTTAGTCATCCTATCCATCCACCCATCCACCCATCCATCTGTCCATCTCACCCTTACCGCCTGTTATTGTAGAGGGTGTGGCTGATGGATGCCACAGGGCCACGAGGAGGCCACGCAGCCAAAGAAGCAGGATTTAGTGCTGGCAAACGGTTTTGATTAAAAAGTTACTGTAGCGTTGCAGCTCCTGCCATCAAGAGTTTGGTTTCATTTCCATTTGAATAGAGTTCCACTGAATGGCACATTTCCTTTCAAGGGGTCGTATTTACAAGAAATTTGTCTGTAGACATTAGCATTGCTCAAGATGTGGGTATGGCAAAAAACTCCTCCCATACCACGAGAACATCTAGAAATGACCTGTCCTGTAACGAAAAGGGTTTTACACCACAGCAGCATGGTAATCATGACAAAGGTCTTTTGTTGGATTAAAATAATTCAGCAATAATACCACTTATTTCATGTGTGAAGGAGACTTGTGTTTGTCCCTCTCACAGCAGGTAGCTAGTCTATATGGCCTCTGCCGTGACAGCCAGTTACCGTGGAAACTTTGTATGTATGTATGTGTGTGTACTGTGTGTGGCTGCTACAGTCTGACTTGCGCTCCAATAGTGTTATGAGGTTAGGACCCTTTAGTTTTTGCCATGTATAAACTCGCTGAGATGTCGTACTCTTTGGGAAGCACATGACACATAGCCAACACATGCAGTCCAATATAATGCACAGCACTGCAGTGTGTTGTATGGCTAATCCAATATTTTTGTAAGCAACTTCTGACAGTATAAATTAGTGAAGTTGTTTTGTGCATATGACAGAGATTTGTCTGATGTCAATTTTGTGATTATCTTATACTTGATATTGCATATTTTTGCATTGTGATCTTTTTCATCTACATTACTTTGCAATCCATTCAGTGTCAAATACCAAATACAGCAGTGTGCATGTTTTCCATTTTACCCCCCGGCCCCGAAAAACAAAGATACATTTTTTAAAACACACAAAATAAAATAAAAATATAAATAAATAAAAATATGAAAGCAGAATTATCATATAAACCATAAAATGGGTGAAATAATAAAAATAATACACAGTTCATATATATTTTCCAACACAAACAATCAGCAAAACAAGATCATAATATAAACATAAATACATATAGTCACACAGACAAGTAGTGGTACATATGGCTCATATTAGTCACAGTTGTCTATAGCTAATCTACCGTATATTGTAATTCAGTTTGAATGACAACCAGTTACGGAAGACTACACAGTTTTAGGGTTTTCTTATTTGTAAGAAATGGCTGCCAGGTCTCATAAAATGTACCTGTAGACCCACCCAATGTACACTTTATTTCCTCCATGTGTAAAAACCTCTTAAGTTCTGCAGCCCACTGGACATGGGTGGGAGACGCATCCTGCTTCCACTTCATCACTATACAATAAGTCTAAAAAAAAAAAAAAATTCTGATGATATTGATTCAATAATATCTACTGCCACCATTACGAGCTTGCACATTACCTGCGGTCAGAAGAGGTGTTAAAGGTTAGGATGCTTGCCAAAAGTGGATATGAGGCCAATCTGCCCTGTTTGTGGAAAGTAGCTCTGTTGCTCTCAGGATAAAGTGGCTGCTAACACACATCCTCTACTCTGTCTAGCACTGATTGACCCCTGGATAGAAATAGCTCCACTGGCAGCTCCAGTTGTCTACCACACACAGACACACACACACAAAAAAAGCAAGCTACAATTGCTTCACGGCACAGCCAGACCGCTGCTGTGTGTGTGTGTGTGTGTGTGTGTGTGTGTGTGTGTGTGTGTGTGTGTGTGTGTGTGTGTGTGTGTAGCAGCATAGCTGGCTGTCAGTAGAAATAGCTGCTGTGTGACATGGTTGTTTGGGAGGCTTGTAATTATCCCTGCACCACCAACACTTAACCAGTCAGAAACATACACTTGTACACTATAAGCTTGACTCTTTGGTGTATGTGTGTGTGAATGAAGCCAAACCGATGCCTCAAATTGTTAAAATGAGCCTCATGAGCCAAGAAGGCAACATTTGCAACTTTGAGACAAAATTACTGAATTCTCTGTGTCAGGTTGTAATACTGAGAAACCACCACTCTTCATCATATATCCTCTACAAAGCTTTGTCTCTTGGGTTGTGATATTTCAGCTCTGTGGGAACTAGTGCGTCAATGGTCTGTAGGGACATTTGTGACAGAGGTGAGAGTTTTTTGTCAGTGTGTGTGTGTGTGTGTGTGTGTGTGTGTGTGTGTGTGTATGTGTGAGAGAGAGTATGGCGATCTGATGTGGAGATGCCAACTCTGTCTGTCCTCAGCCCACTTCCAGACTGCTCCTTGGAATGTCACACTGTGCCGACACAGACTGTCTGTTTAGCATTTTGTAAGAAAACAGAAAAGTTTAGACAGTAGATTAAAAATGCTGACGTATCAGTGTATTTGAAATATACTGCAAAAGGTGTATTTATTATTAGAGCTCATAATGCATAGCCTCGGGGGCGGCTGTGGCTCAGAGGATAGAGCAGGTTGTCCACCAATCAGAAGGTCGGTGGTTTGATCCCTGGCTTTACTATTTACATGAGATCCTGATGGGCAAAGTTGGCACCTTGCATGGCAGCCTCTGCCATCAGTGTATGAAAGTGTGTGAAAATGACATGTAGTGTAAAGAGCTTGAGTGGTCATACGCCTAGAAAAGCACTATATTGTATAAATGTAAGTCCATTTACCATTTATATTTCTATAGTATAGACATGTGTCACCTGAGCGAGGAACTGTTTATTTTTGCCTATTTTTCTGGCTGGTTTATATTTGGTCTTGTAGTTAACTCTCTTTCTAAATAGGCTTGCTAGACAATTTCCGCAAAAGCAGCAGGCTACACAACTCATCCTGTCCACAGGATTATATAAAGGTGAAAGGACAAAGTCGCTTCCTTTGCCTGAAGTGTATACCAGTAATACAGTCTCCATATACCTTTAAATTTGCAGAATAACACATAACTAGGCCTAGGACAGAAAAAAAAAACAAACTATGTATTATAACAACTGTTTTCTCTTCAAATGCATTTCAGTCACCAATATTAAAATAAGTGTCAACTGCACACCATAGTATTAATGACAAAATGAATATGACGTAAATGATAACTCATAGCTGAAAGTCAAAGACAGCATTGTACTGTGTACCAGTGCTTCAATAAAAGCAAAAACCTTAAAGCAATATACAACACTGATTCATCAGAATGCATTAAGACATTTTTGTTCATCAATCTCATGCGTGCAGCCCTCCATCACAAAGGGCAGCAACCATCTCTTCCCTTCATAGAATAAAAGTTTTGGTAGTTAATGATATTACACGGTGGGTTCAGATTTAACTCTCTCTAAATGGCCCAAACTACAAACTATCCAAGCTGAAATTTCTGACTTGTTACTGCAACTAAACGTCTTTTCTTTTAACCTGCCATATTTGTAATACACCATGTATTCAAATGCTTCTGAATACTCATGAAGATGCAGATCCTGTGGTTTGCCCTTTTTAAAACTAAGATCTATGGTTGATTTCTGTTAAACCCTCTAAAGAAAGTGTGGGGCACACTACGCCAGTCTGCATCATTAGAGGATGGAGGGAAAGCTGATAGGAAGAGAGAAACAGGAGTGATTTAGGGAGGAGGGAAGAGAAGGGAAGGGAGGGGATGGTCAGAAAGGTATAGTAGTGTATATTAATATAGAAGACAGAAAAGAAACAGAGAGGGAAGGAGGTGAAATACTTAAGAGCAAAAGGGGGGAAGTAAAAATGGAGAAGGAGAAAATTATTTGCCTGATTTAGTTTTGAAATGAAGATCAGAGACATTTTCTAGCTAAAACCAACTCTGTATGAGCACCAGATGGTCGCTGTTAACTACGGGCCAGTGGTTACACTGATAAGAGACTGGAGACCATACAGCTGGACACACACACACACACACACACACACACACACACACACACACACACACACACACACACACACACACACACACACACACACACACACACACACACACACACTCTTACCCAGCTGGACAGAGGTAAGGAGATCTGTTCACTAGCTAATTAGAGAGCTGGAGAAAACACTAAAGCTACATCCACACTAAGCAGGCTAAATTTAAGAACACATCTTTTCCTCTTCACGTTGGCCTCCAATCGAACACAGCTGAGCACTGACTTTATTTCTAAATGATGATGTACGTTTGCATGCTATGCAGCAGTAATGTTAAGAAGCCAGCTTTTCCTTACAAACAGTTAATGCAGTTAATTAAACAATACTTCAGACCACAAAGTCAATGAGAAGAACCAATGTAAGTGATAATGGAGAACAGAGCCATTGTTACAGTGTGTTTCAGTGTGGATGAAGCACTTTTTGAAAATGACATTAGTAGTTTTCACATAACATTTTCATATCTATCTACAATTGTGTGGACATAGAGGAAAGAGACACGCGACTAAAAAGATGGCAAAAACATCAAAATACTATATTTGCTCTAAACACTCTGCTGCATCATATGCTGTATAGTATCTCAGACAACAGTGATATTGATTGAATTGAGTTTTTAACTACTAATGCAGTCTCAAGAGTTACTGCTTTTTGGCAACAAACTTTAGCAGAAATAACTTCATCTATATAACTTTGACACATAACTTCTAAACTGTGTTACCATGTTAAAAAGAGCTGAATCCTTTTACAGACTGTTCATGTCTTAGTATGTTGTCTTGGAAAACATACCACACACACATACCTCACACACACACACACACACACACACACACACACACACACACACACACACACACACACACACACACACACACACACACACACACACACACACACACACTCCTAGTTGAGCAGTTGGCATGCCCAGATGGAGCCACCCACATAGCACAGAAACAGGCTAGGATTTCATTCATTGATTTATATATTTCTGCTCTGTCAGTCTGGTAGCCTACTGTAAGTCTACATTTACTAGGCACGCTAATATTGAAAAATTTTCTTAACCAATAACCGACCCTCATTAATCGACTGTTAATCATGAACTGACAAGATTTGTTCCTGGTATGCAACAATGCGCCAGGTGTAGTATATGAGCACAACAGACAACTGAATCAACAGTTCACCATCAGGAGAGCTACTGTAGTTGCCACGGTGCTGCGTTCACTGTCTCCAGTTCACAGCCTGGGAGTGTTAGCAGCCAGGATGCTGTGTTCACTGTCTCCAGTTCACTGTCTGGGAGCGTTAGCAGCCACGGTGCTGCGTTCACTGTCTCCAGTTCACTGTCTGGGAGCGTTAGCAGCCACGGTGCTGCGTTCGCTGTCTCCAGTTCACAGTCTGGGAGTGTTAGCAGTCACAGTGCTTCGTGTAATGAAGCCACCACTCACAGTAAAAGTCTCCACCGCACATTTAGTTTAGTTTAGCAGGTTGTCAGCTCTGTGTCTGCCCCGCTCAACTTTAGTGTGTGGTTGTGCTACATTAGCAGCTGCTAGCTGCTATCATTGCTGGTAGCTTTGTGCTCATTGTAGCATAAATTCAACGAGTTTCTGACAGACCATGTGTGCGTGGCGGCGGTGAGTGTGGGTTTGTCGGTGGTGTTTTAGCTGTGAACGTAGCTGTAGAAGACAGTGTGTGTACAGTTTATTTATCGTGAATAAATGCTACGAGGCTCCAAGCTACAACTCCTCAGCTGGAAGTCCCGAGCCAACTTCTTTTATATACGGCAGCTCAGACTCTCTTAAGGTGGACCTTAAAATGACGAGCAGCTGTGTTTTTCTCAGCCTTTTAATTAATTACTAGTATTTTGTTTGACCGTTTAACTGATAGTGTTAATCTTTTAAAATGCATAATATCTGTTATTTGTTGAATGGTTAATTATTAACATCTCTAACAATTTACATTTTTTCAATAAATGAAAAACTAAATAGCTACTTGTGAGTGGTTTTATTGAAGCTGGGACCTGAGGAAGCTGTAAAAAAAGTGAATGAATGTAGGGTTGAATCAAAAAATATCAATAAATCTATGATACACTTCATACTATGGAAAAGGGGTTAAGTAAGGAGATATCTGCATGGTCTCCAAGGTCAAGGTCTTATAATAGTCTGCTCAAATAGTTGACCTGGCCTCCTTGGGAGCCAATCTCACCTCTTCATTCATCAATAGCTGCTGACAGAAAGTCAGCTTGCCCTGTCTACCCACACACAAACACACACACATACATTCAACAGTCAGCAAGTCTAGCCTCAATGGGCATCAACACATGCAAACGTGTCGGCAAGCAAACACACATGCACCTGCTGCAGTCCTGCTGACCAGTGCTGACAAACGAGTAGTCGGGACTGTCTGACTACAGTTCCCAACAGCTGTCATCCAAAGACAGGAGAAGACAGGGAAAGAAGGACAGAGGGGAGTGGAGGAGAAGATGAGCAGAGAGCAGAGGTGTTGAAAAATCGGAGGAACAGGAGAGAGAGCAAAATTAGGTCTACTTTGTGTAAATGTGCAGTTGGAAAAAAGGTTCTCCTGTATTGAGACATACATTGGTTGATTGGTGTGATAGAGCCGTGTAGTAATTAAGGGGGGGAAGATTCACCTATGTATGGTGTTTATTTATTTATTTTTTTATACCAGAATCAATATATTTGCTTAATTTGAGTCTATGCAGAGGTAGAAGGAAGTTACCTTTTATTGTTGTAGTCTGAGTAATGTGACATCATATCAGTTCTGTATCTGTCAACCAAAACAAACTGCAGCCGGCAGCGAAGCAGAAAACGCCTTTTAAATCCAACGTGGTAAACACTACACATACAGTAAAGTATGGAAACACTCTGGGTTTCACACATTGCAGGAAAAGTAGAGCTAGACATCACGGCTAAAGCTGCATGTTAACTCTGTCATGGACAGGAAACGTTATCGTTTATCATAACGTGTGGTCAAGCCAGCCATTACTCCCATCTCCCTAGTCCAATCGACCGACGCAACAACTGCACACCCATATACTGATGTGTATGTTAAATGCATTCATACGGCCCAAATTGAGCTGACACTGAGCTAACAGGGAGAGCTCAGAGCTAACGACGTATTTGGCAAAGTTAGTGGACTTATACACGCATGACAACGTCCCGTTTTCAAAGTAAGGTGTTAACAAAGATAACTGTATATCAATAGAACAGAATGTCCTTAATTGTCATTATACAAAGTGTACAACAAAACTTGAGAGCTTCAAATATTAAATAGGACATAGCAGTATAGCAGTGGTAGTGACAGTGGTAGCTGTATTGCACAATGTCCATTTTATTGATGGCTGGGGTCATTATGAGTGTGAGTTCAGGGTGGTGATGGCTCTGGGAAAGAAACTGTTTTTTAGTCTATTCGTCCTGGCTCTGATGCACCTGTAGTGCCTGCCAGAGGGCAGCAGGTCAACAGCTGAGCACCGGGACGTGAGCTGTCCTTGATAATATTTCGAGCTCTGCTAAGGCACCGGGCGGTGTAAATGTCCATCAAGGAGGGGAGAGAGCAGCCCACTATCCTCTGTGCTGCCTTAACTGTCCTCTGGAGCCTCGCTCTGTCTGCCTCAGTGCAACTCCCGTACCAGGTGAAGTATATCAGCTGGCTCTCAATGGACATACATATATGGAAACACGACTGACTGACTGAAGACTGATTTACAAGAAGTATAAAATGTTACATGTTACTTAAAAATCTAAAAGAAAATACAACTAATTTGTGAGGAAAGTATCTTTTTGGGTTGCTGTAATAAATATTTTATTTATTAGTAATGCCTGACAATAACTGATATATTTGACTTCAGGACATCTCTGACTAAATACATGTTGAAAATCAAACATTTTTACTATATTCATTTAGATATTTTCCCAAGTAAAAATAAAAAAATGTATGATTCAACGTTTTTTCCAATCATCTAGCTTTACAAAAGTTAACATAAATCACAATGAAATCAGAATATTGAATTGTAATAATTAAAAAATCCCAATACATATCGAATCGGCACCCAAGTATCATGATAGTATCAAATCAGGAGATATGTGTATCATCCCAGCCCTAGTAGTAATAGTATTGGTGCTAAATCAATTGAAATCTCAATTTACTGTGTGTAAGATATGTGAGCACAGATCAGTTGAGCACGATCTGGTTTTATTTAGCAATGTATACAGTCTAAATACCAGTGTTAAGCAGAAACTAAAACATTCACATGGTTAAAATGTGCTGACATTAACCAAAGAAAGGCATCAAAAGAACCAGTTCTGAATTTGCAACATCAACACTGGTACATGTATCACTAAATCTCCACACAGCCCTGAACCTACAGCCTTGAACTCACAGTGGATCATAAAAGGACATATACACTAACAAGGACTGTTAAACCACCAACCATTATACATTTTAATAGCCCCTTCTCTTAGTATATAACACCATAGTCACTGAATACTCACAGGAGTGATAAAAGAGGAAGACGGGAAAGGGCAGGTCACTAGCCAGGTTTAAACCCATGCTGCTGCCAAGAGTTTGCATCCTAGTCAAATGAGGCACCAAAATAACTGCAGGCTGTCGTCTGATTGTCTTTATGCAGATAGGGAATGACGGCAGGACGTGTGGCTTAGTGACAATATTCATCAACACTGGTGCTGGGCCAGCAAAGTAGCAGATTGTAAACCTGACTGCAATTTTACAAAGATATTCATCTTTATTCTTTAAAAGAGCCGATAGAGACTCGCTGTAAACTGTAGTTGTGAATGTGTGTCAGTGTGCTACTGCAATGCAGTGAAATGCATCCTGAATAGTAATGCATGAGTCTCCTCTTACCCTTCGCTCCTTTCCTGAAGGCTGCATCTCCTCCTCTTTCTCCTCCTCCCGTGCCTCTATTTTCTCTCCTTTTCTTCCCTCATCTAGTTTCTTCTCTCATGCTTGCCATCCCAGTTTCCTCTACTATTCCCATCACATCCCTTCATTTCTCCATCTCCCACCTCCCTTTTTCTTTTTCTCTCTTTTCACTACCTTCCTCCACTCCTCCACTTTATTCTGTCATCACACAATTGGTGTGGAAAATACAAGCAGCGTGAGATTCATTACAAGGACAAATGAGTGACGTATACAGAGATGATTTAGAGGTGTAGCGCTTTCAAAGAAACCCTAAGAGTTTTAGACTGATGTACACTAAACAGAGCTGAGGCTGCTAACATAAAGTGTGTCAGTATGCCACTGTAGAGCCGCAGCCTGAATGCTAATGAACACTGTACATATTCCAGCTAAATTTGAGTGTCGACATAATGCAAAATACAGAAAATGTGTCATTAAGAGTGGGAGAGGAGGGCTGCAGAGAAAGAAGAACAGGTAGAAGTGTATATATGTTGTTTTTTGTTATGTTAAAATAAATAGGAGAAGAGAGAGTATAGATGACAAAGAGGAGTAATTTGAGAGTGACAGTATGTCACCTCTGTGTGGTTTTGCAGTGTGAATGCTAACGAGGTCTCGAGGCCACAGATAAACAAGAAAAGATAGCTGACAAATGTGTTTCTCTTCCTTATTTGGATGCTTACCGAGGCTACTGTATCTCTGCATCCCTCCGCCACTATTCCCCTCCTCTTTCACCGTTTCTGTCACTGTGGTATGAATGGATACTAAAGCAATGGATGGGAACCAATTAAGATAAGAAGAGTGCATCGCTCTTGTCTACAAAATGCCACCATCCTTTTTCCTGTCACGCTCTGCAGAGTGCTGGGAGTTATTTCTCATCTTGTACATTTGCTGCACATCCACGCCTTGTTTACAGAGAAAAGGTGATTTCCATTTGCTCAATACATCATCATTAAACCTATCAGTGTTCTGCATTTGAGATCTCTGCCTGGATCACTGATAAAGGCAACGCATCTAGCATGTCTTGTGGTGGCTACATCCAAACGCTGTGGAAGAATTTCTCTTTTAGATGCTTTTGTGTCTACTGTTGGCCTACTGTTGTCAAACATGTTCGCTCACAGCTGTTTAATAAAAAGAGATTTAAAAGTAAATGTTTGGGTGAAGTATGGCTACTTGAAGGAATACTTCACTCACAAAATGACCATTTGTATATCAACTATTCACCCTCTGTTACCTTGAATTCTTGAAGAAAACTGTTTTTCTTGCATGTCTCTGACGAATGAAGAATCAAAAAAACAAGAAAAGTCTTAAAGAATTAAATGGGGGTAACGTTTAACAACACCAAAACTATATCCGTTAAACTCTAACACAACATATCCGGTATAATCCAAGTCTCATTTATCCAGTCATATGTTCACTAAACTATGCTTGCTAAAACATTATTATTTAAAACCCTTGGGACTCGCACGGACAAGGTGTGCCTGCGCAAGCATGAGATTGCAAGTGTTTTAAATAGTAAGGTTTTAAAGAGTTAAATGAAACTTGGATTTTCCTTTACGAGTTGTGTGAGAGTTTTGCTGTTGTTAAACATGGCTCCCATTTAATTCAATTCATGAAGACTTTTCTCCGTTCGCCGTGAAGCCATGCGAGAAATACAAAGTTTTGTTCAAGAATTCAAGGTAACAATGGGAGAGTAACTGATGTACAAATGGTCATTTTGTGGGTGACATATTCCTTTATAGCACGGTTTCATCTGGCATGTCAGACTGTATGTCAGTTTTAAGGGGTCCTGGGAGTGTTCGTGTTCCCCTTTATACATATACTCCCAGAGTTTGAGGACACAAGGCAAACAAGAAGAAGTGTTTTAAGGCCAAACAGTGGAATGTTCTAGACTGACCACAGCAGTCACCTGACCTCAGTCCAGCTGAACAGGTGTTTCACTTGGTTTCAGTACAGGCCTCACAGGACATCATCAGGAAGACATCGGAGGACTGTTGAAGTCTCCAGTAGGATTCACCGTCTTCAGTCTGTCATTAAATGGCCTGAAGCAAATATTGTTGCCAGAGAAATTAGCATGGCACCTCTACATGGAGACAAACTGTTAAGGCCTTGTCACACCAAGCTGACGGTTGGCTGTCAAACAGTCTAGGGCTGTAGGTGAGCGTCCGTCGGCTCTAGTCTTAGCGGTGTGTCCTGCACCGTCGGCTCTAGTCTGCCCGTGTTGGAGCTTTTTTCGGCCAATATAGCATGTCGAATGGTGGCGAGAGAAATCACTATGACTGGCGATTCAGCTTAAACTAATCAGTGCACGAGAATAGAAATGAAGTGAGGAAAGCAAGCCAAGTAAAATTAAGACGGCATATACAGAAGGCTTGTTTTCTAATACATGATGTTTTCACAATGACATGGCCATCTGGAATGAAGCGGTGAGTGAGAGTGGCGTAAAAATGGTTGCCAAGCACTGCTTTGTTTCACGTGCGTATCATGACAACAGCTTGTATATGTTCTTTGGCTTCTTTGTGGTGTGTTCGGGTGCAACTTGTCGGCCAAGACAAAGGCGACCTAACAGGCGGTACTATTGTATGGTAGTGTGATCTCTAGATTTCACATGCTGCACAAGAGGGGAGCGTATGAGAGAGAGAAATGAATAACATTGAGTACAAGATGAGAAAAGTATCAGGGTGGTCTCTTGACAGAAATCCCAAGCAAGCAAACAGTCTCCAGGCAGACTTGATATGGTAATTTATGCTGCTGGCTTACTGTACTCTTACAGTGCTATGTCATAACTGCACACGTTGGCTTCAGCTACAGATTGCAATGCAAATGTAGGTCATGGAGGAATTTAATCCCCCCCCCCCCCCTTTATTATACTGTATTCCTTTGATTTCCTTTAAGCTGTTCTCTCTCTGATCTAGTTGTTCTCCATTGTACGCTCCAACTTTCTGTGTTCACTTTAGTTTTCTCTCTTTCTGCACTGGCTTAGTCCTCCGCTCCCACCCCTCGTCTCTGATGTCTCTGTAAATGTAGAACCGTAATGTTAACACGGTGCCTGAGTTAATCCAGTCAGTAAGCAGTTGGCCAGTTCATTGAACGGTCAAAGTCAGGACAGAAATGTCCCATGGGAACGTACGTGATGCAAATGCATTTTGGCTCATTCTTGCAAATTCCATCTCTACTGACTGAAGAGTGAGAAATGTGTAGTCTGGAAAGAAAATACTTGCAACAACATTGAAGAATAGCAACATATTAAGATAGCAACCATAACTCATCTAAAGGATTAAAAGTCCTGCCCAGCCCCTGTTACCTTAATGTTTCCAACATACGATATGGTAGCAGTGAGTTAACGTCTGATCATCGCTAGGTCTTCAGAGTTGTATGTTTAGGGACACTTAGTTCTGACAAATGCTCGATCTCTGGTATGTCTGGGTATAAATACAAATACAAGCTTTTGATGTTAGGCTAAATCTTCGACTGATGGACTTTTGGACAACATAAATCACCACAGGTGCAATTAAATTTCTGCCTCATCAGCATTCAAGATGTCAAATGTAGTGCGAACAAAAAACATCAGTTGTTGTAATAGAGCTCGCAATATGGGGCTTCATTCACTGATAGTCAGTGCCTGAATATTATCATACATCATGTAACAGCAGAGGTCATAAGATGACCAGAGAGAGACGACAGAGAGAGAAAGAGAACGAGAGAGAGAATAGATTACCCCGGAGCCCACTCTTGCTCTTTTCCAGGCTGTGGTGCCCCACTTTCTCTCTAATCTTCCTTTCTGGTCTGACACACATTATACAGACAGATAGACCGAGAGGATTTACTAGGACCTCTACCAATGTACTAAATCCATTGCTTTTTTTGGTTAGAGTATTGCCATCCTTATTTGGGGTATGCAGAACTGAGAAGCAGTGGCAATGATAACTGCAACGTAACCATGAAACCCAATCAACATAAAAACCAACATTAAAACACTTCTTTTCAAAATTTATAAGACAAATGACATCTTGTTTGGACAGAAGCATAGACCAGCGTCACATCAGCATATGGTCAGAACGTGCAAAAAGTCAGATGTCGCAGTTAATCATTTGCAGTGAAAAGGACAGAGGTTCATATTTCCACTGCAATAAATGAACGCAATAACAACTGAGTAAAGAGTCATGGGGTCTGAGTCACGTTCCTCATGTATGCGAGACTATCGTCACAGCATGCAGAGTCGCCTGCTTTACTCTCATATTCAGTTTAAATTGCATTCCTGGAACATGGCAAAGATAAGTCAGGTTTCAGGTGCAAATATCATCTACATGGTCTGAACACTATAGTAGAATAAAACAAATAACCAGTAAGAGAAAAACTTTGTTACAACATGCATGTGTAAATCATACAGAGAAAAACAGGTAAGTCAAGTAGGAAGGGAGGAGAGGATATACTTAAACATACAGAGAATTAAGGCCTTGTAAAAAAAAAAAAAAAAAAAAAAAAAAAAAAAAAAGCTACTGAAAAAACCTGAAGAAGAGTTTTAGTGCTCAATACGGTCAGTACCACATTTGGGGGCAAGAGGTTTACATGTGAGCAACATTTTTGAAGATATTTCAACAGAAGTCATAATGCAGTTGTGGTATGGGTGTGGACAAGTAGTGACACTGTACTTTCGACACTTGTTAACCCTTAATACCCACCATTGTCATACACATAAGGTCTATCAGCGCACCATAACTTTAACAAGTCTGATGGACCTTTTGTGTGAAGTGGCAGTGTGTGTGGCGTTGGCATTATAGCTGTGAACATAGTAGTGTATGTACAGTATTTGTCGGTGAATTAATGCTACAACTCCTCAGCTCAAGCGAGCTCATGGATGTATAAAGAGACCTGGATACAGCGTTGGAGGCTCAGTGGCACATGAAGACTTTAGCAACCTTGGAGAAGTACCCGGATCTTACGGCGATCTACCACATCCACTGGACCCTACTGCTCATGCCTGATATGCGCAGTAGCATCCGCTCGGTCACATGACTCTGTCACTGGATCCCGATGTCACGCTGTTATCACGGCTTGCGCTGTCGTCACAGTCTGGGTCTCCATAGACATAAACTGAAGAAGAGAAATAACTGGATTTGGCTATTAGTGCGTTTTACAACTTTTAGGACCTAATGATATAAATAAGAACTATTAGAGTGTTTGTACTGCAGAATTGGTTTACCTCAAAAAAAAAAAAAAAAAATCCACCAAGTTACAGACTATGTCTTTGGGAAAAAGTCGTCAATGACGTCACGCGACAGACATGGAAGTTGTAGTCGGCTCAGACTCTCTTAAGGTGTTAAGGTGGTCCAGCTTTTCTCCTTTAAATGACAAGCCACTCCTCTAAGATTTGCTCAGCTTTTAATTAATTACTATTAATTCTTTTAACCATTTGACTAGTTCATTTAATTGGCTAAACAACAAAGTCAATATTTGCCATCTGTATCCAACAGATAAGTTCAAGCCATAGCCTTACATGACCTTTTGTGGATGTTGAAACCTTTCTACTGAAGAGGATTTTAATGAAAGTGACTTTCCAAAGTGTAATAAAATGATAAAACTTGTGTTGCTGGGGGGAAATCCACCCTGAAACACAACAGGTTATCCTTGTTATTCATCAAGAGTAAAAAGTTTTTCTCTAACAAAGTTAGAAACAAGACAGCAGTCTGAGGTATAATTAACATGCACATGAAAGCAATGGAGGCCAGGTTTAAGACTAATTTGCCACTTACCACACAAAGTATCTAAAATATCTAGAGTTTGGCTTTTCACCTTCTACATTAAGTATGTGAATGTGCCTGTGATCTACTGTGATCCCTGAAGGAAGAGGGACTGGGAGGCCTCTAGTCTGGGAGATACTGGTGATAATTTAAACCAGACACACACTGGAGAGACTGAACTGTTTGTCAGGACAACACAACACTGCCTTGTTTGCAATAATGACCACCAGATTACATCTACCATGTGTGTGTCTGAGCCTTTGCATGCCTATATGTGTGTGCACGTGTGTGCTAGTGTATGTGTAAGAGCCCTCTATACTGTCAAAAGAGTTAGTGAGGGGACATTCTCCACCACAGTGTCACCCCACATCCACTCACCCGCCAACCACACAGTATATATCCGCACTCTTCACACAAACACATCATTCATTCAGAGTGTTTTATGAAGTGTCCATGGGACGACAGGGGACAGTGCAGACACTGAAAGCTCACTGAGTCAACCTGCTTTGCTATCACTTATCCATCTATCAACCAGTACAATGGCTGTATTATCTCACACACTCATTGATAAACTCAGACCTATTAGATTGATAGTATTTAAAGAACTGCATGCGACAGGATTGCTCAGCACATTTTACAACACATTCACTGGAATCACTATTTTCCTAAATTCAACTAAATGGTAGGGGCCAAAATCAAATTAAATAAAGGGCCACTGACGCTCCATGGGTATGTGGATTACGCCGGCAAAAGACTGCATTGTCTATGCAAAAAAAATCAAACAAAGTATAAAGAAAACATGGATGTCGCTGCCTCTCTTGTTCTGGTAAAAAACAAAACATAAACCCACCCAGGTGCATGCTGGTCCTATACCTACCTACCTACGTAACCACTGGTGCCCACAGTTTTACCCAGTTCATGAACAAACTAATTATGCAAAAAAACAAAATATACCAAACATGAAAATAGTGAAATTAAACAAATAACTAGCAAAACACTATAAAAATGGAGCCTAAATAAAGTCAACATCTAGAATAATAAACAAAAAATTACTACTTATTATTATAAAAATAACAACTAATTACTAACAACAAATAAATAGCTCCTGCATAAACCTTTAGCTTTAATAACACACCGAAATGTTATACACAATTTCTTACAGAATAAGGTCACTTTACCTTATTCTAAAAGAATAAAGCTTTTCCAGTGAGTGGACACTTGATCCAAGTTCACCTTTATGGTCATTCTGCAGCAGATGGCTCACCTGCCCGGTTACACTGCGACAAGCTGACGATGGTATCCCACTGTGCATGCGTGTCTCGATCTTGGAGTGCTTATGCAAATGTGCGGCTGTTGCGCTCCATTCTCGAGCATCAAATACTGGAAAATCTGAGCACACAAACACACCTGTTACTTCACAGCGCAACCTAGCTCTCTCCTCTGTCTCTGCACCCCCTTTCATCTTCCCATCTTTCTCTCTGTCCTTGAGGGGAGTTTCAACGGAGTATGACGATAAACAGAAAAGTTTGGTGTTGTGGTCACAGAACGGCTGTGTATGCACCTGGCCTCCACGGCGTGGACGAAGACAGGAGGTGAGGGTGTAGATACAGAAGAGAGGAGGACGTAGAGGGGAAATGAAATAAGAAAAATAAATGAAGGTGAGAAAGTGAGAGAGGGAAGGAGGAGACAGAGGAAAGCAGACAGGCAACCTTAAATGACTTTGCTTCTTGGGAAAGCAATCAGATACCAATCAAAGGGGAAACAGGGTAACATGTCATCATTTTGTCTGCACTTCAGGGGCTGCCAAAATAAAAATTAGTACATTTAGAGCCAACATTTCTAGGTGCAAAGTTCTTGTGAGGCCAAATAATCTTCCTCTGAGTCAAGACAGTATTTGGGCTTTTGACGAAGGCCCTGGGAGTCTGTAAGTGTGACCGTGGACGTATAGAACAAAGGCAGACTGTGTTGGGTCACAGCCTGGCTGCTGGGATGTGGTCTTGTGTTAATGTGTTCAATGTTAACTTTTACAGAGAGAAACCTAAAATTAGCACACGCCGTCACAACACAGAGACCTACACTTGAGAACTAGACACAAAAAAGACTCACATCGGCCAGCGCTTTTAGGTAAACAAAGTGGTACACGCACACACAGTAGGGAGACAGATGCAATTACACACAAGCACTTAGTGTTTGAAGGAAACTCGTGTCCAGACTGGCTTGGTTGCCGTCAGTATCTCAGGAACACGCACACAAAGGCTGACAGAAGAGACGTTATCAACCCAGGGTTTTCTTATCACTTTATATCAGCGGTGGATATTTAGGACATGTCAACAACTGAGAATAAATTGTCTAATCAAAAATTACTGGGATTAACAAGTATGCAAACACACTGTTCTTTACTGTTGTTTTCTTTGTCATGGACAATGACAAAAAGTGTTAAGCGAAGCTGGAAATTTCATTAAGTTTTCCAACAGATTAAAGCCAAATGCACGAGACAAGAGAAGCCACCGTGACTTTAAAAAAATCAAAGAGAAGACAAATCCATCAATTTAGCGTTTTTCTCAACAAATACCTATTAAACCACCTCAGAAAATCATTAACCTGAAGTTCATTTGCCAAATAATTACGTAATGAATCTGGCTTTGCATGCATGTGAGATGCTCCCAATCCAAACCTCACTGGTCTAACCGGGTTTATGTTTAAACAAAAACAGAGAGCACACAGCGCTAACACCCACACACACTGGTGTGGACACGTCAAGCTCACACAGGATTCTCTGACTCTTTTCTGGGTCAAACACATTCAAAAGGTGTTTGGCCTACTCTTCTCTGTGTCTGAAAAACATGCGCAGTCTCTCTCTCCTGGAGACAGTGTCCTGTGTCTTATCCATTTTGCTCACACATGGGCAGAATAACACACATTTGCATCCTTTAAGCAGCAGTCGGTAGAATTGGAGCAAATATGATTAAAAAAAATTATTTTTATTAAAAGGGTCGCTGCATCCTGACAGTTGTGCAAAAAAAAAAAAAAAAAAACAGCAATGAATCAGCCTGAGGAATGTATTGTCTGTGAGTTTTAGAGAGGGGATAAACAATTTTGTGCATTTTAGTCTGCATGAATGAATCTCTATTTATGCTGTGTATGTATGTTATATGTGCATGTGCACAAGAGCGTGCAAGCTTGAATCAGTCTGTGAGTCTATATGCGAGTCTGTGTATTTGACCCATTAAGTGATTTAATTGCTGGTTCCAGTGATCTGTAAGATTCCCAGGATGGGGTCAGGGCGAACGGAAGAGAACAGAGGGTGGATTGAGAGGCACCGCTCATCCAGGGGACGGGATCTAGGTCTGAGCTGGACAGAGGACAGGAAATGTACACGGCCAGGCTGGTCTTGGACTGAAACTGGAAAAGAGGACAGAGCCCTGTCAGAGAGGGCATTCAGACAGTGGGTTAGTTCAGGCTGCTCTGTAACAGAGGCCAAGCCATGAACTGAGAGGGGCAAAGAGGAAAGAGGAAAGGGCCTGATTTTTTTTTTTTTTTGTGAAGCTGTATGGGGGTCTGTCTATGTCAGAGCACACAGAGCCTGCTTAGAGAAATGAACAAAATACAGACTGAATAGAGACATTAAGTTGGCTCCACAAAAGTCTTAAATTCAGTGCAGCCCAAGTTTGATTTAGAAAGCCAATGTGTCAATGACAATTTAACAGTTACTTTTGTCTTGGGAGCCTGTCAAGTAAAAGTACATCTGCATTCAGGTAAAACTTTCTAGATTATCAAGAGTTCCCATGAGCAGCTCACAAAGGAAAAGGGCATGATAAAACCTGAGTGTCTCCTTATTTCAGACTGGATCAGTTTTTACTTGAACTAAAATAGGCTGGATGTGTGCTAGTTCACAGTAATTATATGGCCCGGCGTCACTCAGTAAAAGGGGATGAGAGAGAGGGAACAGAGGCCTCATTGAGAAACAACCAGGGCATGCATGTGCACACACTCACACAAGAACATGTGTAGCATGTGATTGCCTGTATGTACACACAAGCACACACAAACTCAAATCCCTGCACACACATGACGATCAACACACTTCTTTCTCACTCCCCTCAGACTAGAGAGCTACAGTATCTAGTTCATGTATACACTAATACTAGCCCTTCTATCTCCAATTTAGACTGTATGGATCCCAGTGTTTCATATCCACACTTAATCAACCTCAATTTCCCATGCATACTGTCGCTGTAACTTTTAAATCAGCCTCAAAACATCAACTACCAAAACTGAAAAGTTAAAAAGAGTGATGTTATCTAAGTCTGTAATAGTGACAGGCATAGATAACAGATAACAGTTGTGACAGCTTCTGCCCCGCATTAGCAAAGGCACCAAGTACATTACCAGATGACTGGAAATAGTAGAAGGTAAATCTTTAGAGACATCTGGGTCTTACAGCCCAACTTGCCCTGGATATCTGCTAAACACAGCAACACAGCACAGACAGCTATTTATCCAATATGCATGTAATCTGCTGTTTTGGAGTAAAGCTTTTGTCTGTTTCAGAGACATGTTATTTCAAAATGTACAGTGAGAAATACAGTGCAGATCAGACAGAAGAACATACACACCTTTAAACTGGAAGTTATTATCAGGTTCTGAACTCATTGTAGGCACACAAGAGCCTCAGTGGAACTAAGCTATTCCATAAGGAGGAGCGCCATTGATGTTAATGGGAGACGTTATGGAGCTCGGCAGCGTATAGAGGTCAGAGAGATGTAGCACAGCTACTTCCACAACTAGAAGCAAGCTGGAAAATATGGAGCAGTGAGAGAGCTTGGCAAGGGCATCTCAACCAGTGTACCAGCGCGGTAAAAACAGCACTGGATTATTTTACTGGGTCGATTACTTTCATTAAAACAACCTTAACTTTATTCCCGGTCTACCGTTACACTTTAATTATGAAAAAATGATATCTCACTTTAATTAGCACTGCACCCAGAACTGCAATACACCATAAACATCTCTATTCCATAACGCCCATCCTCTGCCTCTCTGTGTCTACTGGGAGATGAATCATTAAAGTTTCATAAAGGCTGCAGCTCACACACTGGGATGCTTCCAGTCTACATACTAGTGAGGTGTATGTTTTGTTTTTCACCACTGGTCCAAGTGAAAAAGATGGCTGCCATGCTCGGTTTGTAATAAATGCAAATTAAAAACAGGTGCAGTACGATAAGAGGGACAGGCACTGGGGTAATAAAGAAGTAGAGCTGGAAGACAGCAAGTATTATTATGACACCAGTGGCTGTCGTTCTTCTAAACTGACAGGATGTGTGTAAGCACTGGCTTACAGTATTCATAGAGGCTTCACAATACTACAGAAGACATCTACATCTCTATAATAAGATGCCTAGGGACCTAAGGAAACAGAGTTTATGTTGACCATACAGTGGGCTATAACTGTACAAAGGTAAAAGAATTAGGTTTTTGCCTCATGGGTACACTAAATTAGCCAATTTTTGCAAGTATAATTTCTTTTTCATCTTTGGTGTTATACAATTGTCAAGGCAAAACCAAAAAAAATACTGTACCGACCACATATAAAAATGAAAAACAATATCTGATCATGTATTTACAGTTCTAGTGATAAGGAGCTGCTGAAGGTGACGTAATGTTCTGTTTCTGATTATTCTTGCTCAAAGCGACCTCAAGAACTGGATTGGTGACTGGAGGACTGGAGGAGAAGTAATTATCAGCTCTAACAACATGTTTGTACAACTAAATAATCTTTTTAGGTCCAATTAGATTTAACAGGCTTCTACACGCTAGCTCTGTGGCAGGTGTCTATTTCATCTCTTCAGAGTCGGACGTGTCCAAACAGACGCAACACTGGAGCTGCTGACAGAGCCACTGGGATTAATATGCTATACACAGGCACACACACATACAGTAGACACATACTAACATACTTTATATGAACACACACACAAATACTCCCTCTACATGCCCAGACAGGGTCCTGACAGCTGGTAACCAACATGCGACACAGGCTTGGTTATCTTTCTCTCTGTGAACAAGCTATCATGCTACGGCTGGTGTAAGAAATTCAGTGTTGCGTGAATGTGTTTTTGAACACGCAGTAAGCAAGAACAACAGTGGTTTTCAAGGTCGCACTCTGTGATTTAAAGATGGGTTAGTGAAAGCCTCAAAACAAGCCATAATTCTGACTCAAAACTGGTAAAACTTGCTCTATGTAAACTTGTTAGGATGCTAAGCAGTCTTCCCAGGAAGGGGTGTCTGCATACCAGTAACATACTGTAGTCTAGAAACCTTAGGTAGGCCATAATGGCCTTCAGAATATACACCAATATAATTTATGTGTGGTTTTAGTCCAAAAATATGCAATTCTTGGAAAGAGTCAAAATTACATTACTGTGTTATTTTCAACATCTGTTCTCCTTGCCTGGTCTATTGTGTGACCTCATCTCCCTGTACAGCTGTTTCACCGTGGTTGACTCGAAAGAAATCTCACTACTACTCACCCACTCAGTCACTCTCACACTCACTTGGTGAATGAAATACCACAGAGGTAGCACTGATATACTGTATGAACACTGAAACACACACAAGCTAAAAGACACACACAGGCGCACACAGACACGTACACAAGCCCATTATACCCTGAGGGAAACTGTGACGAAATATCATTTGATATAATACAGAAGGAAAGAGGGGATCTACACAGAACATGAAATGGCACTTGATGAAACAAGAGAAAGGATTCTTCTTTTGCCTACTCTGTTCTCTCTTCATCTCTCTCTCTCTCTCTCTCGCTTCGGACATTCAATAGGGCTTTGTCTCATTCTTCACCAATGACCAGTGCAGTTTCAAGTATTCAGAGGGAAAAAATATGCCTGTTTTTGTCTCTTCCAGCGTCCAAAAAAGAGCTGAAATGAAGATTACGAAAAACCAGGTCCTGTTTCAAATCAGTCAGCCTGGCTTTATGCAATTATTGTTTGATTTGCTGTAAAATGAATTCTTTAAATTTACTTGCTTGGCGTTTTGATACATTTTGAGTATTTAACAAAGATTGTGAGAAACTTTTGGTACAAGTTACGTATAACACCTTGCAAAGAAAGCACAGAGTGACGGTTATGTAGCATGGATTTAACAGGTCCATCTTCGAGTGTTTACTAAACTTGTCGTAGGAGTGGGGAAAATAATTGGATCTTAGAAACATTATGATTGTCTGTTGAACAACTGAGCACTGATGCAAAAAACGACTTCACTGGAATTCAGAGGCCTGAATAGGGGTGGCTGCTTCATATGCTGAAGTGAAGTCACATTTTGGGGGAAGTGATGATGAGGTAAGGATATTAATGACAGCATGTGATGTGACTCAATGCAAGTCAACCTGCTCATTTAATCTGAGTAGTTTAACCAAGATTGAATGACTAATTCCAACAAGCACTAAAAGCATGTCTATATTATCTCTACTAATAAAAGCTTTACCATAATATGCACTAAAGATATTGTTATCGGTATGCTCAGATTCTGCTTATAAAATGTGAGACATCAATGTAAATGCATCGCTTCCAACAATGTTGTTTCCATTTTCTAATCAAAGCCTATGCAGGGTGGCCATGCACGTCTGGAGCAAGAATAGTTTTGTGATCGAATGATAGCAGCTTCATCTGAGAAGCTAATTGAATTGTGAGGTAACTAAAGATTCCCTGTCCTGTTGCCTGGAAAAAATCACATTTTTCCTTTCATTTAATGCGCAGACACCTCTTGGTAACAGCTTGTTTGTCCGTCTCCTGGATGTTGTTCCATGTGGCCTGATGTGTTCTATCAAGTCAGACTCCAAACATGTTTAATCATTAACATTTAATCACATGAGTTTAAATCAAATAGAACCATTAGACCCATTAGAGCAAACACTGGCACACCGCTTCGAGGCAGAAGCAACTCTGTGGGCATGTGGTGTGACTGCTCTGGTGTGTGTTTGTGCCAACACTAAATGGATACCAGCATATGTCTTATGTAATGTTTTCAGCTTTGTGAGACAGGGACAGAGAGTAAAGAAGGTCAAAGAAAAGGAGATCCATAGAAAGACAGAGAAGAAATGGCTGCAAAAAGTGCCAAAAGAGACAGAATAAGAGAGGAGTAAGAGAGGGTACAAAGTGTGATAGACTTAGGAGAATAAAATGAGACAAAAAGATCTATTTTTAAAGTCAGTTCTTCAGTTATGCCGCCTACACATTACATGGGAATCAAGTTGATTTTGTGCCTGATTCCCCCTTCTGACAAAGATCAGCGAAGCCCAGATTTTTTTGATGAAGATTATCCTTCCAGATATTCCTGTGGTGTGATGACTGTCAAGAGTGTATTTTACATCCTTCGATCAGCTCTGAAGTCCATCCAGGCAGCATCCATTTCAATCGTAAATATTAAACATGTTCACCATTTCTGAGTGGATATCCTGTTGTGTGAGGGAAACCCTGAGGACAGACGATGACGCAGTCATGTGGGAATATAGCCAACTAAGAACCAACCTGACTGAAGAAGGAAGGACAACAACTGCTGTCATGGCAGCCGTGGTTAATGCATGAGCTAATGCTAAACATAAAAATAAAGTAGTGGAAAGATGGACGACAGAAATGGAGGATCAAATTGTTGATTTATGGCATCAATACAAGAGATTATTTAACGTGTCTCCATGACCTCATCCATTATTTTTCTTTTTTTCTTTGACAATTTTCAGTACATAGTGCAAAAACTCAACGTTTGTTTAGACTAAAGTCACATTTGATCGGCAAGAGCTGCACTTTTTTTCCGTTGGGACACTTGTTTGTGAATGGAATCTGTTAGTGTGTGTTGTGCTGTTCAAATCGTTGCTCACCACACACTGTAGAAGCAAACCTGTTAAATTTAACATAACATGTCAGGGATCTCTAACATTTTCAGTGTCTGTTAAGATCTGAAAAATCTTTTAGTGTGGGCCAGCCTTTAATGAGTGAGGATTAGTGTTAAGACAGCAAAGAAACAAAATTTAAACCTACTTGAGGATATGGCCTAATCTTATAACAGGCAAGACAACTTTGACCACGTCCAAAGTCCAAAAATTCAACAAGCTCACATCATGGGTAAACAAACGAAGTTAACCATTTTGGAAAAATCTTTGTTGTCAATATGAAACATGACACGCAACATGAAGCATAATGACTAAAAAGCCTCTCTGTTTCTAACAAAATCTCTCCTTTAGTCTCCCAAAATGCCTTATATTGAGTTTTTAAGGTGATGTTTTGGTTTGTGCCACATAGTGATAATGGTGATTTCTCAGCTTTACAGCACAAACATTATTCAGAGGTTTGGTGCTGATGTATGTTGTAAACTTTTTTAAATAATTAACCGGTGCTGAAAATGTGCTAAGGTCACTTCCTGAAAAACTGGCTGTTGACAGACAAAGACAGACAACCAGTGTTTTAGCCCGAACTGAAAATATGTGGAGAAGCCAAAGCTAAGCTGTCTATACTCAGTACCAATAACTAAAATAAACAAAGCTGCAAGGACAAAAGAGGAAGGCAGAAAACAAACAGGAAGAATAAATGTCCACAGGGATATGCTACATGACGTAGAATGTAAGTAAGTAAAACCTGGCATTCTAAGAATAAAAATTATTTTTTCAGGTAACATATAGAAAATAAAAACAGTGTAGACACACTGCGCACAAGTTCAAAATAGCTGGAAGATGAGTCGAAACGAGAGGCAGCGGGGAAATGCCAAAGCACACTTCAATGTACTTTATCAGACTGAGACAACAAAGCAAAGTGAGTCCTTTGTGCATGGAGAAAGTCCAAATCCGGACAGACCACAACAGAGCACAGCGAAACAGGTGGTTTCAGCTAATCCTCTGCTTGTGTGTGACTGAGAATGTACAGGTCTTTGAATGAACACTTCTGAATATGTAGAGGTGTGTGAGCATCTATGGTTTTGAGTATGTCTCTGTTCATTAACAGTTGTGTGTATACACATACTGTACATACTGTACGTCTTTACATATACGTATGTGTTCTACCAAAGCAAGCAGATCCAGTCTGCTGTGTCTGTGCTCACTGTCAGCTCCAATAGACTCTGGATAATAGAGCACAACAGAGGAAAAGAAAGGCTTTGTCTGAAAACTTAAGTCTTTCTTTCTTTCTTTTATTCTCGTTCTCCACTTGGCATTCCAGTTATTTTATTTCACTCAACTGTAAACTAGTAAGCTGGACTTTACCTTTACAAATCTTAACAATAAAAGGAAGCATATGCACTCAGCGTGAGTTTATCTTGGTAATACGCATTCATTCTTACATCTTAATCCTCATTTCTTCTCTAACCCTGACTACGCTCTAATCGGGCATCTTCAGCCTGGTCTGTGTGATGCAAAAACTGGCCCTGCGTGCTTCATGTTGATGGACACATCTGGTTTTCATAAATCAGTTAAACTAAATCACTTAAACAAATGCAGAAACACAAACAGCATGCAACAGCTGATAATTATATCAAGCTACAGGCTTTTGCTGGATGGTTTCCAGAACTCAAGCAAAGGTTTTTACTACACCACCACAGTGATTAGCTCATGCAATGAGTATTTACTGGTGTTTACACTGGACGATTGTTTCACAAGCCCAGAGTGTTTTGCATGAAACAACTCTTGCTATATTGCTGACACACGCTTTTCACCAGAAATCAACAAGAACATTATAATCAAAGCCACTTAGATTAATGCTAAGATTACATTTATGAAGCTGTGGTGTGTTTACATGAGGGAAAGTGAAAGGACAGGAAGCATTTTGCCCAATTTATTAGGTCCAGTGCGTCAGCTAGCTTCACCTGAATCAACAAATGACTTACAGTTCAATATCAACAATATCAAGGATGTAACAAGGACACATTAATGTTTGGATATAACTTACACAGCTGCTGAGCAGACATGAGAGAGACAGCCTGTCAACACTGATAAAGACACTGCATGAGATACATTTTAATCTGATATCAGTGGAACGAATTGTTCTTGCCAGGGAATACAATACTGAATATAAATTCAAAGGGAGATCCTGGGCAAAAGGTCAGCTTCTGTGAATAGGGTGTTTTCCTGTCTCTATAGCCTGAACATAATGAAATCACTGACGTATTTCAGAAGAGTTGTTTAAAGAGCTTGAACACGCCTTTCATATATTTAACTTCTGACGACAATTAAACAACTACAGTGGTGAGGAAAGCGGATCATTGGTAGATTTTCAATATACTGGGAAGCCGAATGTTGGGAGTATTTGGACAACCTTCTTTGTTAGACTTCGTTCTTGAGCAAAAGTCTAACAATTGTACTGTAAAAAAGCTCTTTGATGCAACTTACACCGACAGCATGAATTACAAATGGAAAAGTCCCATTTTCAGCTGGTATTCAGGGCCGGAGTGAAAACATTTGTTGGTATAAAGACAGATGTGTCAAATTCAAGTCTTGCTTGAGGTTACCTACAGTATGTCATAACCGCAAAACAATGTCTAATCAGTAGTTAATGGTGTCCAGGTTTTATCGACAGTGGGAACGGAGTAAACTGAAAAAAAAAGACTGGTCCTTAGATGGAAAAAAAGCCTCATAAAATGTTTGTTATGCACATTACACATGTAAATAGTTTAAGAAAGATGCACACGCTGCAGTCCAAAGTTCCAGGTTTTGAACAGACTCACTTCTATTTCTGTGTCTTTCAAGCTTCTGATCATGCTGCTTCAGTGATAACACTGATAAAACAGTCCCGCAGTGACTTTCATCTAAACACCTATAAACATAACTGCTGTCTCATATCAAAGTCTGCCCAGTCTAGCGATCAACCATTGAATGTTTATGAGCTACCATCACTGCAAATATCCGTTTTCAAAGGCGGCTGCGAATCCTTGTTCTCCTGATTAAGAGGCTAAACAACCTTTGACACGTGCACTGTCAGATTTCTGGTTATTTTATGTTTATGCACCTTTATTATCATTATTTTTACTATCATTATTATTATAAAAGAGCATTAGCAGTTAGCGGTCTCTATGGTATGGTGGTAGGGAGAAAAAGGGCTGTTTTTTTTTTTTTTTTTTTTAACTTTAGCCCTTTACACACACCTTTGATCCAACCTGATTTCCATGCTGTTACCATGGTGATGGCGGTAGGACTTGGAGACATACAGGAAGACAAGAAGCAAAAAGATGGAGAAAGATAGAAAAGATGAAAGAAAGAAGTCATCTAATGTGGCCTCAGCAGCCGCTGGCTAATCATGATGAGCATACGGAAAATGGTGCATCTGTCAGTACTAGCCTATATCTGATCTAGACACAAAACCATGCTGATGCTTTTAACATCAAAGCTACTGTAGCAAGCACACACACAGACACACCATGGCCGCGATACTCTGCTTTGTAGGTGAACAGTACAGTAAGCTGATATCTTCACAGAGCAGAGGTGGCTGCCCCGGGCACGTCTAGAGGTCCGTTACATGTTCACAACTGTTACTGTTATACAGTAGATTTAAACAGTGACAAATGAGTCCACACTACTCCAGAGATCAAGTCTTTAAAAATATTTTTCTTCCTTAAACAGATATTATAGGCCGTAGTTCTATCCAATTTTTCATGCCTCTGAGCTACCACAAACCACAAACACTATATTGCTAGTAACTTTAAAATAAGTTAGAGTTAGAGATAATGATAAAAAATGTTCTGTCCGACTCACTCTCCTGCCTCCTGCCCCTAAATTAGCTCAATACATCAAAACAGGACAGCAAACAAATACAAAACAACAAGACATCTTTACTTAATACTAATATTTCTGTCCAACACCTGTTGGTCATTACAGCAGCCATCACAGCTCTCCGGAGCCCCTCAAAAAGTCTTTAATCACTATGGAAAAATCAAATAACCCTATTACACCCATTAGGCAGACAGGGTGTATGTGTGTGTGACCACGTGTGTGTGACAGGACTGCTGTTAGATCTATTATTACCTTTCCATTGAAACAAATAGGTATTTTCACCAGATATATATACATTTCTGCAAAGAATACATCAAACTGAAGGGTGTTATGAACCCCGAACTAGTCTAAGAGCATTTCAAATTCCACTATTTGAAGATAAATTATGGTACAGATAAGAACATAAAGAAAAGTGATTTGCTATATTATGTTGTCAAAGCATTCATGAGCTCTTGCAAAGTATGATAAAATGAAAGGCTTAATAGTTACAGTGGACCTCACCCATCTGAGGTAAAGGGCTTTATATAAACATTTTAGGAATATGCAAAGATATACAACCGGAGCCTTAATGGAAAATAAGGTCTGTAATCCAGGTAATCAACACTCTGGTATGTTTATCATGTGGACAGGTTATCAATCTGTGATGGAGATAGCAGTGTGTCAGCCAACAGTGCATTATAACACATTATCCATGCTTGTCTCTGTGCTGAAGGGCTCAGGTGCACAGTGAAGCCTGAGCTACAGAGTGCTAAAAAAACGATAAGGGTGTCATGCGATCCTAAGAAATGTAGAGAGAATGGGGGGAGAAAGTGATGAAAGAGCAAACGAAAGATGACGCAACGCTCTTCAGCTGACTCCTTCGCAGTAAAACATTTACACTGTGTGTGTTAGAGAAAGAGGGCGAGAGAGAGAATGACGACTCCCTGTGCTCCCCCATCTCCCGCTTCCCCTCTCTTTCTCTCTGCGGTGAGTGAGGTGATGAATGTGCGTGCCTGTCTCAGATCCTATTAATAGTGTTAATAGTATGGAGCACGGCTGGAGGTGTCAAAGCCAGAGAGGGATGAGATCTCTCACTCTCTCTTTTCCTCTCATACAGAGCTGAAGCAGACTCTACCGGAGAGTCCAGATGTAGCAGAGGTGGAGTATATGTGGGGGTAGAGAGGGGGCCAGAAAGCAGAGGAAAGGGGGTAGAGGTCGAAGACAAAGCCAGCAGCAGAGCTTCAAACAGCATAGTGACGGATTTACTACCCATACGATAAAGCAAACAAGCCTCAGAACCTCTCAGCACAGCGGGGTGAAAGACTGGACTTGCACAGTGAGGCTACACAGACAAACATATTGACACGTAGGTGCCCAGACACACAAACTCTTATGAGTTAACTGATTTAACCCTATCAGCACCGTGCTACACAGTGTCCATCAAGCCATAAAGTGATTCCTTTAAGAGATCAGGGATAGTTTCGCAGCAGAAGGCAACCGTTCATCTACTCAAGCCTATAAATCTGTGTGCGTTCCTACCTCGTGAGTTGGTAGCCAGGTCGGCCACTTTCTGAAAGGCATCCAGGAAAGCCGCCACAGCAACCACCGTCGCCCTGGGAGAAAAGAGGAAGACAGTACATCACACTTTATTGATGTGAAAAAAATATACTGTACATGTTTTATAAAAAAATAAATCTGTATGCAAAGAAAAGAGAAAATCCCAGAGTTATAATGATGGCAGAAGCAGTACTTTAAATCAGTCAAAGGTTACATAAACACAGGCGGCTGATCAGCTGCAGCAATTACATACAAGTGTTGGTAAGAAAAGACATGAACTGAAAAATGTTTCGGATTGTCTTTTTTTCCCCTTTTGTCTGAAAGGTACATATACGCACATTAGGGCTGTGTATTGGCAAGAATCTGGCAATATGATGTATCATGAGAAGGGATACGATTTAATATATTGCGATATTGTAAGTAAAGTGATATACTGACATTTCTAAAATCTAATTATAGGAAAACTTTCAGTATAAAGAACACACTATGTATAAAATCTGTCTCTTTTTTGAGTAAAACTGTTTTTAAGCAATCAGAACAGCAGGATCTACATTTGCATTTATCAATCGCTGTACCATCCAACATCATAGCACTATTTTGAGAGGACACATACACTGAGAGGGTGCATCTCTTTACAAATTAAATAAAAGAGTTCATTTTCTCACTTTTTTATTAAACTATTAATAAAAAATCAATGCAACGTTTTTGAGAATCGATACAGTATCACAAAGCACAATATTGCGATATTTTCAAGATTTTCTTCCACCCCTAATGCACGTACTGTGTGTGCTACATTTTAGATTACATCAACCCTGATAATTTGACATTTTAAGTATGTATGATAGTATCTGTATGTGCTGTGAGCGTGTGAGTAAGTTAAAACTTAAACGTGCCCTGCTGTGTGAGGAATGTCTACCGCTGGAATCTGTCCGGCTCAGCAGAGCAGCTCGAGCTCAGTTTGCTGCACTTCCAGGTCAATGAAAGGATCAATGTGGGATCTACCCTGTTCAGCTCTAAAATGGAAAATGGACTTGTGGGAAGTTCACGACTCATACCTGCCTCTCTGTCATCTTGTATGGTTTACCAAGTATTTACAAATTGCAGTATAAAATAATGCTTATACATAAGAGACTGAGGAAATTCAATGTGCCATAAAAAAAGTAGTGGAAGCTTGGTATAAGATTACTTTCTGTTTTACTCATTGAAGACACTGTCTTGCATCCTGATTGATTGCCTGTTAGCTGCCTGACTGATCAGTTACTTTGCTAGCTAGCAACAGGTTGCCTCAATGGCTTAATACTGACTCATCTACTTCAGAAACAACAGGCCTCTCATGATTCACATCACAGGTATGGAGATGACGCTTCTGGTGTTTGCACACACGTGTATGCCATATCTGATCTCCTCAGCAGGGACAAGACTACCCATCGGTCATGTATGCTAAAAAAGAAACACGATTGTCTGGAAATTTTTCAGAGTACATTCAGCCAAAAGAGCATGTTTGTTGTAACCCTGAGTGCCTTCATTTGTAAACACTTGTTATCTTTCAAGGACCAACAGAAAGCCATTACAACACAACTTGTGAATTTCCATTAACAGTCCAGACAGCTTTCACAACTGGGCAAAACGATAGCTGAATACAGGTTGGTGCCTTTAAGTTTGGCTTGCAGATGGAAAAAAAGTGTGTTTACTTCACTATTACACACAGTGTGTTTTTACTCTGTGTGTAGTGTATCCAAAGACACATGAAAGGCAATGGTAGGACTGCTCCTGATACAAGCCTCTGGGGTCGGGTGATATTCTTATAAGGATCTGTTTTACACATCAAAGTCTGTTTACAGATCTCAGGGAGTATTACTGCGTATGTTAGATGTCAAGACCCTATCGGCTGAGGTTGAAAACTACAAGTTCATCTTTTTAGGCTGGGGTCTCAGGGCTATTTAGCTGCTACTAGCATAACACACCCACATCTCCGTCCAAACTGTCAGCAGTTGAGTGGCAATGTGGATCGTGAATGTGCCATGTTTTGACAACGAAGAACAATGCCTGGAATAAAAAAAAAAAATCTCTGGTTCTGCTGCTTCAACATTTATTTCTTTATTTCTTTATTTATTTTGAGTTGAGTGCAACATTGTTATACAAGTGCAATGCTAAAATCGGTGGACTAGTCTTTTGAAGGTGCAGTGCGTAATATCTGGTGGCATCTAGCAGTGAGGTTAATGGGAGTTTACGCTGGTTCAGGGGGCTCACCAAACTCCCAAGTTTTTAAATTACGTAGAACTAATAATTTATTGCAATAATGACTAATATTGACCTTGTTGTGTCTGCATAAGACAGAATAAGAAACCAACAAGATCAGAATATTGAAAAAACATGTACCTATCAGCTGTGTGGCCAAGATCAGACTGGCAACGTAACCACTTACAAGATGGGTGAGCAGTATAGGCTATTTTCTGACGTTTGTGTTTTTTTTAAACAGAAAACACAGGTTTTATACTGTGATATTTACTGAAACAGTAGCCCAAGTAAACTTTCAGGCAATCTCCTGGTGATCTCCCTCCAGCCAGAGGTCACCTTATTTAGGTGTTAATAGTAAAATGAAAGGGTATTGTTTGGATAACTCCTAATTTCAACTTCACCAACGAGCCATTCCTCGTCAGTTGTGCTGCTTTCAAAGCAAGCAACAGGAATAAACAGAAAGAGTCCACCAAAAGCTCAAAAAGACGTCACTGTGCAGCGCTTTATCGCTCGTGGCCACTTAGGACATTGCAATAGAAAACAATGCAGTCAAACTGATTTTGTCACCGATGCTTGCTCATGTCACATTCTGTTTGGAAGATATAATATGTAGGCTACGTGCATCCCAACACATTAGACAGCTTTGCGTTGTACACATTACATTTCCTCTAGATTTTTTTTGTGAACCCCCAACCTTAAAGTTCAAACTGTGCTTATGGTGAGGTTGAAGATTGCAACCTACTGAAATTGCTCTCATGTGCCAAGAAAACTATAGCGGCCATCGCAAAAACGTGAATAGTCCAATTTAGAGCCAATGTTTGGTTTCTGTTCTGGGCTACTGTAGAAATATGGCGGTCGGCTCTGTAAAGACGACCCACTCCCTATGTAGATACAAACAGCTCATTCTGTCTTTTGTGGTGGGAGGAAACTGGAGCACCCTGGGGCTTCCAACCCATGACCAGAGCTAACCACAGAGACACTATGTTGAGCACTCTCAAAATGTCTTACTCTACTTTCTTAGGCTTTTCTCAACAACTGGCTCTAGACTGTTACAGTTGTTCGTTGCTTACTGAAGTTGCAGTTAACATCTCAGTAGGACCTCCTACAAGCTTGACAAAAAGGAAAAACATGACACGACTGATCAACTGGTAAACAAGCCTGATCCAAAACATAGTTTCAGGCCTAAATTTTCTTCTACATTTGAGTGACAGACAAGTCTTTAGCTTCCAGTCAATGATAAAATTACCTTTATCGCTCAAAAAGACTTAATATAATTGGCTAATAAGTGCTGTGTTGTTGCAGAGCTGACCAGAAGATCCCAGGGTGTGTCCTGCAGATGGAAAAAGAAACATACTCGCAGGCACACACAGATTCCTTTCTATTTAAAGCCCTGTGCGGCCCCTAGAGCAACCTCCAACTGATATGTCTCCACTAATTTATACCATGTACACATCGGCCTGTGGATTATATTTTACATGCACTAGCAGCAGAGATTTGTTCAGTCAAGTTTAATTTAATAATCCAAAACAGGTTTGTGTGGGAAGCGGTTTAAACAGAAGCTTTCTTTTAGTATTAGTGGCTCTAGCCCGCTGAGGTGCAATGCACAGTAGTTTACAATTACAAGCCCTCTGATCATCTGCTGTAATTTGTTCTAAGCTTTTATGAGAGAAACGCCAAACTATTAAACTGGTTCACTACACATTCATTTCATATCAGACAACCTTAGAGGAGTTGTCAGCATAAGAGGGTAACACCACGGTTTTACAGTAACGAATTTAACATTCATAATCTTTTTTTTTTTTTTTAATTTTCTGGCTCAATCGACAGTGAAATTAGGTAAACTCACAACAAATAAATGAATACCAAGTTGCACTAAAGGCAGAACAATCAGGTTTTAATTTCAGCTCTGACAGTCAGCCAAAAAGACTTCTGTGGCTGTACGAATAAAAAACACTGCCGCTACAGTGCTCCAACAATGACCTGACTGCTACCATTGGCCTTAAAATCTGCTAACGCCCCTGTCCTGGAGTCAAGACAAACGACTTTAACATATCTATTCTGCAAGGCCTTGGCCAAGCCAGTCTAAACTCCCCATAGACCCTGGCGTAGTGTAGCAGAGTGCTCTTTCTGACAATGATACATTCAGCACTGCTGCCTCCATGTATTCTTAGTTCAACAGAAACTGGAATGTTTCTGACACAACACACCAAGACCCATGACAGAGATAGAGTGCTTCAAGATTTTTTTTGTGTATGTTTTTACTGTATGTATCGGTTTGAGGATCCATTTCTCAATCAACTTGTCTATTTACTGGCGTGACAGTGAAGAAATTTGTGTTACTGATTACCCCGGACATTTTCTAAGAAAAGGTGACAATCAAGATGTGTAGAACGCTTGCTTTGGTCTTTAACGTTATCGTGTGTCTGGCCTCTCCGATCGAGCTTTGGCTACAGGCCGCAGGGTTTCCACCAGCTGTGACTCCTCCGTCCTCCTCGCGGCGATTATCTCATTATGTTATGTCACGTTATGGTTTCCTCATACCATTGGGTTTAAATCTGAAATCTTTCTCAAAAAGGTGCTTTTGCGTTTTGTTTCGACACCAAATCTGAATCTTTCTCGCCCCATGTGTGTGAAATCTAACACCTACTCTGCGATGAGTCACTGTACAGACCAGACACATTCACTTTGAGTTTGTAGCATTCGTCTGCCGACTATGTATTGACAACACGATGCTGACATGCGAGCAAAACCACATGGGGGGTGGTGGGTAAGTAATGCAATCGGTGTGTGCCCGACCACCGTGTAACATCGGTAACACCAACTACCAGTGTCTAAACATTGTAGGGCTTTGATAGAGCCCAAATAAGTTTTATAACCATACAGTTCATAAGCTGATTTTGTAGTTTTGAGGTGGTCTGTTTCTCCACAAAACGAACTTCTGAAGCAGAAGGAGGGAGGCCTGAGCGTACGCCTATAGCTCTGACACAGCTGCATCAACCATGAACCACCACATAGACCAAACACTGACGAGTTAAAAGAGGACTGTGATTAGAAATCAGCCAGCCTATATTCCACCCTGCCCTCTTTCTTCAAAGCTATGCTGTGTGCATGCACATGCGCAGCTGCTTAAAACCAGAATGGGCAGAAAAAAAAACACCATATTTGGACCAAAAAAATGACAGAACAGGACCAACACTGTAATTGGTTGATTTCCTAGTTGCTTTGTGAGAGGGGAGCTGAGGGTCTAAATTACAGAGTAGTCTGCCTTAGGACGTCATTACGCACACAGACATATGCCGCTACCACTGCTGGCTAGTCACTTATCCAGGCCGAGGCGGGAAGGTGGGTGTGCTTGTGTTTTACTGTATATACTATGTGTGTGTGTGTGTGTGTGTGTGTGTGTGTGTGTGTGTGTGTGTGTATCCATCCATCTATGCAGCACAGTCTCCAAGCTGATTACAGAGGTGCTTGGGTGGGGGGTTATGCTGTAGTCGAAGGGGCTAGTTTGGGTACGAAGGAAGATAGTGGCACACTTGTAGCCACATTGCAAAAATGATTTAATAATTTACCCATGTTTCGATGAAGTTTTAGTGGCTAGAGACACTCTAATGCAGGCAGAAAACGCTGTATTTGTAGCATGCGCGCAGGCTCGGATAGCACACTCTTATTGGTGCTACAGCAGCAAGGGCATCATTACAGCCTACCGTACACCACAACCACTGCAGCCTGGAGCAGGGCGCAAAAAAGTAGGCTAAAATACTGGAACATGGTCGTCTTTCTCTGAATGACAGTCAACTCATCAAAGACACACCTTTATTTTGAAATTCCCATGGTACGTCTGTGTCACCATTTCCATCCAAGAGCATCTCCTTCCTCTTTTGCTTTTTGTGAGTTTATATGAATGTCACTGATTGTGTTAAATAGTCATATGATATCATCTAATATCAATTGCAGTCCCCAGAATTGAATCAATATTGTATCGTGGCAGACCTTGTAATATCAGCAAATATCGCATCATTGTCCAAACAATTGATTTAATATTATATCTCGATGAAACGTGATTTGCACCCTATAGCCGTCATACAACATTATAACATATTAATATATTGGACAGAAGGCTACTTTTCACAAGCATCTCAATCATCAAGCTGCCACTAACCTACTATCACTTTTTCACAACTACAATTACTGGAAGATTTGTTCTTTTATCATTGCCCCGGAGCCCAGACACACAGACCTCCTACTGCCAAACAGCCAGTCATTAGCAACAAGGCCACAAATACTCCCCTGAGTTTTAGCATGGCAGGGTCACATATTTAACCCCTGAATGATGGAGACACTTGAATAACATATCAACATTAATCAGCCTTAATACTGAGAAAATGGAAGAATGGGACACTGAGTGGCCCCTGGGAAGTATTGTTAAGTCCCGGAGCCTTTATACAACTGTCACTATTAGTCTGTCTCGGGACACGTGGACACTTAAATGGCTGGAGAACTGCCATGCTTTGTTAATCAAAGAATAATATGAACTACAGGACATCCATATTTACAGTACTCGCGGGACAATAAGCTTTTATTTCAGCTGTCATAAGTTGTTTGTCTCCTGACACGTGGCCACTTAAAACCAACTAGGGGAGGTGGCTGGGATTGGCTTCCATTGTTAGCAGAAGACGTGGAATAATTTTGGCAGGAGGTGTGCAAATTTACAGCACTAGAAATACAAATTAAATCAGGCTTAAAGAAGACTAAATGAGGGAGAGGGACATATAATGTCCCCTGGACAGTATTGTTAAGAGATTAGGCTTTTATATAGGCTGTCGTTGCTTGTTAGTCTAAGGACATGTGGCCACTTAAAACTTCTTCAGAAAGGACACGGACATCTAATGTAAAAGTCCATATAAAGCACAAAATGAGTTGACAGATTGAGATTTTAACATGAACCCTTTGGTGTATGGGGGGGTCATGGTGTATCCGAGATGTTATGCAACAACTGTTTCCTTAGTCATGAAAAGTTTCAGTCAAGTTTCCACCCAAACTTAGTACAACATTTCAAAGAATTTGTAAAATATCTACAAATGGAAATGCAAATTAATGTGTATTTCCATCCACTACTGTTATGCAAATATCAGTCGTATCGTAATAGTTTGTCTCCTTTAAAAATAAAATACATAAACATACAAATGTGTTGTTATGTGCACATAAACATGGTCTCACCTGAGCTGCGACTGCAGTTTGCCGGCCTTGGTGATAAAGTCCTCCCAAATAGGGTAGCTGCTCTGTGGGGGAAAAAAAGAGACGCAAACATGGATAACACAGTTGTCAGAACAGATTTCACTATTCCCACAGTTACATAACAGTTCAATCAGTGTGACGCCATAGTGATGCCTCGCTTCACCTCACCTGCTGGACTAAATTAACCAAGGCTTAGGCTTTCTCATACATGTAACCCAGCTGTGTCACCCCCAGAAAATATTGTTTTCCATCTTGTTGCCAGTAGATCTGAGGGAATAGAGAAGTGAGGACTTTGTCTGTCACTTTTGACTACTGTTCATAATTTTTCCGATATAAGGTCCCATGGAGTCCACCGGAAGGGGAGGGACATCATGTCTCTATCAGGGTATTTAAGCTATAGGATGAATTAGTTTAGCAGGGTTGGTTTAGCATTAGTTTTAGCTTACACCCAGAATAACCTGTAGTGACTAATTACCTCCAAATTTCCAAACAGCTTATATTTTGCTTAACATTTTGTAAGTCTAAAGTATGTTATTTGTTAACAGGAAAATAGACATACTTCCATTTCCTGCATATGTTATGTTGCAAACTGGGTCACAGGCTTCTTTTGGAAAGATCCCCACACAACAAGAGCACTAATACATGGTATAATGAGCCTGGTTCCCAAAGGGACTCTAAAATAACCTAATTCAGGTCCCGGGCTGAAAATAGTTGAAGAGCCTTCAATTGAAACTGAGCACAAGTGGCCCAATACATGAAAAAGAGGAGGCTAACGTGGTAGTAAGACAGCACCAGATGATGTGATGAACATCGCATGAGCTCATGTTTGTCACTGATGTGCTGCTACTGTCAGGGGTCTGAGGAATGTCAGGCTATGCTGTCGAACATTACACCCAACAACCAAGTCAACTCCCTCTACCTACAGTACCTCTTTCTTTCTCTCTCCCATTCTCCATTACATCACTTTTGTTCTTTTCTATCCTTGCCCTCTCTTTGCATGTTGCTTATCCCCATCTCTCTACTCACTCAGTCTATCCCCCTCTCTGTAGTTCAGCAAAAGAAAAATAGGAAAGGAAGGAGGGTGTATTTTTTGTCTTATCCTCCTCCAAGAAGTGTATATTGTGTATGTCTATCAATTATGTTTATGTTTGTCCAAGATCAGCCTCTTACCATCTTTAAATCATTCTGTTAAACAGAGTGTAAGTAATTTCATAACTTAATTTCCTGCCTCATAATTCATCCACTTAAAACATGTCTTTTGACTGACTTGATTTGATTTCAAACTCTAATCTGTGTAATTTCCTCCATCAGATCATTGTCTTATATCTCATCCACTTCATTTCTGACTCTATAAGCTATTCTCTCCATTTCTGAGATTTCATGTATTGTTTTCTTCCATCTTTGAATAGGTGGTCTTAAAGGTGCAGTGGGTAGAACTGGAGCAAACATTATAAAAATAAGTTATTTTTATAAAATGGTCACTATATCCTGACAAGAGTACATGAGACAGTTAATCTGAAAAAAACAAAAAAACAAAAACAAAATCATGTGCCTCTATGTCCTCTGGTGCTCCTAACGGTATCTGCAAGATTTCACAGAATGGGGGAAAACAACCAATCAGAGCCCAGCTGTAGTCTGCTGTTTCTGGGCAGCTGTCAATCATTCGCGGTCAACCTTGGCAGCGCTGATCAAATATGAATAAATATTCTGTTACTGAAATGCCTATTTCTCACATAAAATGGTTCCAGAAACATCTTGTAGTTACTGTTTAGTTGTAAAATGAGAAAGCATGTGACCTGGCAGCCATGTTGAGATAAGATGAGGAAATACCAAGCACCGCCCATCAACTGTAGCAGAGCCAATAGGAATGCTCTCTCTGTGGGGGGGCAGAAGTCCACTTATCTACCTTATGAATTTTTAGCCCAATGATGCCAAAAATATTCTGCCTACTGCATCTTTAAGAGTTTTAACCAGTTGCTAGTTATTTGCTTCATGGCTGCAGCTCTAAATACTATATAAATACCAGTCTGTTCCCTGCATTCAACCCCATCTGTAGCACTCTAAAAGAAACCACTGGAAATGTGTATGTCTTATGAACAGACAAAACAAATACACTAAGCATTTGTATATTTTTACTGGATTGCCTGTCAGTTAGGAGACAGGGAGACCTACCTAGCCAAAGTGAGACAGGAGACGCTGAGAAGTGCTGAATGTCTGAGCAGTATTCATAACAAACTTTGTGACTCCAGTAGACCCGATGTTTGGCCATTTGACCTACACACGTCAAAGCCTTCAGACCCTGCGGGTAATCCTCTACCCTGACAGCCACATTCACGGGATTCCTTCAGGCACAGCACAACAGCTGGGAAATTGCTAATTGTCTCATCGACCAAGCTTCAAGAGATAACACCAAAATAAGACGCCCTAGTTTTGAGACAGATGATTGCCCTACTTGGTCTTTACCCGATGTTGGCTGCTGCACCCTCTTCAAAGTGGAAGAAATAGATATAAAACTGAACGTGTTTAACCAACAGAATAGAAAAGTGCAGTCAAATATAGTAGCCTAATATAAGTTAGCTAGCGTTAGCTACCACAAAACGACAACTTTAAGACTATACAAACAAGTTAGCTAACATAAACATTAAAAGTAATATCTCAAATGTAGTCAGCTCTACTCCATTTTGTTTGTGGACTTCTTTCAGCTGGGTTCAGAAGTCTGACGCTAAATTTATCTCCTAGCTAAAGGCAGGCTAACGTTGGATGACTAACATAAATTGATTATCTGTTGAGGGAAATCCACATTTACAACTAGGCTGGTGTTTGGGGGGTTAGCTAACAGGCTGGGATAACGTTAGCTACTTTTTAGACGTAACGGCTCAAATATAACATAAGCGGAGTTGTAAAGTTCACTTGGTTTACCTTCATGTCTCCGATAACAGTTTGGAAGAGTCCTCCAAGCGCGCTGCATTCCTTCTCGATAACAGCCTCCATTTTCAGGACCAACTCCAGCGGTCAGTCCCGACTCGGTGAGCCGCTTTCAGTCCGCCACCTCCGCTCTCCAGGAAACCAAATACTCCAAAAATATCAACAAAGAGTAAAGAGTCTGCGGTTCCGTAATCGACGAACAACAACTTTTATGTCAGTCAAACATGTACAGAAACACAGCTCGGTGCTGCTCCGGTGCACCGTTTACTTCAAATCACAAGAAGCTGCTGGGACGAAAGAGAAATTTAAATCCCCCTCTCCCCTCCACACCGCCGCGGTCATACTCATGGCTGGTCCGTGGAGATAATCGTCTGCAGTTTGCAAGTCGAAACTACAAATAATCCCAATGTTAAGCTGGTAGCGTTGTTCCGTATCTTGACAGGTAAATGCGGACACATACACGGGTGCGCTCACTGCCTCTCGACACTGACTGAGAGAGGAAAAGAGAAAAAACGAGACGAGAAACAAGCGTCAAGTCTGCCGGAATAAAGATTAAAAGCATTTCCGGTAATCATTCTGCACCAAAATAAAACATCTGCTTAATGAAGGTTTTTTACTTTTACGACTTTTTATACTTTTTCCTTTTACTTTACTTTACTACTTTTACATTTCATTTACACGCACGCACACACACACACACACACACACACACACACACACACACACACACACACACACACACACACACCACAAAAAAGGAGTTAAAGTTAAAAAAGTTAAATAAATTACAGGGGGAGGATCCAGCTCTTAAATACATACTTAAGTACATACATACATACATACATACATACAGACATACACACACACTGTGCATACATATAAACACATACAATCTGTATATACATACATACATACATACATACATACATACATACATATACTGTATATACCTAGATATATACAGTGGTGAGGCACCTAGGCTACTCTCCTGGCACACAGGTACAAACTTGGAGAGCACACACACACACACACACACACACACACACACACACACACACACACACACACACACACACACACACACCTGCTTTAATGCAATATAAATACAACATGAAAAGCTCCAAGTAAAAAGTTAAGCTTTTGACGTGTTATTTTTATTGTGAAGGAACACACGGTACTTCCGGTAATGTTCTGCAGGTGAGCAGTGGTGAACGAGCGCAGGAGATGTGAAGCGCGTTCATGAACTGCTGGATGTTTTTCATATGGTAGCATTACCACACATAACAGCGCTATAGACGACATACACTACACATACTGGATATATATATATATATGTGTGTGTGTGTGTGTGTGTGTGTGTGTGTGTGTGTGTGTGTGTGTGACATGGACTAACAGACATAACTTTTGTAAGCATATAACAAAGTATGTTCTCATCTATGAGTTAATATTTGACTGCATTGTGTTGAGGGTGCATGATACAAGCACAATATTGTGAACCACCAACAACAACACTTTTTTGATGATGCCAGCCTTTTATTATTTATGTATAAACATTGAATTAATACAGAAAAGTTGAGCTGATAACGGGCGACATCTAGTGGCTCAAGTACAAAATTAGGACAGGGTGTTCAACTAATAGGGTGTTACATGAACGTTAATGTCATCCAAATACAGGTGCAAATAATGAATCAGTAATATTTCTATATTTTACATAAGGGCATTTAGAAATCGCTTAACTGTTAGTGGGATTGACCTTTCTGTCATAATCTGCTACATTAGCCTTACAAACTTCTCAACAGCAAATATTCATTATTAGAAGAAGAAGAAGAAGATCTAGAAGAAGATCTACCTTTATTAGTCCCACAGTGGGGAAATTCAATTTACACTCTGTTTAACTTATACATGGTACATGCACACAAACACACACACACATGCATTAATGGAGAGATGTCAGAGTGAGGGGGCTGCTCCAGACAAGCGCCCCGAGCAGTTGGGGGTTTGGTGCCTTGCTCAGGGGCACCTCGGCAGTGCCCAAGAGGTAAACTGGCACCTCTCCAGCTACCAGTTCACACTCAGTTTTCGGTCCATGTCGGGACTTGAACCGGTGACCCTCCGGTTCCCAAGCCAACTCCCTACAGACTGAGCTACTGCCGCCCCCAATTACGTGCTAAGACTGCATTGCAATGCAGCATAAATTTATTTTTTCATTTTATTTTTTCTTGAGGTACAATGAGATCCCAAAAGCCATTCATGCACCACTGAGCATCTTTCATAGGAACGAACGGGGCCCTGCGTCCAACGCCGTATCCACTTCTCTTTATACATCCATGGTTGAGATCAGCTGCAAACTTTCTAATTTTACAGCTAAACAAGATGTTTCTGAAAACATCTGAGGTAAGAAATAGGCATTACAGTAACAGACTGTTGATTCATATTTGATCAGCGCCGCCTAGTTTGACCGTCTGATTGGAGTTTGTGAGTGATTGACAGCTGCCTCTGTTAAATGAACAGCCAATAGGAATGCTCTCTCTCTGAAATGACCTGTCATTGGCCAGTCTCCTGTCACGGGCTAGATTTTTTTAAAGCCTGAAAACAGAGCCATGAAGAGGTGCAGAAATCTAGTTTTCTCTCAGCGTTTGGAGACAGTTCTGGGTCAGACGGTTGAGCAGGTCATCCACCCATCAAAAGGTTGGTGGTTCGATCCCCAGCTGCTCTAGTCACGTGTCGATGTCTTTGAGCAACAATATTTAAGACTCTTAACCCCCAAAATTGCTCCTGAAGGCTTAGCCATTGGCGTGCAAACGAGATGAATCGATTAGATCCTGATGGGCAAAGTTGGCACCATCAGTGTATGAATGTGTGTCAATGGTTTTGAGTGGTCAGTGCTGTATAAATGCAAGTCCATTTGACATTTGCATTACAGTATGCTGAAAGGTTATTATGCAATTTTTTGCCCAGTGATGCCAAAAACATTCTATTCTTTCAATTAGTATTTATTGAAATGTACATACTGTATACATTTTATTAAACACAAACACAACTTGTAATGCTGCATAAATAATTACTATACTTACTCAGTATTGACATTGCAAAGTTATAATGCAAACTGTAGTACTGCAGCATACTTCCAGCTCCAGCAACATTTTGCTATGGAGAAAGTCTGCAAACCTGGTTAAACAGTGTGTCTTAGACAGACATTAAGTTAGGCCAAAGTACTGTATTATTGGCCCTGTGGTCAAGTGAATGTTACCAGCTGTGAATCAGTGAATGTCAAGTATCTCAGTGAAAATGTATAACAGCGTTTCCTGGTTTGAAGTGCAGGTTGGAAACCACTGAGATATGTCAAAACCGCTGCTATGGAAGAAGTGAAGAATGTGTTCAGTCAACATCAGAGCAACAGTCTTTTCTGGTCAAGTACAGGAAACCTTTCCCCTCTCACAGATAATCAAAGGGACATTCTTCACTAGGTCAAGTCTTTCAAATGTGCAACCTGAGGAAATCTGTGGAAAACAATACCGACTGGGACATTGCAGTAAGCCAGTATATCCCTGGAAACTAGCTGTGTTTGCTCTCATAAAGCCCAGATGCGTAGTACATGAAATTGTTTGACAGTGGCTAGAGGCTCCTAGCGGTAGCATAAAAAAAGACACCTTTACAGACAACAATTCACAAGACAAGAGCTTCTTTTTCTTCAAAACCTTTATTTCTATAGTTTTAAAATGCATTTAAGATGTCAAAACCAGGCAGCAGGTGTCAAAAAACTATCATCTAAAGCATTTTTAAATTAATAACATTTAATAGCCTCATGCAAACACGTATACAGTAAATACAACTAATAAATCATGTAGCACGATTTTTAAATTAATAACATTTAATAGCCTAAAGCAAACAAGTATACAGTAAATACAGCTTATGTATCATGTAGTGAGATAGTTGATTTGGGAATTTTCTCATGAATCAACACAGTTACAATAAGGGTCAAGCTCTACAAACACACTACTAAACATACTTATATGATCCCTTAGTAGATAAAAATCACTGTTTGAACTATAGTAGCTGATTAATTGATGGTTAGAATAATGATTAGTGTTTGAAGTAGAACGCTTTATTTAACCAAGACCTTGGTCAAGTGATATGTATCAGTAAGTCACAGTGGAGTTAGGACAACACACAAAAAGTACCATATATTATTACCTGGCCAGTGTTGAGTGAGAATGTACACTAGTAACAATATTGCATAAAACATGCTATGTCTGATAATAAAATTTGACAAAAAGTGCAAGAATTTACAACTTAGAAATTGAAATATCAGAACTCACATTTTAAATAGTGGCCGCATAAAAACATATTAAGTCACTAACTGTTAGTGAGTTTACAGCTCCTTAGCACCAAGGTAACTTGAGGACAGTGAAAACCATCATGTTGCCTTTTAGGCTCTTTCAAACAAACTGCACCATCACATTAATGTTTTGCGAAACCTATTAGCAGCATACACAGGCATGTTTTTGTCTTATTAGAAATGGGAAATATTCCCTCCAATGAGCATGTGATGCTGGAAATGAGGCAATATTAGGACGCTTTCAAACAACTTGCACCATCACATTGATCTCACCAATGAGCAGCATAAATACTGTAGGCACGTTTTCTGCGGTGATGGAAATGGGAAACATTCCCTCCAATGAGGATGTTACTCAGGAAATTGGGCAATATGTGTATGATTAAAAAAGTGGGTAAAAAAACTAAACCATATTTGTCACAAGCATCACTTACATCTTACAAAATCACCCTGAATAGACTTGCATCATATACAAGGTTATATTAACAACTGTCCTCGAAGTACCTTTAACAGCCTGGACCGAACCTACCTGAACCCAATCCTTTCAATATCTCAGAAGAATAAGTCCTAAAGGGATATTAGTGTTCAGAAATCTTAACAAATCATTCATGTCTTCTATAGTTTGCTCTCTATGGAGTTCTGGATGGCGTAGCTGATGTTTTAATACATGCTGAAGTTACGGAGCTGTTATAAAACTAGTTTGTGCTGGTTTTTGAGGTTACGCCCTCCACCTCTTGAAGCCCATCATCATACTGCAGGCGTAGCATAGCGTCACCAAAAATGCAAATATCTGGAGGAAAGAAAGCAAGAACAAGAAACAGCTGGTCAGAAAAAAAAAACAGCCAGTTTTACTCACATACAAGTAACTTGATTAAATACCTATCAGTCATTTTAAAAATCCATTACAAGATCCAACAGGCTTATCTCTTATATGTCTTTCTTATTGTAATCAGCAGACATGCTGCAACCTAATTAGATCTCGGTCAAATAAAATTGCTAGCGTTGTTTCATGACAGTTCTAGCTGACACCCAATACTCTATTTATTTGTGGGCATTCTGTCACAATATCAAACAAAAACTCCACGCAAAATGTAAACCCAAGCAAGACCAAAACTGAAGTTTAGTGATCGGGGAGATTACTTTGTACATGCACGTGTCAGCTTGAGGTGTTTCTTTGACAGGACTTTTAGAGAGCCTGAAAGAGTAACAGGGCTGATGTCAGATTTAGTTTTACTTTAATGATTATAATCAATTTACCTTTCAAAATGACGTGCCAACTATTGTTTTTTGTTTAAAGAGGACCTACTGTACTATGCTTATTTTCAGGTGCGTATATCGGGTTTCTAGTAGAACATGTTTACATGCTTTAATGTTCAAAAAATGCTTTACTTTTCTCATTTTTCATTTGCTGATCACAGCTCAGTGCTCGCCGGGCTGCATTTGTGCATGCGGTGCAGGAATGCTCCCTCGCAAGGAAACATTTTCACTCGCGGATACTGCTCTGTGCACTCGTATCCGTGCTTTTATGTTCGCGGGTTTTGAGACCAATTTAACTCCACACTGTTCGTACTAGTTTTGTTTCAGGGCGCGCTAAACTAACCGCTAGGCAAATGTTTTACTTTGTGACATCACCATGTTACGGAAGAAAAGGCAGAACTGCCTTTGGCGTTGGCTTTAGGTTTTGTAAATATGCTGACCTTTTACATGCACAACAACTATATCACACAGGAGAGGGAAAAACTCAGCAGCATAATATAGTATGTCCTCTTTAACTGAAGTGTTTTTCTGACAAAATGTATTTAGAGCCTGAAAGAGTAACTGTAAACAGTAAAATGCAATTAATTTTGCATGCACTGTGTTATAGACTTCATTTGAAAAGACGTATCGCACTCACCGTGGCTGCCACATTAATACTGTATTGCTTGTCATTCAGGACTGTGAATATGTTGCCCCGAGGGTAGGTTATGCACATGACATTTTCAGTGCTGTTAGGCAGTGGCTTGATGTAGGCTCCTCCATTAGCTGCTGTAGTTGCTGCCTCCAACACGAAGGCGGCAAAGTAGAAAAGCAACGCTATAAAATGGTAAAACATATCCTGAGGGGACAGAAGAGAGAATGCGTTAGAAAAGAATGCAAACAAGTTGAAGTAGTAGTAGTATAGACAACAAACACGGCAAATAAAAGAAGAGAATAAAAAAATGCAAGAGAGGGAAAAAGGTTGGAAGTGATTTGGAAACTATTAAATTAAGAAACAAACTACAGAGACAGACAGAGATGGATTAAAGATGCAGAGGGTGAGAGGATGTGTCAGAGAGTAAAGAAGGTTAATGAGCGTTTGTGTTGTCGGCTCTGTGAGCCTGGAGGGACTACAGGCAGGCCTTTGTTGGGTTTCAGTGTGAGCTCATCATCCATGTCATTCATTGTTCGGCTGAAAACAAACAACGCCACAGCCTGGCTGGGAGTGGGGCCTGGAGCCTGAGGCAAGGCTATCTCTTTCTGAGAGCCCAGACTACAATGACACAACACAACAACATAGCACAGGTCCTCACCGTTCTTCTTATATCATACATACACTATATTTATAGTAGTTATTGCACTTCTGGATACTCTCCAATGCTACAATGAGACTGTTTTCAAATAGTGATTTCAAGTTATTATTCAATATGTTGTACTTCACAACTACATGTAGGTGCATTAGTGAATACTACACGGGCTAATTGGTCCGCCTATAACCTGAACTCATTATTATGTAAGATTTAGACAAAGAAAGCAGCCTGAATTTGTTGATTGACTAACTGTTGCAGCTCTATTTTACTGTATTATGTATATTTCCACATTAAATCCTATCTCTACAAACGCTGTTAAAGATTATAATTTCCAGTCGTTAATGCACATTTTTTGAAATATGTACATATCATCTCACTGTAAATATAAATCCTACATGCTGTACACACAGTATATAGACATCTTTACATGTATATACCATACATAGTCATCTAGTCCATGTATATCCATCTTTGTACTAACTGTATTGTTTAAAACTTCCACTAAAACACTAGACTTGTAAATAGATGTTTTGTTTTTATTATTGTATTCTTATGTTATTGTTGGTCATATTGTTCCTATCCTATTGTTGTTATTTCTAAAAATCCATGCATGTACAGTATATATTTGGCAAATAAACCTGATTCTGACACTTAACTAAAAGGAAAGTGACAGTTGTCTGGGGTTTAGTGGACTACTTGGACTAGTGCAGCGATCTTTAACTTAGTTCAGTTCTGAATCATCATCAGCTTTAAAAATGTTAGTTTATAGCCTGATGTTGAAAAATGATAACAATTCAAGCTACCTTTTGTATCTAAATCACAAATTTCCACATCTGTTGCTGTTGCTAGAAAGTCTTTAAAGCCACCTTTAAAGCAAAGATTTGTGTGTATTTGAGCTTCCATCTGTTATTGCAACAACTCGGTTGCGGTCGACACTGGCACTTCATTAGTCAGAACGTGGAAATAAAAGTTGCCACTAAACATTAGTGGCTTAATTCTAACTGCTTATGTTTGAGTAAGTGCTGTTAAGCTTTGTGTGAGCCAACAAGATGGCTAATAAAAAAATAAATGATCTACTTCACTGTGCAGTCAGATCATTACTGAAGAAATGTATTTGTTTAGTTCAGGTAGTTTAAATTATCCCTCCAGTTAAAGAGGTTGTAAAAATATAAAGGCTATTTAGCCGATCTATAATATTCAGTGACATCTTCATCTTCAGTGACATAAGATGCTCTTATACATATGCGTCACGTGAAAGAACCGTTTCCTCAAGATTTCATGCATGTTATTGTGAGTAATATAATGGCACAATACCGCAAACGTACATCTGTGCACTTGGATAAGTGCCATGTGGTGTTGGGTGAAATCACGAGTGAATTTCTTTTTGTTCCTCATAGTGAAACTTGAAAATCAGACTTTAAGATATTATGCAATCTAGCTGCAATCACAATGACAAAAAAAAGTACTTTCCCTTCATTAATATGAAGAACCCTCCATCATACTCTATATGAGACTAACGTTTAACATTAATGTGCTTTGGTACAATTAGTAAGATAAGATAAGATAAGATAAGATGAACCTTTATTAATCCCCGGAGGGAAATTCGGGTGTCATAGCAGCAGCAACAACAGCACAGATGAATACAATATAAGTAAAGTAAAGTAGTAGTCTTTCATAGAGCAGTCACTGTTTGATATGTTAAAACAAGTGTTCACACAAGTTGAACTGACTGACTGACTTGAACCAGATCTCTGACTTTCACAAACACAAAAAAAAAAAAAACAGTTGCTGCCATGGCAACATGATCACATCGCTCTTAAAGGCTCCCTGTGGACCTTTAGACCTTGAGTAGCGCTACGGAGTCGTTTCTCTATAAGCGGATCCCTGTTTTGTTTATATCACACCTGTGACACCGACAACTGACAGATAAGTAGACTGACATTTATCTACAGCTCACCAAGAAATTCCAGTTGGTGTCGATGCGTCCAACCAGGCCAGAGATGAGGAGCGCGAGGTAGGCGGAGGAGGCGAAGAAGGTGGCGAGGGAGACAAACATCACCCAGCCCTGCAGCAGCGGCACGGGCACATTGGAGGAAGCCACCAGGATCCATACTAGACCACCAAACAACTGGGGACAGAAACAAAGACTCAGAGTGGTCATTATGTTGCAGTGGACATGTTTATAGTTACAGCATGTCAACTATTTATGATGGACTGAGGAGACATCACGTATACTGTACATGCTGGGAAGGTGTATTGTACTTGCACACATCCAACTTTTCCAATACCTCAACTCAGGGTAGTACTGATATAATACCTCTGTTTTCCAAATTTAAAATCAGTATACGTCCCTGAGTGGGAATGATTGGAATATTGTTAATGTAAGGTGACCAGGAATAGCTGTGGTGCACCAGCCCACTGTGTGATAGCATAAAGCTGAATTTTATGATGAGACTGTATTAAATGTGAATCACATGATCTTAAAATACACCCTGCTTCTTACAGCAATGTTGCCCTCAGGTAAAAGCTCTATTAACAAATGCTGTGTTTGATATGGTTTATTTTAGACAAACGGGCAAACATGAAGTTAAAACAGCTGATTGAAACACTAAAGAGGATGGTGTTATGGAGTATGTATAGGCTACTAAACATAGAGCTGCAGTAGGTTGAATTGGAGCCAATATGATTAAAAATAAAGTTATTTTTATAAATGGTCACTATATCCTGACAGTAGTTCATGAGACAGGTAATCTGAAAAAAATAATGTGCCTCTGTGTCCTCCAGCACTCCTAATGACATCTGCAAGATTTCACAGACTGGAGGAAAACAACCAATCAGAGCCGAGCTGGAGCCTGCCGTCTCTGAGCAGCTGTCAATCATTCGCGGTCAACCTCGGCAGCGCTGATCAAATATGAATCAATATTCTGTTACTGTAATGACTGTTTCTCACTAAAATGTTTTCAGAAACATATTGTAGTTACTAATTAGCTGTAAAATTAGAAAGTTTGTGACCTGGCAGCCATGTTCAGATCAAGCCCCCAGGAAGTGCACCAGGCATTGATGCAAATTTTACACAGTAGCCAAATGGCGGTACTACAACTTTCATGTGCGTCACTTGATGCCACTGGGCCCAAAAAGACTTTTCTCCATTGACTTACCTTGGGAAAGAGACATCTGCAACTCAGTGGATAATTTTTTAGGGTGAATCAACTCCCCAGTATGAACACTTGAATAGTCCTTATTTAAATTATTTGGTCCTAAAAGATGAAAAAATGCACTAATACCTGAATGCAGAGTGACTTCCCTTCCTCTGTTAATGTGAATGAGACAGACACAAAGGCTGGGTTAAAGGAAACACTACTGCGTCTGCTCTATGGGCCCAATGAATGCGGAAGATCACCGGATGATCCGGGTACTTTACACTTGGCAGTTGGGCCATTTTGGTTTCATGCACAAATAAGCAACTCACAAGTGTGAACAGGAGCCCCCCTCTTTATGCATACGTGATTGAGCTCAGTTAAGGAAATACCAAGCACCGCCCACCAACTGGAGCAAACTGTCTCATTTTAAGAAGAAGAAGAAGAAGATATTCCTTTATTAGTCCCACAGTGGGGAAATTCAGTTTACACTGTCTCATTAACAAAAAATATATATACTTATATGTATAGATTTATAAGAGAGGGGGCTCCCCCCTACAAACCCCCACAGCAGTTTGGGGTTTTCTGCCCTCCTCAGAGGCACCCCCGCAATTCCCAAAAGGTAAACTTGCCCCCCCCACAACCAATTTGTCTTTGTCCATGGGGGACTTGAACCGGCGTCCTCCGCGTCCTAACCCAAGTCCTTACGGACTGAGCTACAAATGTAACTACAAGATGTTTCAGAAAACATCTGAGCTGAGAAATCGGCATTACAGTAGCAGTTATTGATTCATATTTAATCAGCGCTGACTAGTTTGACTGTTTGATCAGAGTTCACAAGTGACTGACAGCTGCCTCAGTAGAATGAACAACCAATAGGAACACTCTCTCTGAAATGACAAGTGATTGGTCAAAGTCTCCCTTACAGGTTAGATTTTTAAAAACCTGAAAACAGCCATGCGGAGGTGCAGAAGTCTAGTTTTCTCTCACAACACTTAGTATGTTGAAAGATTATGGTATTTTTGCCCAATGATGCCAAAAATCTGCAGCAACCGAGAGAAGAGGGTGTTATGGAAGTATTTAAAGGCTATCTACTCTAGTTAATGACGGGTATGAAATATCAGAAAATGCTTTAACACTGAGTACAATCTGATAACAGCCAAAACTTAAATAAAAGGCCTTTAACTGCCAATGGGCCTACAGATAGGTAGCCAAATCATCATAAGCTTAGATAGCATGTAAAGAGAATTTTAAATAGTGTGATGTTCATGAGACATTCACCATTTTACAGGCCTCCAGTCTCGATTGAGGCGACATTTGCCCTTGATCTGGCTGTCAAGCATAACCTGCAGTACAGAGGCCAGCCTCCGGCAATCAGTGACGATCAGTGTGTTAGTTTAAGTCTGCACATCACACAGGACACACCACGTTAGAGCCTACTGGACTTGAACAGGGTCATTAATTATTAATAAAGATCTAGTGACAACAGCACAACAACGCTGAGGTCACTGATAAGAAACTGAGCAACATAAATAATAAATAATAAAAAAGCACTTACTATCTCTAAACAGACTAGAGCTCCAGTGTAAGTCCTCAACACTTCCAGTCCCAAAGGTAGAGACAGGGTTGGCGCTGGGAACGAGGTGGCAGCGGGGTTCGTGGCTGGTTCCGACATCTCTATATCTGCCTCTCTCTCCCCTCTCCTCTGGCTCTCACCCTCCGTCTCCCACTAAACACACTCGGCTGGACAAAGGACGGGAGCAGCGGGGGAAATTCCTCCGGAGTCATGTGTCCCCTGAACAGGTCGGACAGGTGCAGGTGCCACTCCCTGGAAACCAGCGCTGCGTTCACGGACCTCACGGAAGCTCCGACATCCGGATGTCCAGCTTCATAAATCTCATATGTCCGTGTGAGAAATGATGACAACTTGGACACCACAATTTAAGGCTTTAGTTTTAACTGGTTGTGATGATGACTATTGATGGAGTAGACCTTTCATAATCCATGTGCAAACAGCATAACCTATTATTTACTCTTTAAACAATCGCAGTGATCAGGCTTTTATGCACCCCAGGCATGTTATTTCTACTTTATTTATCTCCATGTTATGCACGTTTATGCTACTACTCAACCACATTTCAGAGCCAAATATTGCAGTTTTTACTCCACTATATTTGTCTAAAAGGATTGCTGATTCTGACTCAAAAAGCTGGATTGATTTGATTTATGAGTGTGTCAGCCCAAACAGGCTAACAAGACACCATTATTTAGAAGATAAAGAGGCGACAGAAGCAGAAACCAGAGTAGCAGCATCCATTACAAATAATATTAGACAAATAAACCATCCTAAGGATTTTTCCAAGCTTGATTAACAAAATCAGCCAATTTATAAGCATTAGAAATAAACAGCCATTTCAGCTTGCCATCATCCCAGCACCAAAACATTTCTAGATTTTGAGCAGACATTTCGTTTCTTTTTTTTTTTAAGTGCTGGATATGATATATATGATATGATATGACATATATGATATGATATGGATATACAATGGAGCTGATCAATTCAATTCTATGTTTATACACTATATACTTTATATACTGGAATCTGAATTCCTGCTAAAGTTTTGACCAATCCGTTGCTGCATTAACAGTATTTTCTGTAAATTATTCATTCATTCATTCATTCATCGTCAACCGCTTATCCCGTTAGGGGTCGCGGGGGGCTGGAGCCGATCCCAGCTAGCATTGGGCGAAGGCGGGGTTCACCCTGGACAGGTCGCCAGTCCATCGCAGGGCACAAAGAGACAGACAACATATAGACAGACAACCATTCACACTCACATCCACACCTACGGGCAATTTAGAGTGATCAATTAACCTAAACAACATGTCTTTGGTGGGAGGAAGCCGGAGTACCCGGAGAAAACCCACGCTTACATGGGGAGAACATGCAAACTCCACACAGAAGAGTCCCAAGCTGGAATCGAACCTGCGACCCTCTTGCTGTGAGGCGACAGCGCTAACCACTACACCACCGTGCAGCCCCTCTGTAAATTATAATTTCTGTTATTATTCTGATAATTAAAAAATAAAAAAAGCCTTTTTTTTTTAAATAAAAATGGGCTTTTAAAAGAGAGTTACAATTGGTTATTGAGCTAGCTAACCTGAGGTCCTCTGGTAGGCTGTGCCAGAGTCTAGGGGCATTTCTCCCTTAGTCACTGGCCTTGACCTTACAACCAGTAAAGCCTGTCAGAGCCGTAACCTTGCTACGGACCTCTGCGGGTCCCTGCACCCCACTTTGAGAATCATTGCTGTAGCTTAAACTACCCAACAATATGTAAAGTAGGCTAGTTAAAATTAGCACATACTTAAACATCTACAGCAGTAAAATGCAATAAAACACATTAATGTAGCGATAATATTTATCCAAAAACATCTTTTTCTGCAGAATGAGTACTTTCCTTTTTAAGACTTTAAGTACGTTTTGCCGATAATACTTACTTCTACTTAAGTGAGGTTTTGAATGATAGACTTTTAATTGTAGAGGTGTATGTTCACAGTATGGATGTTGTACTGTTACATACGAGATCTGAATACTCTTCTACCACTGCTTCTAAGTACAACACTGGCAGGATGAAGCCAACTGGGCTGCACCAACTATTGTGCCTACTGGGTGGCAGTAGCTCAGTCCGTAGGGACTTGGCTTGGGAATCGGAGGGTCGCCAGTTCATGAACCACGTACTGAGCGTGAACTGGTAGCTGGAGAGGTGCCAGTTTGCCTCTTGAGCCTTGAGCAAGGCACCAAACCCTGAATGGTTCGAGGCACCTGTCAGAGGCAGCCCCCTTGCTCTGACATTTCATTAATACATACATACATGTATGTATTTTGGGCCTGTGTGTACTGTGTAAAAAATACAACTTCTTCTTTAATAAAATATGAATGAGTCATGTAAGCTTGTAATAAATTTAATGAATTTAATGAAGGTACATGTTGCTTACAGTACAACAGAAAGGGAGGCTTGAAAACACAGTACAATACATAACTGACTGTATTGTCTTCATGTCAGTCCAAATGACTCATGCAATGATATAATTGTTTATTAATGGGTGTAACATGCCAATAAATGTGGCTTTGGCAGAGTACATCTGCTGTCTGCATCAGACGCTGGTAAAGTAGAATACCAAGGACGTCATAAAAGGCTTCAGGATGTGTGTACAATGATGAAACGCCATAAACTGATCACTCCTTTGCTTCTCTAATTGTTGACTTTTAAGCTCTCCACACCTTAAATGACAATTCTTGATAACTCTGCAGTCATTCACATTATAAAAAGGTACAAGCTCATCTTGTACTTGTGGTAATTCCAACACCAACTGAAGGCAGCAGTTTTACTCTGTTGGCGACACCAGCTCAGAAGCACTAGTGAGAGGAAAAAATCAAAAAGTTGGAGTCGTGACTATTGATGACATTGATTCTTTTAACACTGAGGCCAAGAAACAATGGTGTGTGTAATGGATAGTGTTCCCAGGAGCAGAGACGTTTGAATAGTAAATATTAGCTTAAAGGTTAGAATAACAGCTGAGGAGAGGATGAGTACTGATTCCCAACGGGGCTCAGCAGCATTTACCATGTTTGCACTAAAACATGGAACTGAAACATTAAATGCTGGAGGGTATTTTTCTTGGAGCACATTATTTTTAATCAAATAGTAAAGTAAAGCTGCTACAGTATGTTGTTAAATCAGTTGGTAAGAGCTTCTTCTGGTAAGCAACAGTTAATGTTTAGCTCAGACTCTGATTATGTGAACCAATGTTTATATAACCTTTTAAAGGGCACTGAGCTTAGTTCACTTCAGTGTGGCTGGCACTTAGAGTCAATACGACCTGTATAAGACCCCCGTATCCTATCGTGCGATACAAGACAATTGTTTTTAAGACCAGCACTGCTGGATCGGAAATCTCTTTCAAGAATGATTTTTTTTTTTTCTCCGAGCATTAAGGAAATGTTAAGTTTTGAGAAGCACATATTTGACCCTGTTCTCTGGAAAGACATTTATCTATGGAGCAGCAGGAAGCCACCGATAAGTCCTCTCTCAGACTAAACTGCTGATTCTTCAGCTTTGTTCCACGCAGCAAACTTCACACTCTGCGAGATTTAAACGAGGAATATAAAATGAGTCAATCCATCATTCTGTTTTTCAGGTTTTTATTGTTTATTTTAGAAAACGTGGGAGAAAACATTCAACAGATACAACACTGTGCGTTACATCTTTCACTTTGAATTACAAACTATTCACAGAAGCCAGCACGTTCTCATCATAAAACCACTATAGGTTTAGGAAAGAACTACATAATTGGACTTAAAACTACTACATTTGCACAGTGAAAATTAAACTGAACGTTGTGAACACAGGACACAAATGAACAGCTGATTGATGCACGGGACACGAATAACAGTCTTGTGGATGAAAACCTATTGGATCCATCTGGCTCCCACCCGCCATCTCTTACGCTCTTTAAACTACGTCACCACGCTTTTCTCGGAGCGTTTACTGTTACCGCAGATGGGTTTACATTATAGCTAATTGAAAGCCTGGTGTGTTTCAGATCTGCATTAAGGGGTGCTGTGTGCACCGATGACCGTGACAAAGCTTCGGTGTTTAACACCCTGGGAATGAAAATGGGCTGCAAAATCAGGAACACACTGCTAATAAGCTATATTGTGAAGATTAAAGGAAACTAAGCATCTTTTCTAATGGATCAATCACCTTTACATTTACTTTAGTGCTTTTTATTTCCTAAAAAATATTAGAAAAATAAATGAACAAAAAGAAGAGTTATCAGACTGTCTTATCTGTTTCAAGGAGGAGTAATAAAAATCAGATAAAAGAAATACTATACAACAGGATAGTAGAGCCTAAATGGCCCACTGGACCTTAAATCTCACACGCCCATGAAAATTTTCTATCACAAGGCACGTCATTAAATCTCTTTGCTGAACGTGAGACCTCAGCACAATCCTCATTTCCATCGCTATTATTGGGCTCCCCGTCTTGCCAATATTCGTCACCTACCAGCTCAGTTCCATCCACCCACTTCCACTTGTTCTCTTGCTCCTTGTCCGACAGGCCGATCCAGGTAACGCCATAAAATTTGCTGACAAAATTCAGCTCTTCTTTAGAGGTTACAATCGCCAGGTCTGCCCCTCTCTCTTTACAGTCTTTTCTGCTGCTTTCCCAGGTTTTAGTCACTCCACTGGCAGAGAAATAGTAGCACTTGTCTCCGAATGTTTTCCATCCTTCGAAACAAGTTTTAACTAGAAGACAAAATACAAGTGTGTTATAGTTATTGTGATCCTGAAACTGTTAAGCTAAGATTTGGGGAGGGAACAAGGGAACAAGTTGTGGGAGTTCAAGTCCAAGTTCTCAAGTTTAAAATTCATCATTAAGTGAGTTTTTTTTTTTTTTTTTTTTCATCAAGTCAAAATGGTCGAGTCAAAACTTTCTGGAGGAATTGAGTCTTGTTCTCTTCTGGCCAGATATTCAGGAGACATCTGATTGTGCCATGAGTCCAGGTTTGTCTCCTGCCACTCCACATTTTGCTAACAAACATGCTAACAGCCTCCATTCACCAAAAGAGGAAAACGAGGTGATCTTTTAACCAATGAAACGACAGATACAATTATATGCTTCCTGTGATTGGTTTGAATGGTTTTCATACCAGAAATGAACTGCTCTGGAGTTCACTTAACAGCGGACCGAGACCACCCTTTTGAGGGAGGTTGCACCAGGGTTTGATTCCTGTGTTCACACCGACCCATGTGAACCGCACCAAGGGGGTAAAGGCTCCAGGGTTCGGTTCTACCAGACTAAATAAGGCTGGTGTGAACGCACCAACTGTTGTTGTGGTACTGGCGCATGCGTAGCCTGGGTCTAAAACTGAAGGTCCGTGGAGGGTGGGGCTCTCTGGCTCTGCAGGGCGATGATGTTGGTCAGATGGGGACTAATTAAAGTGTGTGGCACAACACAGCGCTATCTCAGATAAGGAGTTTTGACTGGGATTGCTTGAGTGTAAACTTCCCTGTATCCAACAGAGCAGGACAGATTTGCTAATGCTAACCTTTATTCTGATAGAGTAGCATCTAAGAAAGAAAGAAAGAAAGAAAGATATTCCTTTATTAGTCCCACAGTGGGGAAATTCAGTTTTACACTCTTTGTTCACACAGACAGTTCACACAGACATATACATGCAATGGAGAGATGTCAGAGTGAGGGAGCTGCTCCTGACAAGCGCCCAGAGCAGTGGGGGTTTGGTGCCTTGCTCAGGGGCACCTCGGCAGTGCCCAAGAGGAAACTGGCACCTCTCCAGCAACCAGTTGGTCTTGGTCCATGGGGGATTTGAACCCGTACGACTGCCCTCCACTCAATTAAGGGTGAAAAGAGGTGTCACGCTGCATATTTTTGGGGGTACAACACACGTGCAGTAAGATCTGGCCTGCACACCATGAAACTGAGCCAACAGCAATGCACGACCGCAGCTCCAGTTACACTGTGCACATGTTGTACCCCATAGCTCAAGACCGTGTCCCAGCCTCTTTTGGGAAGCCTTGCTTCCACACAGGAAGTGCTACCATAATGTTCATTTTCTATGTGACAACACAAACATCAAGCTTCAGTGTGTTGTAAAGACTCATCGCTCCAGTATGCAGCGATCCTGCACAAGCTGTAGTTAGAATTTAACATTTATACAGATTAATCTTTCACTTTTGGTGTAAAAGCCTGCTGTTTACAAAACGTTGACTTGGACAGTTGCTATTTTGGACTTTTGTGTTGTCTGTTTAAAGTTATACAGGAGGTATTCAGTACTTCTGTTTAACATTAAACAGACAGTACAGGATTATTTAGACCAGTTGGATTCATCAATTAGTAAGCCTTGTCCTTGCATCGCCGATGAGAAAGAGTAGTAGGCAGTAAATGCGTGAAATTACACTGTATCAGTTAGAATTACTAATCTTATTATCCTGGCCCTTGTGTGGTAATGACGTACGCTAGCATGCATTTCATGATCCACCAGTCTCTTACAGTTTGATAATGCACCTTTATTTTCTAGATCTTGTTGAATTTCCTTTTTACAGCAGTTAATCCAAATCCATGATTATATTCAAGTTTCTTATATAAGTACATATATTACCTGTTCTGTTGACGTTCAACCTGCTGATCTCCTCTTGTAGCTTATCTCGACTTTCAGCCGTAGCGTTGTACTGGCTCTGCAGCACACCGTTTTGGCTCTGCAGCACACCGTTTTGGCTCTGCAGCGCCTTGTTTTGGCTTTGCAGCACCTTATTTTGGCTCTGCAGCTCCGCCATCTCTTTTGTCAGGTTGCTGGAGTTAATCTTCAATTGGTCTCGCTCATCTCTCAGAGTGTCTCTGTCCATCATCAGGCTATAGATCAGGCTTTCACACTTGGAGTCCCGCTGACTGATGGCAGTGGAATCTGCAACAATGAAAACCATGAAAAATAAAGTGACCGCTCCTACAGTTTTATTTTGAAATGATTCCTTTTGAGTGTTAAATGGCAGTTTTCGCTGTGTATTTATCCTCATTGTTTTTGGCAGTATTGTACTTACTGTGAGCCACCACACCTAAGATCAAAATCAGCAGAAGAAACACCACAGCACCTCCAATCCACCACAATGAACCACATATAATCCCTATAAGACAGTGAAAAATAAATAATGCAGATGTGAAATTTAACTAAATGGTCTGATTCAGAGTATTTTATATCTATCTACATTTCATCACAGCTACTACTGTTGTTCTGTTACAGTATATGTTGTACTGTATATTGGGGATACATCGATACTGGATCAGACATTGGTGACAATGGGGCAAATCTATTCAGTTCTGTGTTTATATACTATATACATTACAGACTACAGTTTTATTTCCTATTTAAGTATTGAACAGTATCTAACCCTAACCGCCCAGTTGATGGAAGAGGCAGGGGTACTCATCGAGATAACTTAATTTCCCCTAAACCTCTAACCCCTAATCCTCTAACCCCTAACCCGTAATCCTCTAACCCCTAACCCATAATCCTCTAACCCCTAATCCTCTAACCCCTAACCTCTAACCCCTAATCCTCTAACTCTAAACCTTTAGCCCCTAACCCCTAATCCTTTAACTCTAAACCTCTAACCCCTAAACCTCTAACCCCTAATCCTCTAACTCTACACCCCTAACCCCTAACCCCTAATCCTCTAACTCTAAACCTCTAACTCTAAAGCCCTAACCCCAAATCCTCTAACTCTAAACCCCTAACCCTCTAACTCTAAACCTCTAACTCTAAAGCCCTAATCCCTAATCCTCTAACTCTAAACCCCTGACCCCTAGCCCCTAAACCTCTAACCCCCCTAATCCCTAATCCCCTCCCCACCCCTACCCCTAAACCTCTAACCCCTAATCCCTAATCCTCTAACTCTAAACCCCTGACCCCTAGCCCCTAAACCTCTAACCCCTAATCCCTAATCCTCTAACTCTAAACCTCTGACCCCTAATTTTAATTACTGTTAATTCTGAAGATGTTTTTACCAAGTTACTGGAGTACAATTTATTATTTTAATAATAAATAACAATTCACTAAACTTACATCTATGTATTTAATTGCCACATTTAGTTTTACAAAGTAAGGAAAACAATGTGTAATTCAAGCCTGACATAAAATAATGATCCCAGTCTCGTCCACAAAGTACACCGACATTGGATCGGTTCTCTGTATCATCTAATACACAAATCCCAGGTATCGCTATCAGGCCTGAAAAAGTCCAATCTGAGCATCTCTACAGTATAATAGGGCAGCACCGCTAATCTGATATTATCAAAATAGCAATATGGCCTGCCACAATTTTCAAATGTGAAATGTGTGATAAAATACCATTTTAAATTAAATACTGTTGTGCTGTAGATTTAAGACTTAAAAACACCTTTGTTTGGTACAGATCCCTGCAAAAACCACACCATCATCATTTTAATATGTTTCAGTGAAAATGAGAATGAAATATGCTCATTCCCTCATATTACAAAATTGGTCAAAACAATCACAATTATGTTTTTTCAAAATTGTTTCTGTGTATCAGTAGGAATGTGGTCAGATGTGTGGTCTTACCTGAGATCTGAGATCGCCATCCATACTTTGATCTGCTGGAAGGAGCCATCAGATTCACACTATCCTCCCCGCCCTCCCCCGACTTGCTGTTCAATGTCACTGACATCAGTCAAGTTTGTGGTCGGTCACAGTGTTAGTTCTTATTAAGGCTCGCAGATTTGCTGACACAGCAAATAGAAAGCTGTGGGGAGGTTTGGTTCGGGAAAGACAGCCCCTTGGGTTGGAGGCTCATTTAAAGCAGAACAGTTGTGAACTGTAGTGGCAATATGAAGCATTTCTTTCCATTAATTCTCCAAACAAACTGTTCATTCAAGTCAATCATTTGTTAAGATTACTTTGCACATTCATTTGTCATCAATACTTTCCGGTTGTATGCTTGTGCATCAGCTGCAGTGTATTTTAACCTGTGATTTAGCATCAGGACTGCAGACTGAGCCTTTAAGGATGGCACACTTACAGAACAATCAGCAAAACTCTCTGAATTTACTTCCTGTTTAAAATAACAGGATGTAGGCTGCGATGACAAGCTTATCTGTGGGAATGTGCTGCATGTTGTAAGAAATGGGTATTTCGTAACTTTCCTAAACATTAAAAACAACCTCCTCAGTCCTAAATATTACAGCTGGATCCTTTAAGTGATAATGGCTAGCCTTGGCAGCTTGTAACCATGTAGATTATACCGGGCCAGAGAGCATCTCAAAATGTTGAATAACACCATGAGGACAGCACAGTTTTTGTACACTTCAAACCACTTGTTGGTGTTCAACAGCATAACAAACAACTGAAAACACAGTTTAAACATTAAAAGCTTTTTCATCACATGACCAAAGGTGGTTGTATATTAGGGCTGTGTATTGGCAAGAATCTGCCGATATGAATCATGATATGGGGGTAATGATTCATTACATCGCAATAATATAAGCAATGCGACATATTGTGATTTTTTTAAATCTAATTTTAGGAAAACTGTCACAGCATACAGAACACACCACAAATACACTATTTTTAGGTAAAAATAACATTTATACTGCATGCCAAAAACGGCATGTTTTAAGATAAGTATTCTTTATTAGTCCCACAGTGGGGAAATTTGTTGCATGCAGTACATTTTTTTGTCCAAAACTGCATGACTGTACTATAAAGTGAGCATGTCTGTAAAGGGGAGACTTGTGGGTTCCCCAAGAACCCATTTTCATTCAGATATCTAGAAGTCAAAGGTCAAGTCACTTTACCTAAGAGTGCCGGAGAGTTTGTTTCTCTTGTTCATGCTACTGCCTGGCACCCAATATATTTTTATATTTTTGTTTCTTTTTTATAATCTTTTTTTTTTTTTAGATTTGGAGTTGTGCTCGCTGTTATTTTTGTTTACCCCATCAAAATTGGCCATGCTAGTATATCCTTGCCAAAATCTAGCATAACTTCGGAGTGTTATTAATGCTATGACATAATACCAATGGATTTCTTAAATTTTGTAGTATCATGTGATGCCAGTACCTTCACTCTAGCTTTAAAACTGAGCCACTTTAAGACAGAAGAGTATCAGATTTTCTAGAGGTTAACTAAAAATCGGTATAGTATAAAATTGTGATACTTGTGTGTCTATGTTTTCTGACATTCTTATCATATATCGGAGGGGGAAAAGTGAGAAAGTGAAAATTTTGTCTATAATATGATGCACAGTGGAGTGGTCACAGGTTCAAATCCGGTTTGCGGCTCTTCTGTGTGGAGTTTGCATGTTCTATCTTGTTGTTCATCTACCTATCTATCTAGCTCAGTCTGTAAGGACTTGGGTTAGGATGCGGAGGACCGGGGTTCAAATCCCCCCATGGACCAAGACCAACTGGTTGCTGGAGAGGTGCCAGTTTACCTCTTGGGCACTGCTGAGGTGCCCCTGAGCAAGGCACCAAACCCCCAACTGCTCTGGGCGCTTGTCAGGAGCAGCCCCCTCACTCTGACATCTCTCCATTGACATGTATATGTACTGTGTGAACAAAACAGAGTGTAAAACTGAATTTCCCCACTGTGGGACTAATAAAGGAATATCTTTCTTTCTTTCTTTTCTTTCTTATCTGTCATGAGTCAGCTACTTCCTCCAAGCCATTTAATGAGAAAAATGCAGGAAACACCAACAGCAGCAATAGAGGAAGTATTTTTTTTTTATAATGGGATAGTGAAACAGCCTGTTACTGGAAAACATAACAGTTCACAATCCCTCCATAACCTGAAGTAAACCCTTAAAAACCAGATATATGAGACTTAAAAATTGTTTTGTGGCACTGAATGAAAAATTAAAAGATCATCAGATTTTCCACAGTTCATCCTGATGAGTACACAAATGTCTGGACAAAACTTCACGGCAATCCATCCAATAGTTGTGTAAACATTTCACTCAAAACCACAAATGTGAATTATAGTCCCTGAATCATGAATGTCACGACAAAAGTTTGTGCCAATCCATTTGGTAGATGATGACATATCTCTGCAGCATTTCCACAAACTGGGATCAACTTTTTACAGACAGAACTACAACTATTGAACATGAACCAGACCGCTGTATGATACTTCTCACTTTTCTTCACTCATATCTAAATACTTGCTAACGCGCAAGATACACATGGATGAGAAAAATGGAGGAAAATGACAGAGGGCAGCTAAATTGTCCTACTACTGATACAAATACACACTGTGCATGCTGTTAGCTAGCCTTAGCTACCAAACACAGCTTTCACAAACTGTTTGCAGTGAAACTCAAAACCCTCCAAAACTTCATGGATGGTAGCAAGTGTGTTTTCACTATTAACTCACCCGTTGCAGTGGAACAGCTGCCTGCACACAATTACTCTTCATTGGATTTGGCAGACTAAACGCTGCAATGGCATATTGCTGCCATCTACTGACTGTTAAATGAGTCTCTTAACAGTTAAGTAAAGCTTCTGTAGGCAACATTTTTTTTTGCATCATTGAGCAAAACTAGTCATAAACTTTCAGCATATTGTAATTCAAGTGTTCAAGAAGACTAGACTTCTGCACCTCCACATGGCTCTGTTTTCATGCTTTAAAAAATTCTAGCTCCTAACAGGAGACTTTGGCCAATCACAGGTCATTTCAGAGAGAGAGCGTCTCCACTGGCTGTGCTCTGGTCATGTGAGCGGTGTTTGGTATTCCCCATGGATATATTAAGAGAACTGGCTACAGCATTGGAGGTGGTGTGCCGTTCATTCCTATGAAAGCTGCTCAGTGGTGCATTAAGTCAATAAGTAGACTTCTGGCTCTGGAAGAAGTACCTGAATCTTCTGGGCTCTTCCAGGTCGTATAAGGTCTTATAAGTAGGGGCTGCTCGGTCACCATGGGTCTCCATAGACACAAACAGAGGAAGGAAATAAATCTGCATTCAGCTATTAGTGTGTTTTATAATTTTTACGACCTAATGATTTAAATAAGGGGTGTTGTTCATGCTAGGGACGGTTTACCTAAAAAAATTAGCCGCTGAGTTACATACTTTTATTTCTCAGTGTAATGAGTCTGAGTATCACGTGGTGGACACAAACCTGCCTACGACCCGGCCTAGGGGAAACCTGGCGCAACATGAACAATGAGGTTCCCCTCTCCCAAGCTCCCAAAAACCACCAGCAACAAGAGATTTACAGCCCTTTTAAAAGGTTTATTCAATTATCAATCTTCAGGGTAGGCAATGGCAAAAATAACAAACCAAATGGACAGACCATGTTGGGATCAATAACCAGCGCTCTTCCTGGGGTGTGATATGCCCTCCAGAGATCTCAACATGGCTGCTGGGTCACACACATTTTACACCTTAACAATAACTACTGTTTTTCTGAAAACATTTGGGCTGAGAAATAGTCATTATAGTAGCAGAATATTGATTCATGTTTGTTTGGTCAGAGTTTGAATGGCTCCAGGTCGGCTGTGATTGTTTTCCTCCAGTCTGTGAAATCTTGCAGATGTCATCAGGACACCGGAAGACACAGAGGCACATAATTTTTTCAGATTACCTGTTTCATGCACTACTGTCAGGATATAGTGATGTTTTGAAAAAAACAAGTATCTTCAATCATATTTGCTCTAATCTCACCTACTTCAGCTGTAAATTATTGGATGTTGTCCGATTTACGACAGAGTTTTAGGGCCACACTGAGGGAAAAAACATGTAAGATTTTGAAGTCATAGGTTTATGAGAAAAAAGCCATAGTATTACAAGAATACAGTCATAATATTATAAAGTAATAGTTTATTGTGTGAAAATGAGGAAGCATATGTTATCATTTCTAAAAGTATAATCTATTTCGAAAAAAAAAAGCAACAACAGAAAAACAACTTTATCTGTTTTCCATCATAGGTACGTTGTGTTATACCAGCTTTCATTTGTTTCACATACATGTGTAACTCAGTGACACTTCACCATTCTCATAACTGCATATCTCATCGCTGACAGGCTTCTGCAGCTGAATCAGGCATTTTCCCATGAAGTCATCTTCGCCATTCAGACCTCCGTCTTCATCCCAGACCTGAATCTCCATGATGTCGCTCTGGGCTTTCTCAAAGACGAACCACTGTTTAAATACTGCGGTCTGATTGTTTGGAACGACTTCGGTTGTCCTCGTCTCACTGCCAACTGTCAGCTACATTGAATTAAAGTAGAAACAACAATGATATACACACAAACTGTATGAAACATTTTCACATTCATTCACATACATTCGCTCAACAACATTGTACAACATTAAATGTAGAATTACCATAGATTAACTACAAATACATACACGATAGATAGATAGATAGATAGATAGACAGATAGATAGCAATAAGATAAATGTTACTATACATACACTGTTTCTAGTACAGTGTTTTTCATACTTTTTTGAGCCACGGCACATTTTTTATATAAAAAAAGAAAAATCTCGCGGCACACCACCAACCAAAAATATCATAAAATGAGCCTTTTTTGCCTAATAAGGACATATGGTCTCGTAATTTATGTACACTCACTCAGTGTGAAACCTGGGCCTGTTTAGATGAACACAAAGCTGATATCCTGGGATGAAATGAAGACAGACACACATGAAGCTCTTCCTCAACAGCTCTCAGTTTCTCTCTGTTTTTATAGCAGTCAGGGTTGAAAAGCTCAGCTCACACAGATATGTTGTGGAAAATGGGAGTAATGCTGAAATAGGTTTGTTTGGGGGCGGCAGTAGCTCAGTCTGTAGGGAGTTGGCTTGGGAACCGGAGGGTCACCGGTTCAAGTCCCGACATGGACCAAAAACTGAGTGTGAACTGGTAGCTGGAGAGGTGCCAGTTTACCTCTTGGGCACTGCCGAGGTGCCCCTGAGCAAGGCACCAAACCCCCAACTGCTCGGGGCGCTTGTCAGGAGCAGCCCCCTCACTCTGACATCTCTCCATTAATGCATGTATGTGTGTTTCAGGTCTGCATGTACCATGTATGAGTTTAACAGAGTGTAAATTGAATTTCCCCATTGTGGGACGAATAAAGGTAGATCTTCTTCTTCTTCTTCTTCTTTAACAGAATGGGGAACTCCTTTGCAGCAGTCAGCCAAAAACTGTCCGAAGGTAGATCAACAAAGCTTAGCCACGATCTTATCTCAGTTCAGTTAGTTTGTCTTGCTCCTGTAAAGTCATGTCCTTCCCAACAACTGATGCTGAGCTGTACGGGTCCCTAACCTAGTCAAGGGATTCAGTGAAGTCTGAAGAAAAATAAAATTAAAGCTTCTCCTTGAGAGTTTTCAAATGTTTACATATTATCTCACACAGAGCAGTAGTGTTGATGTCTTGCCATGTCTTGGTGAGTGGAAACATGTCAAGGTTGGCACGTTCCACATGCTGTTGCCAGAGCTTCACCTTTGAATGGAATCCATTTATTTAATCTGTGCTTGTAGGAAGGTTTTCATTTCGGCCTTGCATTCCTGTGTTCAGTTCATTCAGATGATGACAGATATCTGCCAGGTATGCCAGCTTCGCACACCACTCATCATTTACAAGCAACAAGTCCTCTCATTTGCTGTCTGTCCCAATGTGCCCTGCGATGGACTGGCGACCTGTCCAGGGTGAACCCCGCCTTTGCCCAATGCCAGCTAGGATCGCCTCGACATGCGCATCACATCATCCAACTAAAATTCTTGGAAACAAGACCCTCACGGTCCATCCATCCATTGTCAACTGCTTATCTCTTTAGGGGTCGCAGGGGGGCTGGACCTGATCCCAGCAGGCGAAGGCGGGCTTACACAGGGAGAACATGCAAACTCCACACAGAAGAGTCCCAAGCTGGATTTGAACCCGTGACCCTCTTGCTGTGAGGCGAGAGTACTAACCACAGCACCACCGTGCAGAATGACAAATAATTTTCGCTGTCTCAATAATAATAATAACAGAGGTAGAGCAAGTATTCATGAAGTCATTATGTGCAAAGGGCATTGAGCTGAATAAATAAAAATAAGAGCAGAGATGAAGATGTCCTACCTTAATGTATGTGTCAGGGAGAGAGAAGAAATCCCCATTACGTAGAAAGGAATTATTCAGAAACACATTCACTGTTTTCCCTTTGCACTGACCAGATCCATCGGTGGCGTCATGGTGGGACAGAGCCATCAACAGCAGGAAGGCAACAAGAGCCGCGCTCTTCATCCTCACTCTTCACTTCTTCACCTGTGTGTGGGAGCCAGAGAGCAGAGAGCTGCTGCACAGCTCTCGGGTGAGATGTGTGACAACCAGGTTACCGTCATCTGCCACAGAGATGGAGGGAAGGCTGTGTGTGTCTGACTAATGAAGGTCTGCATACAAATGCCCTTCACTGATTTGCATAGGACTTGGTGCGCACATACTTGGGCGAAGGGAATACAAATGATATGCCTTTAGTGATAATTTTCTTATGTAGGAGGTGGTGGTACATTCATGAAACACTCATCCCAATTACTAAAAATAACAACAACAAAATAAATAATTTATAATTCTAACAAGATTTTGCTTTTCAGCTAAAACAGATTTCATTCCAAGAAATGTCATTTGAAGTGTGATTACTGTGAGAAAAGTGCTGTTTGCTTTTGTGCAGGCAGGCATTAGCCTACAGCCACATCACAAGATCTTAAGTAACTAAAATGAAAATTCAAATACAGTACTGGTTTGGTTATTGATTAAATGGAAATCTAAAAGCAAGCCAACAGCCACCACTGACTCTGAATTTGCACATTTTAAACCCTAAAAAAACGCAAACCTACTTGACCACAGACGATTCTGCTACCAAGCCAAACTATCTGTATTGTTTGATACCAGACTGTTAAAACTAGTGCTGCAATCATTAATCATTTATGGAAATAGACCCCCCAAATGTTACATACTGGGCCTTTAAATATATATTATGTTACCTACCTGCCATCAACCTGTGGACAAACACAACCGTGCTACTCATCTGACAAAGTAAAATCAAGTTTCTCTTGTTGATCAGGAGTTACTCAGTGACTCTGTGATGATGTAATACCATTGTTGTTATTATCTGATTATGCAGGCACAATTTATTTTTCATTTCAGTTATATTTTCATTACATAAACAAGAAAATATGTAGAATATATATATATGTATACTTATATCCATTTTGCATGCAGGCCTGAATGTTAACTCATTTTGATGAGGCGGAGGCAGGCGTCCCTCTTCCTCCTCCTCCTCTTCTCCTGCTCTTTGGGAACTCGCAGATGAAAAACATGGTGGCTTCACACTCCACATGACTCCACGTCCCAGTGCTGAGCAGCTCCACACAGCTTGAGTTTGTGGCGTTGGGAGATAATCTGGACTTGAGCTCCTCCTCTTGGCTCCAAGCTGCAAAACCCTGCAGAGGGCTGGAGTCTGCATAAACGTGGCTGCTTGTTCCATCCTGACGATGAAAACACAGGAGAACGAGAAATAGTTAGACAGTTATTCCCAGCAGGTGACCCAGGTTTCAGGAGAATTCAGCCCAAAATACTGATCCCCCTTTAGAAAACAGCAGCTGTGGTGAGTGTTCATTATGAGTATGTGATGTGGACCACTCACTGTGTCCTTGCTTTGAGCCTGCACGCCTATATACACTCTGGTCAGTCCTGCCTGACTGATGTAGTCTGTCATCAGACGGTTGGTGTTGCTGGTTTTCGGCATGGCCAGGGTGCCTCCTCTCAGCTTGCAGTTCATTGAAGCCTCTTTGAACCTCTTGGGCTCCTTCACCAGCAGGTAGTACCTCTCTTCAGTTTCTTTCAGACCCAAGATGACTGCACAGGACAGGGTCAAGGGTCAGAGGTCTTTAGGGGTTAGGTTATTTACTTGTTTTCCATGATACTAAAAAAAGTTTTCTTTGCAAAAAATGTGGATGCTCAAAGCAAACAAGTAAAACAAACTACACAAAAATATGTATTTAGAAAAAAAAATTAAATTAAATAAAACAAAGAAACAAAAAAGTCAGAAGCCAGTGGGGCAGTGCTATGTGCCTTTAACCATTTTCTATAGCAACATTGTTGGGGGTGTTGTACCTGTGTACTGTAAGCATCTGGATCAAGTTCAGCAGCGTAATTGTCAGGGCATAAACATGGCATTATAAATAAAAATAGGGATGTATCTTTGCTGCACCCAAGTGGACTGTTATCAGGCCATTCAACAGGCGTTATCTGTCGCTATAAGCATCATAGATGTGGGTCAGTAGGGGCCGACTACGCCTACTAGGTTGTAAAAGTGAAAGTGAAACATAAAAGAAACACGTTCCAACACGTAACGTAAGTTTTGGACACAGAAAATAAGGCTTCTTTAGGTTTAGGCAAAAAACAAACAAACAAAACAAAACACTTCATTAAGTTTAGGGGAAAATGCTGTGTTTCAGACTACAATAACTACAAACACAAAGACAACTAATTGTTGTTTTCCTGGGTGAAAACAGTGTTTTGTTTTGTGTCCTATGCTACAGCGTCCGAAATCTGTTTCTGTCATAATTACTGCAGTCGCTAGAGGTTGTTGTGTTATTTTAAACCTTCTTTCGGTGATTCACATGATAATGTGAATAGATGATAAAACCTACTAGTGGGTGTAGTAAGGCAGTTTTATTTGGGCAACATGGTAACAGGGCAATTCAAAGTGCTTTACACAAAAAAATCAAGAACATTGCAACAAAGTGCAAAAAAAACCAAACTAATTAGACATAATTAAAACAGTCATAAAAACTTTAAAAAATGTTAAAGATTAGAAAATAAAAACAAGCTAAAAAAATAAAAGCTAGAATAGAAGCTAGATATACAGTATAACACGTAAGAGTAAAATTTATAGTGAAGTATCAGATAATTATTTGGTTTATTAAAAGGCAACAGCAAACTGTCTTAAGCTAGTAGGCCCCTATTGACCCACATCAATGGGGCTTATAGTGACTGATAACGCCTATTTAATAGCCTGACAACAGTCTAATTGGATGCTTTACTGTTTCTATAAGGCAGCTCCACTACGCTTGCAGAAATCACATGAAAAACAAGGAAACTGAGAGAGAAAAGCTGCTTCTTATTGTAATGTTAATCAAATTTCACGCCAGGAGTAAACACAAGCATAAGAAAAGTAAATACTGTAAGTGATTTTTACAAACTAACAAAAAGCAAATGAGGAATTGATGTTTATAGATTTTCCCAGCCCAGTTTAGGTTTAACCTCAGACCCAGAAAAGGTAAAAATGTTTTAAAAACACAGATTTTTACATATTAAATTAACAACAAAATAAGGGAAGGTGAGGATGAGGAACACAACAAAAGAAAGACAAAACATTAAGTAACACAACATTGCGTTTCTTCTTAGAAATTCATATATTCAATATTAGATCAATACAGCTTTTCCTTTTTTTATCTTTGGAGCTGCATATTGTGGTTTTCACACTTTTGAGGATATTCAACTGGCTTACTTTCACTTAACATTTACTATATATCATGGCACTCACCATTCTTCACAAACTTGACAGCGTTCCTCAGCTTGCCTACATTGACATCCAGCTGTCCAACCACCTTCCTGTACCTGCCACAGTCACATGTTGTACCTGGCGGATTAAACAAAGACCAGCACATGATCTGACTGTGTACAGTGTGTTACAACTGTGACAAAACTGCACCACATATATTAGTATAAGACCTTACAGTAGACCAGCGTTTCTCAAACTTTTCTGCTGGGGACCCACATTTTAAAAATGACAAACCATTGTGACCCAATTCACAAAACGCCTTCTATCTATAAATATAAAAGAGCGAATTTGTGCATAAATGAACGTTGCTAACCATTTTTACCACCATTTCCATATCATATTATCTGGAAAAGGTAAACCAGCCATGTCAAAGAGATATATGTTTGATAAATCACAACGTTGTTTTATGCATGAGTCATTGAAAGCGTATCCATGTGTTAAATAATTCAGAAATGAGAACAACCCTAACCCTAACCTATCAAATTTTGGAATGACCATGGTAGAGCACCACTGTGCTGTCTTTGTTGTGTGATTTGATCAGCCTTCAAGTCCTCAGTTGCTCCATGCAGACTAGTGATGGGAATTCCGGCTCTTTTCAGAGAACCGGCTCTTTCGGCTCGGCTCACTAAAAAGAGCCGGCTCTTTCGGCTCCCAAACGGCTCTTCAGGTTATTTTGTTGCTTTAATTAATTTATTATCAACAACAATATAAAATTATGCACAAAATGAATTACTGATGTAATTATTATGTTAGCTGCATTGTCAGTAACACAGCATCCCTCTTTGGCCACTTTGAGCAGCTCTTCTGCTCAGTTCTCAGAAGTGTGTTTGTCGCTGAACTCAAAAACCATCCAGAAGACAGACCACCATTTTATAATCTTCAATAAAGTGACACGTAACTGACAAGAAGGATGCTGCTGTGGATTTTTTAACCCTCTCTTGCAGTGGATGCACGTTCTCTGTCATATAGGCCTGGGATGATTTTTGTTTTCCTGCTTGGAATTGCATACATAGGATTCAGTGCATGAATAAACTTCCTGAATCCTTCATCATCCACAACTGAAAATGGATGGAAATCAAGTGCAATCATTTTTGCCAGTTCTTCATCAACTGAGTTATGTCTTTCTGGGGTCACAAACTTCTGCACAAACTGTCTCATAGAGCTCTGGGTTGGTTTAGGTGGTTGTGGTGGTGAACAGCATGATGCTGTAAATACTGCTACTACTACTACTGCTACTATTACTACTGCAGCAGCAACAGCTGCAGTAGACACACTGGCACCTTCATTAATATCACACTCAACTACTGTTTTATCTTCCCATTGCTCTGATTGGTGGACTGTTCTCAGGTTGTTTACCTGTGCAGGTTGTTTGTGGCTCTATATGATATTCCTGCAGACTCTACACTCTTCCTTTGTATTGTCAGTAAAATTGAAATGGTCCTGGAGTCATTCATTTTCTTTACTATACCTTCCTAATGTGTCCATGTTGTCTCTTCTTGTTGTCCCCGTGTCTCTCTCTCTCTCTCTCTCTCTCTCTCTCTCTCTCTCTCTCTCTCTCTCTCTCTCTCTCTGTTCGTGCGCTACTGCTGCTGTTAGTGTAACTCTCGCCCCTCCCCCCTCTGCTCAGCGCAAACACAAGGCTCAAACACATATTGACCAATTACGTGCGGCGCGAGGAGAAAAAAAGTGCGAGAGAGAGAAAAAAAACACGGCTCCCAATGAGGAGCCGGCTCCCGTCGTTCACTTCAAAGAGCCGACTCTAAGAGCCGTGTCGTTCGCGACCGACCATCACTAATGCAGACAAGTTCTTCTGCATGAGGCCTCCTCCTCCCTAGCCCTGGGTTATTTGAATTAAGTTAATACCACTGAAGGATTATTTGCAGTGTCATCCATCAGGTTTATCGATATGTACACAGGATAATCAGTAGAGCGATGACATTTTTCTGACCGACGGCTCTGCCAGGTCTGAGCCATCTTCTCTTCTTGCTTGCCCCAAAGCTGTTTGCATTCAGTCTGGTTTTCAGCAAGTCAAACATGTGATCATGTGGATTAATGTTGAACCATTTCAGTGTTTGACCTTAAAAAAACCCTCCTTGTTTGCTTTGTCTGAATGTTTAAGATCATTGTGCATGGTCATACAGTGGAGTGCATTTTAAATCTACAAGTCGGCACTTGAACCTCACAGCCATCATTTGATTTCAGCTCCAGCGTGCTGCAGTGCAAAACCATGAAAAACATCACTATGAGCTGTGTTTAATGCTGCTATGCTTTATTTCTGCAGTAGGGATCATCCAAAGTACCCCCAGAGACATTTTATAGATTTCTTAATTGCAGTAAGTGACACAAATAAACCTCACTGAACTCTATATTTACCAGTTCAAACCAAAGGCTGAGTGTTGAGATTTCAGGGAAACACTGACACGCTCTCTGTCTAGGCTGTTTATTTGTTAATGTAACATCATCATGTTGGTCCGAGAGAAGCACAATGAAAGGTTTTGTCCTGTATATAGGATTTTTAAAAAAGCAATGTCTGATTGCTGCAGACTAACTCACCTGATTTCCCTTTTAGACCAGAGGGCCCCTCCAAACCGGTATCACCTTTGTCACCTACAGAGCAACAAATGTGAGACAGTTCTGACATCTGTGATCCTGACAATTCACTTTTCCTGGTTTTTAATCACTGAAAAATACAAATAAATTACACCACTAACAATTCAACATACTGGGAGCTTCTTTGGTCATTAAATGACATTGTGATGCAGTTACAAAACGTTACCACCAGATAGCAGTATCACACATAAAACATTTTAAACATTGCTGCACACAGGTAGAGATTTACTCAGGTCACGTCTTGACCTTTTGCAGCCCAGATGTAGTTGTTCCAAATAGACCTCAACGATAACACATTTTTTTTCCTTTTGAAATACAAAGATGTAGGTTAACAGCAACTTATGTGTGTAAATGTAATCCAGAACAGATTCACTTATACTAGAGCTTTACTGAGGAAATGAAGTGAGTGTTTTTGGGGAAGTGGGCTGCAGTACAAACATCACAACAGGCTGGTTTTGTTTGAGGACATATTGTACCTGAACAACCGGATCAGGCTTTTTGTGACAGAATAGACAGTTACAGTTTGAGCACCCTGACAAATAATGTGAACATTTCTGGCTTCAGATTTGTTGTCGGTACAGAGGCCACACAAGGTAGTAAGATAAATTGCTACCAGACAGGCAGTGCGCTGTTATCTCTGGGGGAATTACGTTTTATAGCTTTAGATAGCAGCCCAAGCAAAATGTAAGCAAAATAAACTCTCATACACTGACACACACTAATAATAAGCAGACATATGCAGGAATTATAGCAGATACAAAGGTGCTCATGTATCATAATAAAATTAAATCTTGAATGAACACTAATTTTGCAAACATGGAAATTAAACCTATTTTCTGTGAGTGAGCCTATAACACAGTAAAGTAGTAGCAGAATTTTAGCTTGTGATTCTCCTAAAGCCAACATTGCTCTAAAAAACGTGTTGTTTTTTTTCTCTAGGTGTTTTATGAGCTACAGGCGCTCAGTATCAAGGAAAATCCAAACCTGTGACCTCACTCCTTTTGCCTGAGATGGCTGATGCACAGCCACTTTCCTGTAAGTGCATTAAACATAATGAATACTGAGAAAAGCGCATGCCTAGAGAGGCAGGGGAACATGACTGCTCATAAAAATGAAAATAAAGATAGAAATTGTTTCAGCCACCCTGGGCAAAGCAGCTGCGTGACCTCATACTGTAGGATTATGTTTTCTTCTATCTTTGGATGTGATCTAAAACATAAAAGAAATGGGAAAAATGCCTCCTTGTGTGTATTAGTCTGGGGACTAATTAAGTTTGCTGATTTGTGCAGAAATGTCCATTCTAACTTATTTTAATGTTTTTGAGTCTATGAATATGGAGCTGCAGTCCAAGCTGAGGAGGAGCTCAGGAAACTATATTTCTTTTTTAGGCAATTATAAAGTCATTAAAATCCTGTAGAAACCTCACAGCTACATTTTTGCCATTTTTTGAAGCCCACTGTTGACAACTGCAGATTGAAAAAGTGTCATAGCAGTGGAACAAGGACAAATTTATAACCTCAACGCTTTTAAAGACCATCAGTCTTTCTGTCATTTTATAAATAACTGATCCATAAGGTCTATGTGTCTACCACATAGTATGGGGTTAACTAAAGAGAAAAAGAGAAAATGATAGACGAGGTGAGACAAAGACAAAAGTCACTGAAATTTATGTTGAAAATTAATAGAAAGGCTAAAAACCTGTATGCATCTTCCTTGTTTTTTAATGTCTCTTATCTTGCCCTTTTGTGCTCCATGATCGTTTCTTTTCATTTTTTTTCTCTTAATTTTCATAGTACCACTATTATTTACAGTTTGTGTCCATTTGTGTTGCAGCATCATTTCCACCATTACTGATTGGACTCTATCCTTCATCTTTGTATATCATTTCCCTGTATTGTTTCATATATTTTTCCTTGTGCTAAAAAAAAAAGACAAAAAATACTTGCTATACCTCTGTCTCCAATAGGCCCCATCTTTCCTGTGTGGCCAACTTCTCCTTGAAGCCCCGTCTCTCCTGACACTCCTGGGGAAGAAGAGAACGACAGACAAGAGGATGAGAGGAGGGAGAATACAGGATTTCGGTGGAAATCTCATCATCTCAGTTTGAGATCATGACTTTCCCACACAGAGTACATAATACACAGAAAAGGGCAGAGTACACAATGCACAACATTTTCCAGAACATCAGTTTTATAGTAAAGTACATACTGGTGGATATCACTGTAAAATCACTTCATTGTATGTCACTATTAAACAAGGAATCTCTGTCTGTCCTTCCCTTTGTGTGTTTTATACGTATATCTCCAGAACTGCTCACCTGATGGGGGGGGAGCCCCTCCGGGTGGGGTTGGGGGGGGGGGGGGGCGGGGCCGGATTCCCCCCCCCCAACCAAAAACATTGTTGGTGGGGGGGGGGCTTTTTCCCCCCTTCGCCCCCCCCGGGGCCCCCCCCACAAAACCCCCACCCCCCCCCCCCCTCTGGGCCCTTCTCAGGAGCCCCCCCCCCCCTCTACCTCCCCCCTTAAATTTTTTTTTTTTTTGTGAATTTTTTTGTTGGAAAAAAAAAGGGAAAAACTGAATTTCCCCACTGTGGGACTAATAAAGGAATATCTTTCTTTCTTTCTTTCTTTCTATCGACTTCACAATTGGTGGGTATTTTGCTCCGGATCCAAGGGAGTCCAGTGTTGCATGTGGTGCAATTTGACAAGATGGTGGCGCAGTAACAACGAACTGTACATTTCAGCCTGTATGAACCGAAAGTCTCAGAAACAAAATCTTTATTCCTGGATTTTGTGGGTCCAGATGACTCTATCCATATAAACCACACCCAGTTGCATATAGACAGATTTCCCACCATTTTGAATTGTGTCCAAATCTGATTTTTGCCATTTCTTCCACAAATTTTGAGCAATTGTCACCAAATTTGGTTCAAAACATCTCTGGGCCAAGCTGGAAAAAGTTCATTTTTTAGATAGTTGATGTTCCTTACAGTTTTGCTATAACTGGCCCTCAAATTTATGGTGTGGTCATGGCGTATATTAAAAAAATGTCATATCTCCTGAACACTTTGTGTTGTTGTGACCACATTTGGTAGACATGTATAGATACAGTCTGTAGCAGCATCATCTAACTATAAAGGAAGTATTCTCTGCCCATCTGTATATGCACATATGTTTTTCGCATATCTTGAGAATCCAATCAGTTTCACCCTTGGAGGGTACGAGCAGCCATACCACGGTTCTTGACAACCCTGTAAGCAGAACTTCAAGGACTTGGCCCGTTACGGACCAGCATTCGCTCCAAACGGGCACTGCACTAGTCTTTTTAATATCCCTTATTGTTAGGCATGCATTATATAATCCAGGCCTGTCATGTTCTTACGATTATGACTGTTTGTCATGGCTTTCATCATTTCTCTTTTGTTTCTTGATTATTTTGATGATTTCAAACCTAATCAATATAATTGCATCCTCACAGGGACTGCGAGCCCCGAGGCTTTCTTCCAACAATCACTGCATAGTTTGGTTCCAATTGATGCTGTTATTGCTGTTATTATTATGCCAGTAAATAAATTAGAGGGAAACATGCTGATTTATTTTGGGCACAAACTTAAGTCTTTTTTGTGTTGAGAGGCTGTTTGAGGAGTGAACGTAGTCTGTGAGAAGCACACATTTTTGGAGGGGTTAGCTGGTTTAGTCAAAGTGGAAGTCCTCCTTTAAAATATCGTGAAGAGAGTAAATGCATGCATTTATTATTCATTTATGTAACTGAGTTATTTTCTGTTTCTTTGATTCCTGTACAAAGTGAGTAATAAACAATGATCTGGCGCACAGAGCATGCTTTGAATTAATCAAGTTCTTTTATCTGTAAGCATCTATGATGATTATTTATTATCATTTTTGATCTGATTGTAACAGATCACAGTCCTCTGTAGTCTGATTAGTGTCATCTGTCACTCCGTAATCACAGTTTAGTGATGTGAGTGAAGTGTAGGAGGACAATAAATGTGTGTGTGTGTGTGTGTGTGTGTGTGTGTGAGGTGTGTGTAGGTGTGTGTGTGTGTGTGTGTGTGTGTGTGTGTGTGTGTGTGTGTGTGTGTGTGTGTGTGTGTGTGTGTGTGTGTGTGTGTGTGTGTGGGAAAACTACAGAGCAGAGTGAGGCTTTCTGCCAGCACTTGAATGAGTATTTCCTCAGGAAACTATTCCACTGAAAACTGATGGGGTTTAAAATACTAAGTGACACATTAGAGAGATTCACTTCACACACACGCACACACACACTCACAGCCAGCGATTCACTACTATTTCCCTTTTCCCACTTTCTCGTGTTGATTTTGTACTTGCTGATTTGTGAAGAAGTGTTGGCAGAAGGTGTGAGGTCTTATGGATTGTGTGAGGTCTGGTAGAAAGCTCTGACCTATGGGAAATTTCACCATTTCACTTTAATCTCTACGCAATTTTTGCATAATTTTCAGTATATAGGCCTGAGAAACACCTTCACAAAGTAAATATTTTGACAGTACTGACCTGAGAACTGATTGTGATCTGATTGTGGTCTGTGATTGTAGGTGTTTGCTTTTTTGCTACACAAAGAAATCCAATCTGTTGTTCTCTTGTTATCCCTTCTGTGTCTATAAAAGTTGATTAATGTTGTTTTTGCATGTGCTTATGGTTGCCAGTTAAACCGTCTATCTAAACGTCCAGATAACAGTCCTCCCTATCACTGCTGGCACTCTTTATAATGGCCAACCCTTGCAACCGGTTTAACGTCTGGATTCTCCAGCTGCTGGAGGATAAAGGAGGTGAAGGCCATGGTTTTTCAATTTAATCATAGAGCCTTAAGCTACTTCAAAAATGTGCAACTTATTAGACATTTTCAAAGCTTAATATAATAAAAATACAAGTGATTAAAATGCTAAGATCAGACCATTCATTACACACTGTTTACTTAAACAAATATGAGTACTGGTTTTTCTGCTTTTCGGAGCTCAGTGGACAGAAAGAGAGCTGGGTCACATGAAATAAAGTCCTAGAAGTAGATTTTCCATTTGTTTTACATATGGTGCATTGCTAGCTGTCCCCACAGGTTCCTCTAAAGTACTAAGAACCTTACATAACACCTAACTCTACGGTCTGTAAAACGGAAATCCTCACCGAAACTTTACCACCAGTTTTACAGTAAGCAAAGCACAATTAACAAATGCAGAAGTCCACCACCACGGTTTGTTGATGTTAATAAGCTTGGAGCAACAAATCGTTTCTGTTGCCAACCGGAGTATTCATCATGTATTCCCTTTTAACATTCCAAAATTAATCAAGTGCTTCCTGTAAAAGGGCCTAACTTAAGACAGGGAATACATGCGTCATCTGTTGAGCTGTTGGCATACTGCAGTTACAAAGTCATCATAGGAACCTGCGTCCATTCCTACAGTAAGCATACACACAGAAAAACCATAATGATTGGGTTTGCTGTAGCCTGCTGTCTGCAAAGTTGAAAAGGGTTCACGTAAATACACTTTCTTTTTCTTTATGCTCTCTGGAAAACACTCAAGCAGTCCTGCCATGTGTCTCACACACTGATGGCAGAAGTGTGTGTCTGTTGTTGTAGAGTGTGTGCATGTATGTGTGTGTGAAGGTATTGGATTAAACAAGCATCTGTGGAGAGCAAGAAATCAGCCAGGAGCCAGTGCTTTATGTGTATGTATATACAATTATGTATTGTACGTGTCCATCTGCGTCCTTGCATCTACATGTTTGCCTTGTGTGCATACAGTGTAATACATTATATGCATGCGCCTCAGTGTGTGTGTGTGTGTGTGTGTGTGTATGTGTGTGTGTGTGTGTGTGTGGACATCTGTGTATATCATATGGCTGGCTGGATGGCCTGCTAGTCCACTAGCCCAGTTGGAACACATGGCTAAGCAGGACGCCACTGCTTTGCTCAGCAGCACGTCTGCTTCCTGCACACACACACAGCAGACCAGGTCTGTCTGTCTGTCTGTCTGTCTGTCTATCTTCTGCCACAGAGCAAAGCAGGCTGCTGTATCTACCGTGCAGCAAAAGGAAAGCTAGCTGTCTAAAACAGGAAAAAGCAGAAACCGCTGCCAGGGCAAAGTCACGCAGGCTGTCTGGAAGCTCGCAGTCCAGAAAGCGAGACGTGATTGTTTGTCCACGTTACAGCAGCAATGTAAATAATATTTCTGAGCTTCAGACGGGTGAAGTCAGACTTTATTGCTTCTGTGCAAACACAAGAGAGAAGTGAGGCCTTCCCGCCTATTAGTTTTGCTGTTTTCTATCCCACTTTCAGTTGTCGTCAGCGCTGGTTACACATGCTGCAAGCATGCTGATAAAGTGCAGTACTTTATTGTCAATCATCTTTTCGCACCACTTTTTTTAAACAAAGGATATTTTGACATGTAAGCTCAAGTGTAAGTAATAAATTAACAATGGCTGGATTCCATTTAGCTACATCAAACTGTCATGGCTTACTGGGACGCTTGAATAAAACAAAGCCATCATTAATCCCATGAGTAACACCTGGCCAACGGGCCTATTTGAAAACAATACCACTCATCTAACCAGTTATTGATATGTACCTGTACAAATGAAAGTTGAATGATCTGGATAACAGTGTGGCAACCACTGATCTGTGTTCTGCAAAATTTAGTACAATCGAAATCAACACCAAGCAACACACAGTCACCTACAACTGACCTGTGTCACTGTTTGTCAGCCATGTGTTTTCGGGCTCCATGTTCCTTCGAGGAATTTTCAAGTTGAGTCTGATTCTACTGTGACCCAAAAAACAGACCTGGAGTCACTGTGATTATGCTAATATTTGTCCACTGCATCATCTTCAACCGCAGTCTGATAACAAACCAAATGTCAACATTTGGACTATAATGCTGGTGTTAAAGGGGAACTCCACCAAGAAAACTTTTGTGGTGATGGCACTTGAGTCAGCCAACAAGTTTGTGTGGTCGTGTGGAGAAAGCAATGGACTTACTTACCAGACTTCTGTTGCCCGGCTCAGGGCTACATTAGCCGCTACTAGCACACCATTGACTGTATATAACAAGTGGACGTAGACGCCATGACGTCACGCATTGGTTTGTGGACTGCTGTTTTGAAGCCTTGAGTTTGGCATTTTGGCCACCTCCATCTTGTTTTTTTGCAACCAGAAGTCACACGAGAGGGTGGAAGTAAGTACAACCAAACACTGAATAGGACATTTTTAGGTGACCAAAAAGATTATAAGCAACTTCCATGTACTGAAAATGTATGGTGAAAGGGTTAAAATTGTAAGACGAACAACTCCCAGATCGGAAAACACAGTAGTGTCCTGTCAATCACAAGGTAGCCACACCTTAACACATACTCTGCTTTATGGTCTATTTGACTCTAAATGGGACCATAATTTACTAAATGGACATCATACTGTATTGAAGAAGACTTGAAATTAGCAATTGAGACCATAAACTCATGTCTATTGAAGTAATAAATCAAGTGAGAAGTAGGCTCATTTTCTCATAGACTTCTATACAATCAGACTTGCCCCCTGATGGCCATTAGAAAGTATGCAGGTTTAAGGCACCTCAGTATCAGCTTCACTTTTCAGACCCAGAGGATGCTGCCTGAACATAACAGACTCAAATCTGCAGCCAAACTGTTTGCGGTTGAGATGCATTGTGGGTATTGTAGGCATCAGGTTTTGATGAAGAAGAGGAATGTGTGGAATAGAAACGACTATATACCCTGGTTGTGTTGCATTGTTATTCTTTTTTTTAATCTGTCCATTATTAATCCATACGCATTAGGACTGCTACGCTAACCATTTAATCAGTGTCTTGTATTGTGTTTGCCCCCATTATTACTTTACTATAGCCAGTTATACAGTAAATAGCCTTTTCCCACCACACAGAATATATAATAGATGGATGGAAGTTTGATACCTGGAAGTCCTGGTGGTCCATATTTTCCCAGTTTTCCTTGATCTCCCTCCTCTCCGATCTCACCTTGGTCTCCTGGATTAAAAGAGAAGACATTAAAGACAATAAAAATGATATGCATAAAGAGGAGAGCACACCATTATGTTTCATGCACAGTCCTGTTCAGAAAGGGCCTGCCAGCGGCCATGTACACAGCTAGCTTGCTTTCCCAGAGTGGCAGATTAAATCTGCATATTCCCACTCACTGCTGGCATGGATGGACTATTGAAGCCATCACAGGATAATGATGAAACATTATCAAAACTAACAGTTGGCCAAGAACATCTACAGCATGGCGCTCGGGTGAGTGAGTGTTTGTTGAAGATCCAGTGCAGGCCCAGTTGTGGATTTGGGTGTTTTACTACTGTAAAGTTAGGTTTGAATCAACCTTGGATGTTTGTAAAAGTGTTTCTGACTCTTCATATTCCATTTAATCTATGGTCATCCAAGCCAATATCACTTTAAAAAGCCCTAACTCATTTTAAATATTAGTGACACCACATAAGTTTCAGAGTTGAAAGCACACATGGGTCCCGGAGAAATATCTGGTGGGTCTTCTGCTCAGAGAGCTTTTGACAAGAAATCCTGAGAGGTTTCAGAGTGTCTATTAGAGCTGTAATTTTGCTCCACTTGTTGATGCCAACAGCACTTTATATCTTGTTAAGTGCTAGGCTTTAAAATGAAGTACTGTAACAAACTCCCTCTATTAGACTGGAGAAGTACTTAGGAAAATTAATGATTCAGTTCAACAAGCTGTGCAGACATATTCAAGTTACCTAAATCATTGCAATTTCAAGTGTTTCTGTCTGCATAAAATTGCTTCCTTTTGTGGGTTACTGAACTGAAACCATGTCAGTAAAATTACTATAACGCCTCGCTTGTGTGATTAAGGTGTCAAATCACAGAGAGATTTGTGAGTAAAAGCGAATTCAGTCATGTCATTTTTTACCTAGAAAATGAAGTGTTTTGATATTCTTACTGTGTGTCTCAATAAAAAAAAGAAATGCCGGTAAATCCATTTAAACATGCTGAAGTCAAAGTACCAGTAAATGCAATGAAATAATGTTTGTTGGAGAAGTTAAAATAAATAAGACCAGTTGTGTGGACAATTTTGGCTTAGATGATACATAGAAAAATGTACATTCGACACCCACTGAAATACGCAGACGTGAGAATACACACACTCAGAGGCTGACTCTGTGGTCAGCAGTGTATCTGGGATGAGTCTTGTTCAAATAATCAGTCCAGCTCTCTAAATACACACTGTCACAACGGGACTTTCTTACAGAGCACAGAACATTCAGTGGAAGGCTGACAAAATGTACACTCACTTTCTAGTGAGTGTATATGATGTTACAGTTGCCTTTTCACTTTTCCCATGCTACCAACTCACTTTATAGCTCAGTCACTGCTTTTGTCAAACAATATTTGTTCACAAGAATGAAACAAGTAAACATTTTTCTATGTTCAAGAAGTGTAAAATTCACATTTTTCACTTGGCATGCATACAGTCTCAGTTTCTGTGTGTCGAATGCTCTCTAACTTACTCTAAAACCAGGACTAAAAGCTGTGCTTTCAGTTTTCAGTTTTCAGTAGCGTGAACAGAGCTGAAAAACTGCTGCTTAGCTTAAGTGTGTGTATTTTATTACGTCTGTCTGTCTGAATCAGCAGGGGAACGAGCTACTGGATGTTGTAAAACGGAGAGCGCACACACAGGGAGGCATTCCCTCCAAAAAGACTATATGGGGTAGCAGACTGCTAGCTAATAAACTACAGGACATTACATGCCTGCTACCTTTATCATCAGCTCTGTAAACCTGAAGCACCTTACGGGTGTTTCCTCAAAATTTTCCATTCGGTGTTGACATCAACATTGTAGGGACATTTAGTTTACACTCCTATCCATTTACTACGAAGTCATAAATTGTCTTATCTACACTAGTGTGAACAAACCAAGTCGTAAAGAACCCGAGCAGTAGATGTATAAATATATGAGAATAATGGAGTATTTTTATTCCTCTTCCATCACACAGATTTGGGCGATTAACAGGATTTAGAATAGGAAGAAGAAGAAGAAGAAGAAGAAGAAGAAGAAGAGAAGAAGAAGAAGAAGAAGAAGAAGAAGAAGAAGAAGAAGAAGAAGAAGAAGATCAACCTTTATCGGGTCTGCATGTACTGTGTATAAGTTAACAACAGAGTGTAAATTGAATTTCCCCTAGTGGGACTAATAAAGGACTATCTTCTTCTTTATTAGTCCCACAATGGGGAAATTCAATTTACACTCTGTTTAACTTATACATGGTACATGCACACAAACACACACACATGCAGTAATGGAGAGATGTCAGAGTGATGGGGCTGCTCCTGACAAGCGCCCCCAGCAGTTGGGGGTTTGGTGCCTTGCTCAGGGGCACCTCGGCAGTGCCCAAGAGGTAAACTGGCACCTCTCCAGCTACCAGTTCACACTCAGTTTTTTGGTCCATGTCGGGACTTGAACCGGTGACCCTCCGGTTCCCAAGCCAACTCCCTACAGACTGAGCTACTGCCGCCCCCGTTTAAAGGATAGGAAACACGAACACACACACATGTACACTCATAGCACATTCTGGGGCATGTCTTACCCTTAGCTCCAGGTAGGAGGGTATTGGTGCAGACTTCTGTAGAGGCAGAGATGTAGTTGAACACGGCTGCAAACACACAGAGCTCCAACAGTCCCATCATCTCCCAGTCATCGCTAAACACCTGATTAGTGATTAGTGATCAGATCCTGATTTTTAAATTTGCAGGTTAGTAGCACTAAAGTATTGACTGTGGATGTCATGTGCTAGTATGCACCAACGGATAGTTTTAACTGTAGGAGAGGAAGATCAGTGCAGCACTAATGAGCAAACACACTGCAGACAGGGCCAGAACAGAGCTATAGTGTTGTTTATAGGACACCCACACACACCCACACCCACCCACCCACACACACACACACACACACACACACACACACACACACACACACACACACACACACACACACACACACACACACACCTTGTTTATAGAGTCTTATCAGTTACTTGTCATAATGTCAAACAACACTTACAACACTTACCAGAGCGCTGCATTCCTCTATGTCTCTATGTCTTATAATGTTTATAACAAACATTAGATACTGTAGATACAATATTTGGAGATAAATGGGAGAATAGCAGCCAGGGGCAAATACAATGTAGTGTATTCATTTGTATTTATTATGTTTAATAATTTTCACTTGTAGGAATGGATATTTCTGATCACAGAGGCTGTGAAACCACTTTCTATCTGCCCTCAAATATTCCCACCGTGGAGTGAAATGATAGTGTGTCCCCAGCATGTTCACAGTGTGAAATTGCACAATGACATTTCAGTTATACAACAGAACACCAGTCAACAACAGAGCAAAATGATGGTGATTCAGAGACACCAAGATGGTCAATGAAACAGAGATGAAAAAATATCAAATTTGAAGAGCACAATACAACACAGATAGCTGACTGTCGCATAGATACGTTCTATTGGTTTTACACTACAAGGCAAGGCTCTATGCAGAAAAGAAAAAACATTTTGTCAACAATAAAATGGATTTCGTTTAAAGCAGCAGTGGGTAGAAATGGAGCAAACATGATTTAAAAAACAAAGAAGTTATTTTTATAAAACGGTGTCTAAATCCTGACAGTAATGTCACGTAATTTGAAAAAAAAAAAAAAAAAAAATCATGTGCCATTGTGTCCTCTGATGCTCCTCATGACATCTGCAAGATTTGACAGACTGGAGGAAAACAACCAATCAGAGCTGAGCTGGAGTCTGCCGTCTCTGAGCAGCTGTCAATCACTCACAAACTATGATGACAGAATCTTGATTCATAATTGATCAGCACTGCCTAGTTTGACCTGCGTCCATTGAATGAAAAGCCAATAGGAACGCTCTCTCTGAAATGACCTGTGATTGGCCGAAGTCTCCCGTCATGGGTTAGTTTTTCCATAGCCTGAAAACAGAGCTATGAGGAGGTGCAGAAACCTGTTTTCTCTTTGAACACTTGACCTACAATATGCTGAAATTTTATTATGAATTTTTCCCCAGTGATGCCAATTTAAGTGGAACTAATTAAATAGCATCAAGCGAACAAAGAAGGTTGTAAAGGTGCAACTTGCACTATTTAAGATATTACAGTTCATATGGTCTGGATAATAATGAATTTACTGTGACGTGTAATGTAAACATTTAGGCAAAACGGAGGGCCGCAAAGTATGCAATATTGAGTCAGAATCGACTGGGATGTTTTCTTAACAACAAGGGAGTAGCACCTCTGGGCCTGCACATTTTTCCTCATTTCTCTTCTTCTTCTTTTACTCTTCCTCCCACCCTTCAGACCGCAAACCATTTAGTGGGAGAGGTTAACGCTCACACACATGCACACACACAGAAACAAACACACAGATGTACAGTATATTACATTCATGCACACACAGATGTGCCCGCAAACACATGGGACACCAAAAGTGTCCATGCACACACACACGCACGCACGCACGCACGCACACACAGATTCTTGCATAATTGTACCCTCTGGTTTGTCACTATGTGATGAAAACATACAGGGATTAGAGGGTTTGGAGGCCTCGCAGGGACAGAGAGAAAGAAAGGAGGGAGGATGGTTGGCAGAGAATGAGAAAAGAGCCAGAAAGAGTTAATGAGAAAGAATGAGACACAATTAGAGAAGAAGACACAGAAAGACAAAAGACAGAGCAAAGAACAAAGAGGGATGATAAGTTAGGAAGGGAGTGCGGTCAGAGCCACATGTCTTGGCACAAAGAGGAATTTCCTTATTCAAGAGCTATGCTTCCTGTCATGTCTTCAGCTCTCCATCAGTGAGGCAAGTCATCATCAGGGGCGTTAGTGCACTCTCTTCTTTGAAGTACAGGGAGGGGCTGATGTTATCGAGACTATTAATTGAAAAAAAAAAGGCAGTGAGATTCATCTTATTCAGACATGGGCTGTTGTTCCCAGAGGGATCGAGCTGGCCAGTCGTCACCTTGAAAAGCAGCCATGTTGAGGAGAGGAGTTAAATGGCTCGTTGCTTTATTGTGGTTGGCTTCTTACAATGTTATTTGTATTTACAGATGAAAATCTTTCAAATACACCCAGTACTGGCTGGGAAATGACAACACGTTTCTTGGCTTACAGTGAATTTGCAACTTATTTCAACTGCTGCAAATGCTGTGCTCTTCAAATAAAACAAATATATGTTTATATAATGAAAATTTAGGCCTGTTACACAGTGGGACAAGTCATTAATCAGATTTTGCTGCTGATTGCAATGTTTCTTTTGGATTATCTTTGAAACCCATTTTGAACCACACACACACACAGGCTTGAAAATATTTCGGCCTCAAACACTCAATATCAGTGAGTCTGACAAAAGTTTCCTTTGGCTTCTACAAGTGTTTGCTCCAAGCATCGAAGTCTATATCATTCCTGCTGAGGAATTTGTTGATGTTGAGAGCTGTGTATTTTGGTACGATGGCTGTTTTATGGCTCTGGCTTTTGGTGTCAGTGACAATAACTGGCTAACTGGTGCGGCACCTTAATAGATGACACAAAAACAAAGCCGAAGACACACATTTGTGCGGCCAACATTGTAAAATAAAAGTCATAAGTGGTGGCTAACAGTGACAAGCATAATCATTACACTAACATGGGAAAATTTGTTGTTTGACTGACCCTTAACAACATATAAAGGGTGAGAAATGCTGTAGCTCGGATGGACTTGCTGGGCAGGTATTGTACAGTGGGCTTATCACAGCCTCTTCTAGGGATACAATGATACCGATACCGGATCAGATGTCGGGCCGATACTGATTCAAATAGCTGGATCAGGTATCCGTGATAATTGGGCTGATGTATTAAATTCAATTATATGTTTACATATGATACACATTATAGACTGGAAGTTTAATTCTTGTTTAAGTTTTGACCAATACGTTGCTGCATTACAAAAGGTTTACACCTGAATTGTAATTCCTGTTAATTTTGAATATTTTTAACTGAGTGGCTGGTGTATGATTTATTATTTTCATGATAAAGAACAATAATTGGTTTCTGTGATTTCATTTAACTGTTAATACGAAGTATGTTCAACTAACCTGCAACTGATAAATAAAGGTTAAATAAATAAAATACACCAACAGATGATATAAAGAGCACAGCAGTATACGTATAGTGTGCTGTGTGTGTTGTCGTTAATCATCCTTACAATTTGTGTGGACTTTCTCTGGAACTCTGTTTCAGTCGAGGTCTGGGAAACACACACACACACACACACACACACACACACACACACACACACACATAGGAGCAACCTTGCTAGTCTGAAGGCTAATTGTTTACATGTGGGTTGGATTTCGTTCTCTAATTAAGAATGTGATTCACACTCCTGGATTGAGGGTTGACTCCATAGTGCTAACCACACCACAAAACAACCCTGTTTTCTCTGCTGCTTAGAAAACCATTTACAACACTGGAAGTACCATTCGCAGCATAAACTGCCCACATGTGTGTCAGTGACAAATCAGTCGACAGCAAATTCAGCATATAAAATGTTTACCTAACCTCTACTCTGAACCACATTAATTTACTGTAGAACATGAATGTCACAGTTGGTCCAGTTACAGCTGTGGAAGTGGCTGCGCTGTCCATGTTTCCTGGTATTTACTGGGGAATAATCCCGGGGAATAGACAAAGCCCTTTCTCTGGAAAGCAGCAAAGAACCCAGCACAGTGCTGTGCCAGTCAAAGTCAAACTATGATGTGTCTTTTGTTTTTATGATTTCACTTTTCTGAGAAAGTGAGTCAGATGATTGTCACCATCACTGGATACTCCTCACCAGGAATCAATTAAAGTCACATTTCAGACACGTTTGCGTCAGTACTATATCTTCTGTGTGCCCTGAAGACCTCCCGAGCAGTCAAACATGAGCACCGGTGGTCTTGGTAATCAGTGGATCTGACTCTCAAATGAGAGGTTTAATTGATCTAATGTCGGGCTCACACCTAAAGGTCCAGTTCCTGGACCCAGCCAATGTGAGACAACTGGTCTGGTTTGTGCTCACAAAGGCAAAATTCAAATGGTCCAGAAATTATAAACAAAATTCACACAGTGGAAATGACATTTGATTATTGGTCAGACAAAAAAAAAAAGACGACAAACGGCTCCTAATTTCTAGCTGGATATTGTAAATCATGGAGCACTGTCGGGTCCTGTTCATGTTGGTGTTGATCTGCAGCAAATCTCATAATTTGTTAATGTGGTGTCGACGTTCTTGCACCTTCTTGAGTAACTAAGTGGTGTTCTCTTCCACCCAGATATTTAGGAGGCATCTGACTGCGCTGTTAGTCCACGTTTGTCTCCTGCCACTTCACATTTTGCTAGCAAACATGCAAATAGCCACCATTCACCAAAAGAGGAATAAAAGGCATTCTTTTAACCAATGAAATGACAGATAAAGTGGTACACTTCCTGTGATCGGTTTGAAAGGTGTTCACACCTGAAATGAACCGCTCCAGAGTTCATTGACAGCGGACTGAGACCACCCCTTCAAGGTGACCAACCGTACCAAGGGGTAAACGCTCCAGGGTGTGAACCCGTCCTAAAACATGTTGAAGCACTGACAAGCACTGTATATTGACAGCAAAATACTGGAAAAGTGCTAAAAATTAAATTGAGGTTAACTACAGTTGAAAGTCACATTAATGCCTTTTCCACAGTGTTTTTCTTGACTCAGAAAATGTGAATTAGTCTCCTAACAAGCCTGTGGGGTGCAAAAAGGCGCTGCTTATCCTATTATGTTTCTTAGCCAGTTTGAAGTTCATCCAGAAGCCAACCCAGTTTGGCTTAGATGGAAAAAAACATGGAAAGGAAGCTGATGTTAGATTTTAAAAATTGTACATGCAAAACAGCAGACGAGGAATGAATCATCTGTTTCAAAATACTCACTGTAGCAAAAGACATTTCGAGATGGTTTTACTACCAAGTAATAAAGCACATTTCAAGTCGAAACAGTAAAGAAACTGAAATGTATTGACTCAAAGTCGACACGAGGGTAAAATTTTCCTAAGATATCTGCATCCCCTTGTGCCAGCCTGACGCACCGAGCTCTACCTAATCGAGGAAAGACTCTCTCAGCGTGGTCAGAGCAACACATTCATTTCCCACCTTACAACTGAAAACTCTTTTTTTTTCCCATGAAACACTTCTCCCACAGGATGATTTGTCATTTTTACTCATTGTGATTGCTTTGAAAAACAAAAGAAACCATACTCAAACATAACATTTTGTAATGAAACTCACAGAATATTTGTGGCTGCCAACACTAGCGAAGAAACATCATGTCTGGACTACGTGTCTACCACATCACTGGATTTAGGTCATTTAGCATGCTTGCTGGGTGGTGCATTAAATCACTGATTTATCAACAACTACGCCTATAAAACTACTAACCAGAACTTTAATCGTAACCCATATACTGTCATTCGTCATTTTACTGCATCATTGTGCTGCTTTTGTGGGCCAGGATGGGCCTCCATCCTGAGATCAAGTTCCTTGCAAACCCCGGACTCTCCTCTCGTGGTTGGTGACATATTAGAGCTGGAGCCAATCAGATGGAGCCAATCCCAGTACACACTGAGCAAGAGGCAGAGTACACATTGGCACAGATTGGAGAATGGTTTATTACATAGCCAGAAGAAAAAGATAAAGGAGTTCTCTGACATGCTGGTGACAAAAAACAGCTGGTTGTGCCTTTCAAACTGAAAGCACATGTCCTGAAGAACAACTTGCATCAAGCAGAAACATCTAAACATTTCTCAGAGAGCACCAGTGGGTAGCTTTCATATCTGTCCACCCTTTAATGTAGTCTCAGTTGATTATGTGCAGTAAGAGCAAAGCAAAGGTGGTCGTGAGTATGTGCTTGTGGTGGATCAATTCACATGTTTTGTGCAATCTTACCCGACCAAACTCTGGGAAGACTGTTGCAGAGACAATCTTGGTGGGCACACACATTCCACACTTTTGCAAGCTACTTTCTGAAAGAGATCATCATGATCAGGGTTGGGATTTGAAAACAGTCTCAACAAGTCATTTGCTGTCAACTCCATACCCACAGCGCAACTGTGCAGAGAGCATGCTCTTCAAGAATACAAGCAAGCAGGCTGGAAAGAATGCTCTCCGTGTAATACACGCTTACAGCTGCGCATGGCATGATACCACATTGTTCCTCATTCTTCTCACTGTATGAGCGACACCCTGTTAGTAAATCTGCTGTTCGACCTGAAGCCTGAGCAAGAGGATGAGACCCATCAGCTTTTTGGTTACCAATGCAGACAATAGCCAAGGATATTCTGCTACGAACGAAAACATTTGTGGAAGCCCTTTAATCCAAGAACACTAAAACCTATTGCAGTTCAGGAGCTCAAACATTACACACAGAGGAAAAAGAGGAGGCCCAAGATGAATCCATCTCATTGAGGTCAGCTAGGACAATAAAACCAAAGGAACTGCTGATCAACTGTATGATGATGTAGACGTATCCAGCTGCTGAAAGTGTCCCTGGTCTAAGTTGATATGCGTAAAAATGCTTTAAATGATTGACCTGAAGTAAGCAAATACACGTTGCTTCGGTGAAATATGTCACATACATGAGATACTGTGTCAGGAATCAAGTTTCTAGGTAAAAAGATGCCATTTTTTTATTTGCCAGTTCCATCTTGACCTTACAACAAAACCTCTGTATATCCTATCTCGTTGTAGTCTAGCTACAGTTGACCTGCAGACTGAGTTCCCGAAGACAGAGGCCTTATTCTGTCCCTGTTTAAATTAAAAGTGGCTTCGCATTCAGATCTTCTCATTGTTGAGAGCAGTCACAAAAATCTTCTAAGAATTCGATGATAGGGGTTGTGCCGGCGGTTGGCTGTGTTCAACAGTTTCAGAAAATATATCTGATATCAAAATCAAATTGAGGTTTTGATTCAGCTAAGAGACACAGGTAACAACTTTGTATGACCGCAGATGTCTAAAATTTCACTTTGACACTATATTGACACAGTATGTTGGTCCAGGCTCTCATATCACACATGCAGCATCAGCACAGACGAGTCTGGTCCTCTGAAATTCTGATTAATGCTATTTTAAATAGCAAGTATGTGGTACCTGCATGAAAGAGAGGCACATTTTTCCTCCCCATGAAAAGATGATGTTTCTTCAACAAAATCAGCAGATTTGTTTGACATGGAAACAGTATGATGGAAAGTAATGGTGTGGTGGTTGGGGTGATGGATGGGTGTTTACGTCTGCCTTAAACTCTGCTGACTTTGGTTCAATATCCAGCTCTTCCAGGAAGTTTACTGAAAGGAGTTTTCATTTTTAGGCAAAAGTTGATCTAATTTAACCATGACCCATGGTTTTCCCCAAACTAAAATAAATGGTGTTGTTGCTAAACCTCAACTTAGATTTTATTTTATTGCTCAATGTAAGAATCAGAACTTGCTTGTTACCAGTGACACTTGTGGTTGTAAAGTCAGTTACAGCGTTCTGTTGCTCACGCGTGTGCACGTGCTACCTGAACACGAGCGAGCATCGATCAAAACAGTGAGGTGACACAAGGCTGAATGTGATGACAGCTAAAACCACAATATCACTGTATATTTCACATGCTTTGCAGTAATGTTAGGTTATCTGTACAGTAGGAATTTTGCCGGCTTGGGGTCCATTTTGATACCAAAAACCGAACGAAGCTCCCTCCATGAATCCAAGGACCCACTGATACTTGTTTTTGCCTGACGTCGGTCACCTTTCGGTTTTGTAAGATGGGCTTCACTAGAAATAACTGTGTTTTTTGAGCTTCCATTGAGTTTGTGTTGGAGTGTGAGTTGTGGTAGAGACTGGTCGTTTGTCTGCGTTAGCTGACTCTATCCTTGTAGCTGCGCTGAAGAGAGCAGGCACACCCAAGCACGCCTGACGTCACATCTATTGGGACACTGACCTGAGTCCGTCACATAAAAATCAGTCTACAGGCTGATAGGAGAAACAGAAAGTTGTGGAAGATCTTGTTTTTTAGGTTAGGTTACAGCCTGTTCATACATTTGCAATGAAAAAGGGATTTATTTGGGGCGGCAGTAGCTCAGTCCGTAAGGACTTGGGTTAGGACGTGGAGGTCACCGGTTGAAGTCCCCCATGGACCAAGACCAACTGGTTGCTGGAGAGGTGCCAGTTTACCTCTTGGGCACTGCCGAGGCGCCCCTGAGCAAGGCACCAAACCCCCAACTGCTCTGGGCGCTTGTCAGGAGCAGCCCCCTCACTCTGACATCTCTCCATTGACATGTATATGTACTGTGTGAACAACAGAGTGTAAAACTGAATTTCCCCACTGTGGGACTAATAAAGGAATATCTTTCTTTTCTTTTTTCTTTCTTTCTTTCTATTTGTGTAAAAAAGTTACATACAGTCCCTTTAAGTTGTTTTAATTGGTTAGCAATATCTCACCTGTTTGTCATCTACAGTACATGACACACAGGTTCAGTGTAATAGTTTCATCATGTTCACGGCTCATAAGCTGAGTTTGTGCACATGCCATGAAATCTAATGGGACTCCGTTGAACAGACCCACTTCAGTATATCAAATGTCAGTTTCGTTGTTGTAGCAAAATGTTAACCAGCGATTCAAATGAGGGGGGAGAAACAAAAAAATCCCAGTTTGCTCTTAAAATAAAGCCTTACTATATATTCACCCACCACAGGGGCTGTCAAGGTTAATGCAATAACAGGTTAATTTCTTCAACGCATTAATGCTACTTGCAATTTTTAGGTTGTAGTGGGCTTTAAAGAGTGAAGATACTGGTATCATATGAAACTAGAAAACAAAATAAATCCATTGATACCAATCATGTTCTCAATGAAAGGAAGTTAAATAACGCTCCAGACTTACACAACATTTTGGCGAGGATAAACTGACATGGTCATCTTCAAAGGGGTCCATTGACCTCTGACCTCTAGATATGTGAATGAAAATGGGTTCTATGGGTACCCATGAGTCTCCTCTTTACAGACACGCCCACTATAGCATATTTATCATGCTAAATGTAGTGTCTGAAGGTTTCTGGACAATATTTGTCAGAAGTTTCTGTTGATAATTGTTTTCCAATGATAAAGATATACATACATTTGCATGAAAAAAGCATATTTTTCAGAAATCTCCCTTTCAGGTGCATGTTGAAGACAAAAAAATGTGTGATTAATTTGCGATTAACTATGGACAACCGTGCGATTAATTGCAATTAAATACTTTTTAATTAAATGGATTGACAGCTTACTCTCTATATTAACCTTACAACTGAGAGTATAAATAATTTACCCATTGTTAGGAAATGTCCTTTTTTACAGCAACTTGTCTGGTTATTAAAAGAAAATCTGTTGCAGCCGCAAAACAAGCTTGTTTGCTTAACAAAAATGTCAGTGCTGTCTGCATTTCTCTTCAGTGTTATGCTCTATGGCACTTCATCAAACCAAGTTTCTGGACACAGTTTTACCCTCTGGACAAAACATTTACACTCAAGGAAAATTATAAACAGCAGCAGCACAATACTCGGGCCTTGTCATGTCTACAGAAAATTATGTTTGTTTAATCATAATGCGAGTCATTGCAGCTTTACCAAACACTATAATGTATGAATTACAGAGGTACATATGTTGTCACTTAGTGCCTGGAGGCTTTTGACCCTTAACACTGTTTGGACACATGAAACTAATACTTGGGAGTGGCAAAAACAGTAAAAGTTGACTATGTGCCTCTGTATCTGTGCGTGCGAATGTGTGAGTGTCTTATTAAAATCATTGTAGCATGCAGCACTGATGTGAGGCCTGATTTGCTGTCATTTGCATCATTTGAGCCACAGCTTCCTGGTGAAAGTCCCCGGGGAAGTTTGATCAGCTTCCCTGATAGAAATAGACACTAAGTAAATTGCTTTTTTTAAAAACACCATCAGTATTTAGAAGGGTGTGAGCATGCACCACTCTGAATGTAAGAGCTTTATCTGTAAAGAGGAGATGTTATTATGAGACAGATAAATAATGTACATTCATGCTAGACAGACTGGAAGGCAGGCGGCCATCAGACGGATAAATATATTGAAGACAGACATTCACAGGAGGACATAAACACACTCACTGTCTAGAAGTGAGAGAGCATGTGCAGCACTGAGTGATTAACTAAACCACCATCATTATCACCTTTGTGCTATTAGACCTGGCACTGAAATCACTGGCTTTGTTTTCATCGGCCTTACTACAACTGATTCAAAACAGGCTTTTGGCAAATATTTTAATAATTACTGTAATTTAACATCTTCAGAGTGTCGTACTTACGTTAAGAAAAGCCAGCTAGTCTACTTCTAAAACTAGAAATTGCTGTATGATACAAACTATTCCCTAATTGTCTTGAGGAAAATTTATTTTGAAGGCACAGTGAAGACACTGCCAACATAACATAACCCTATTCCAGTAACAAATCAAACATATCGGATCATTTTCTCCTGTGTGGCAATGCTGTCTAATACCATCAACATACACAGACACCACGGCATTTATCCTCATTAGAAATGTAGAAATCTTTTAATCAAATTCTGATCTCTCCCAGATTACAAAGCCCTCGTACTGTAACCCTTCAGGATTTAATGCACCGTTCTGGTGTTTGATTGCACAAACGCCTTTATCTCACTCTCGATGACACGTTGGATTAGATAAGCAGCTGTAAGCCACAAATTGTCGTGTGCAAGTAGCTGGCAATATTAAATAATATGAGTCAGATGGGTGTTGAGAAAACCACCTCTGCAGCCCTTACCGTTTCTCACGACTCCACCTTACAGCTTTGGATGTCACGCTGTTTTTATGGTATACCTCAGCCAGACCTGTGGTTGCACTTAAATATTAAAAATCCTTCCTGTTCTCCATGATTGACTTAAGTTTAAATTCCTCATGCGTGTGTCTGAACTACACCTAAAAGTTTGGAAATAACCTCTGCGTAAGAACAAGTAATAACTGGGGAATTGACTGAAGTTGAACTCACATCCTATTATGCGAAATTGTTCCTCCAACTAATTCATCAAAACCTCGAAGTTCAGCAAATACAGACCAAACTACCTGATGTATGTATATTTAGTATGTATGTGTATTTATCATGGGTTTATTGAAGTGGCTCACCTTATCGCACAATAACTAAACAGAACTACCCTGACTTGACTGATTTGAGTTTTGTGATAACATAACTGCCAAAATCACATGTCAAATAGTGAGTATAATAAGTGCATATATCAATAGATTCTGCATTGTAATCTGGAAGATTAGCATTGTACTTGTGGACAGGGAAAAATATAAGTATTTGCAGGTCTAAACGTTTTTACAAAGCCATAAACCTGCATAACTGTGGACATGGTGTCACTTTTAGGATCTTGCTAAACACGGATGTTTACTTAACATTTTGTAATCTAATATGCACACCAGACAAAGCAGACTGCCAGACACACAGACAGATTTGGTGCTAATCACCTTGTCAGTCGTTGGATTAGACGATTAAACAAACAAACTGTGTCTTTCTTCCTCGTCGGATTGTCTTGTGTGAACATGTGTTGATCATTTTTAGGGCCAGTTACTGCAGCAACATATAATCTACTTGTAGCTTATTTTTTACATATAATAATATATAATGAAAGATTATTTGTATCCAGTCCTTAAAGGTCCGGTGTGTAGGATGTGGCGGTATCTAACCATGAGGTGAGGAGATTTCAACAAAATGAAGCCTCTCCTATAAACCAAGTGTATTGGAGAGCTACGGTGGTTGACGTGAAAATGTGAATGGCCCTCTCTACAGCCAGTTGTGAAAGTACTGTAGGTCATTTGGAGTAAAGCTAGTGCATGGAGTGTACAACAGGAGCGAGTAACAATATTGACTCTGGCCCAAACAGGAGGGTTTGTTTTGTCCGTTCTGGGCAACTGTAGAAACACGGCGGTGCAATATGGCGGACTCCGTGGAGACATGTAGATATTAATGGCTCATTCTAAGCTAACGAAATTGCAATGATTGTTGTTATCAGATAATTTTACACCAAAGAAAACATACTTATTAATATTATATACGATTTCTGCGAGTAAATCCCCCTAATTGTTACACTGGTCCTTTATGTATTTTAGGTCAAGTCTGATTATTGTTTAGCATATGGAATATCTATTCATTGCAATGGTTCTTTTGGTTATTTGATTCAGCCAATTAGTCATTTTGGTCATTTTAACAGTCCGTTAAACACACCCCATGTACATTTTGATGGAATAAACAGAAAATAAGATGATGGAAAATCTTGGATGGAACGGTACTTTCATGTCACTGTGGACGAGTTTGTCTTTTGGAGAATTCCCCTTGAACACAACAGTTTAAAAGCTTCCCGGTCTTCTGCATCAGTGTCTTGGCAGCGTGGCCTGTTTGTCTCACGCTGAGTCTTTGGAGGGTGACCGAATGACTGATTTCAACATCAGTGTCTGACACACACATACACCAACACATGTGTATCCACTTCTCACATTGTAAGTGCAAGGTGACCTCAGCTCACCTTTGAGTTTACATCTTGTAAACAGCAGCGGTGGAACAGGAACTGAGATATCTTACTCAAGTAAAAGTAGTAATACCACCCTGTAAAAATACTCCATTAACACCTGCTGTAAGTCCGGCCTTCATAATGCTCCTTAAGTAGAAGTACAACAAAACGCACTTAAAGTATCAAACATTAACTATAATTGCTCATATGTCATTGTGAAAGCAGCATTTCAGTATGAAGCTAATCAAACTATTACACGCTTTTGAATTGTCTACAACAATTACAACTATATAACAAGTAATCACATTCTATAACTTGATCATCTGTTTTCTAGGTCTGAGCTATATGTAAAATATGAATCAGACAAGTAACTGGTAATTGTAGCTGTCAAAAAAAAAGTAGCAGCGAAGAAGTACAAAGAAGTAGAAAATGGAAATACTTAATACTTAAGTTACTTAGTGTACTATCGTTAAGCCTCGGTTAAACTCCCAAGTTGACGTGTACATGGACAGCTGTGTACACCACAGACATGTAGCAGTTTTGTTCACACTGTCAGCTTGGAGTACCATACATGCGCAGTAGATCGCTGCACTACCACTAGTAGTGTGAGCCTGAGGTGAAGTTATATTTTATGTGTCCATGAGTAGATTAGGATCTGCGAGGGCAGTCCATGTACGCGTCCGTTTGGGAGTATAATGGTACATGTCCACAGGGGCATTTTTAATTTCGGTCACCTTGCTTCCCAGCATTGGATGCTTGATGGACTGCCTGATTGGATGAATGCTTTCCCTCATTGGCTGCTGCTCCCAGCTTTTAAACCAGCTCATTCGGAAACTTTCTTCTCTTATCATGAAAACAGTTCACTGAAATGTGTTTCTGACAACATTTTATGCAAGATATAAGTCATGCAGTTGCTGAATCTGTCTTTATTTTGGATCAACAAGGCCTAGTTTAAAGGTATCTCTGGAGTTTCTAGAGGCGGCAAGTTGCTTTGGACATCCCTGATTTGCATAATGTAGCTGTGGACATTTACCATCACTGAGGAGTCACAACAAACTGATGGTATATGGATGTCCGCACAGAGTCTATGCTTACACATTCTGATGATGACATGTACGTCACGGGGACTCTAACGGACTCTCGTGTACTTACAGACATTGAAAGTATAATTTCAGCTTAAGTACAGTACTCAGGAAAATAGAGTTTCCACCCCTGGTGAATAGGTATGGACAATGTCAGAAAAAGGATGTTTTCAAGATAAACTGTAGCAGCGAATTACTTACTTAGGCAAAATGCTAATGTGACTTGCACCTGCTGTGTGAGTCTAAATGACAACAAGTGATTGCAGCAGAGAGAAGCATCCTCTCCCCTATAGCTAATTATACAATATCAAAGACCCCCCCAAAAAACCCTGATTTTTCCTTTAAACAGTTTTCTCCCAAAATACAAGACTTTAGAATGACAAGATACTACAAATACTGGATGTTCAGTGACTTGTGCTGCTCTGTGATTTCTCAGACTAAGAAAATAAAACTTTTAGAGGCGGCTACTAGAAGTCCTTGGACTCAAACAGAGATCTTTATTTTTATGGCTTTTTCTTCACGGCATAAATCACTGACACAGAAAATTTAATTTGTGGTGGATGACTTATGGAATGACAACAGAAGGCTGGAGCGACTTTTGAAGGCTGAGGTTGGAGCCACTAGTGTTGCTTTAGGCACGGCTTGTCCTGCATGCATGTGTGTTGAAGTGTGTGTGGGTGTGTGTGTATCTTTAACATGGATTCGATTCTCTGTCTGGATTCAGCGTTACAACAGCAGCCATAATCCTTTATTTCACGCATGCGGCACAGAGTCACCTTACTGCTGTCATGTAATTAATGTTTACCTATGTATTGACAGCTTCAGTTTGCTGTATGAAAATGAACCACAGTGAATGTACACTGGTGGGGCAGGCAACAGACTCTTTCAGTTTGTACCGTGATGTGTGGGCTGAGATCATGATGTGAGGCTTCAAACTGCGGTTTGAAGGGCTGCTTGAAATATGGGTCCACATTGTGACAGTTTGCAAAAAAGACCTACTCTGCCCTTTGCTCCCACATTCACCCTTTAAATCTTACCGAAGGGTGAATTGTTAAAGTGTGACAAGAGGAAGGGTGGAGAGGCAAATTCTTGATGGTGCGTGGCTGAAATAAACTGATTCCTATTGAGAATTGTAAAAAAGAAATTGATGCAGTTACTGAGAGGCACAGTATGGCGTAAAAGTGTCGGGACCAGACACAAAAAACATCGAACAATGTGAATCTAATTTTCTCAAGAGAGTTGCACGGCCCTGTTTTGTTTTGTCACATATGAAAGAAAAGTTTTCATATTCATATTCATAGCTTTTCATTTGGGCCAATATGGGTATGATGATTTGTTTCTAAAACCTGAGATTGACACAAATTCTTTTAGATACAAAATTTGAGAGTACGATTGTCAAATCAAAAAAAATAAAGACAGCTTGAACAGAAAAGTGCTTTAAAGGAGTGTATTTCAATGTGTACATGCATACATTGTGATAATAATCTGAATACAGGTTTAGAGGCTTTTCACTTTGATATTGCAGAAATATTAATATTTGTCATAACTGCCAGTGTAAATATTTTAGAGTTTGTGTGGAAATAGTCCAATTTAAATATCAATAATATATGCAATATCAACAATAAGCTTGGTGAATGATTGATGTGCATGGAATATAAATAACACAGCATTTATACACAATGGGACAAGAGTTGAATATTAGCAATAGCTATAAACTCTATGTGCAGCACATCAGTTTCATGACCGGTATTGGAACTCTTAACTTAAATTGCATCGTCTTTACCAAATAAAAATAAAATCAAATCATTTTAAGGATATTCTACGCGTCATGATAATCCATTTTAAGTTTTTTGTGTGTCATTTCATTCCACAAAGTTATGAAACGGCTTTTCGCATGTTATTTAATGCGATGTCGTTACTGTGAAACAGTTGGTTATATTTAGGCAACAAACCCATTTAGTTAGGTCTAGGAAAAACATCACAGTTGGGCTTAAAAAAAGTACATAAACTAAGTAAAATCAGTACAAAAACAATGTAACATAACTACAGAAAACGTCACAAACGCCACTTACGTAACTCCAAAGTAACGCAACACTTTGGGACATGGACAACCATCCTGGTTGAAGGTCCTGTTTGGTTATCATCAATACATTTCCTGCAAGAAAGTGAATTTCTCTGAAACTCACCTGTCAAAAGAAACCTTTTATTGTGTTTTCTGTTGGTTTGCAGGATCATATGTGTGTTATGTTTGAGGCTCAGTGAATATGGCTCTCGCTTTTATTCCTCCCAACAGAGACCTGTTACATACAAAATCTTTTTTTAAGATCAGATAACACTCTTCTTTTATAGTCCCCCTTTTGCTGCTGTTCCAAATGTTTTTTTTCCCTTTTGCTTTAATATATCTTTCTTTATGTTTTTCCTTATTTTCTGGTTGAGGTGGGGAAATGTTTTCTTGACTCCAGAGAGAAGAAATGGCATAAATCAGCATTAAGTTGTCCCATGTGTCAGAAAATAAATCCAGCCACTAATGCATGTAAGCATGCACACACAGGTTTGCAAAAAAGCAGGAATCCACATATAAACTCTAGATGATTTAAAGGGAACTTTAAAGTGTACTTCAAATATGTTTTTCCCCTATTATGCTGGAGATTTATTCACATTTTTAATATCTACCATCTAAAAATGACATATTACAGCAGAGTATGCACTTTAAGAACTTGACAGAACCACTTAAAGGTAAGACAGTCTGCAGGCGTCGACGATGAGCATCCACAACTGATCCTGTTTTTCCCGTCTCTTTTCTCCTCTGTTTCCATGTCCCGATTCCCACTATATGTTTCCTATTACTGGTCTTCTGAAATTTAATTAAATGAGCCTAACGACTAAAAATTAAGGATTATGTGAAGCAGGCACAACTAGTTTTACACTGAAACAGTGCCATGGAAAGTATAAGTGTGTGCATATAAATTTGTCTTCAACTCTGACATGGCTTCAGTGCTAAACTCAAGATGTTCCATTCAACTGCAAATAAATGTTTACTTCTTAGTTTAAGTATTTCTCATTTATTCATGACCAAAACCTTCCCCAACCTCAAGGAAAATTATTTAATTTCGCTAACCCTCTCACATGACAAGCAAGTTGACAAAAGCAGGCCTCTCACTGTTAATTTGCCAGCTGAAATGACAACTGTTTGGTAGTTTTTTTTTTTTTTTTTTATCAGCTGTAGCTTGCTACTATAGCTGTTGAGCTGAGTTTGTTAAAAACATTGTCTGCACCCATAGACTGTATACAAGAAGTGGATGTTGTCACCATGACGTCAACCCATTGTTTTGTGGACTGCTGTTTTGAAGCCTCGAGTTCGTCGTTTTGGTGATCGCCATCTAAGTTTTTGCAACCAGAAGTGACACGCAGACTGGACAACACCTTGGTAGTGTTACAACCCGGCCTAGGGGAAACCCGGTGCAACACAAATAATGAGGCTCCCCTTTCCCAAACTCCCCAAAAACCACCAGCAACAAGGGATTTATAGCCCTTCTAGAAGGTTTATTCAGAGAAACAACATCAGGGTAGGCAATGGCAAAAATAACAACCAAAAATGAGCTAGAAGCCCTGAACTGCTCTACTTAAACATAAGAAAACAAAACACAAGACTCAGCCCTAACTCCTATAACCAAAACAGGAGAAAACGGATTAAATAAAAAGTGCCGCCTACCCCTACCAACTGGGCTGGACAGGTAGATCTGTCACAACTGGAAGTATCTCACAAAGTTAACTCATGCTGGTAGTCTTGGTGGTGGGTTGAGGAAGGAGAGCCCGCTGGGACTGAAGGAACCTGGCTTTTTACATCTGTGGCTGGAGACTGCAATCAGCCACCCACACCAGCTCACCTGCAGCTCATCACCCACACACACACACACACACACACACACACACATCCACACACACACCAGAGGACAACAGAAAAAGAGAGATCTACCACAGAAGACTTTGTAGCACATACTCTAAACAGGATCAAATGCTAATACGACCTCAGGGTCGTAACAGTAGCAACCTGTCAATCAAAAGGTAGCCATGCCCCAAAGCATATCCTGCTTTATGGTCTATTTATATAGACCTCTATACAAACAGATGTCTTTTTGCAGCCGGAGAAGTCGCCCCCCGCTGGAAATTAGGTCGAATTCAAATTTTAAGCACTTTTGTTTTGGCTTCACTTTTCAGACCCTGAGGTTGTTCTCTGTCTGTGCCGGATGTTTAATGTTTCCAGCTGACTCGTTTAAAAAGAGAATCTTGTTGGGTCTATAATTAGGACTTGATGATATTGTGATATAATTAAGCAAGTAACCTTTCTTTGGAATAACTGCCAAATTAACCCAATATTTACCTCAAAATTGATTAAAAAACATAATTTAATAAAATAATAACAGTAAAAAAGTTAACTTTGTATTCTTTTCCTGGAAATGTAAATAATAAATAAATTACAAGCTATTGGTAAATAGAAGAATGAATTAATAAATAATGATTTAGTAAAATAATTTTCAATATATTTTTATGTAAATATTGGGGTAATTTGGCAGTCATTCAAAAAAAAATCAAATAGGTTACTTGCTAATTATCACCTAATTACCATAAGAAGTGCAGACCTGTAAAAGCAAGTGTTACCACATTTTTAAAGAGCTTGAAGATCTGATCATCATTGAAGTATACGTAATGCAAAAGAGCCAATAAAAATAAATGGAATGGTCAAAGTTGTCATATTGTCATTTAAGATGTGTTGATCAATTCAAGGCGTCAACTCGTGTTGAGTAACTGGCAAAAAAACATTTCAAAACTGCTTCATTTGCGCGGCACAAGTAAATGAAATCACTTAAAAAACAAGCTGGTTAAAAACAGCAACGCATTTGGTCTTTGCAAACAGAAAAGACGTACGGTACACGTTCTGTATGTTTTTTGCACCCGGAGCGGGGAAGTGAGAGATCCAATCACAAGCGGTCACTCGACACGCATTTGGAGACACATTCAAATGTCGGGTGTGAACTGACGTCTGGCGTACTGTCCCCTTGTGATCGGATCATCCGAGACGCATGTTAATGCCAGGTCTGCACAGGGCCATTGCTTCAGCTGAGGGAGTCGTCTTCAGTTCCTTTTTCCCTGGCTCAGGGTCATGATGGTGAATCAAGTTTTCTCCAGATATTTGTTGGGTTTGGTAGGTCATCACAGACAGCTTGGGTAATTATCGTAATGTGCTCATCTCATCTGTGCTCTTCCTTCCATCATCCTCTGGCTCAGATTTCAGATTCCTCCTCCTGGACTAACTTGTGCTCATCTTTGCTTTCAGTGTTGTCCAAATGTGTCACCGCAGGACTGTGAGGACCAGCTCTTTCCAGCAGAGCCCACAGCCCCCGCCCATCAGCACCTAATGCCGCCAGAAGTAACTCGTAGAACGTTTCTTGTCCATGTCTTCATTGGGACGTAAACAGGCCAAGCTTGCTTTGGTCTTACCAATCAAAGAAGAAAGTAATGATTAAATCTAATTCACCCTTAAATCAACCTCTCCACAAACACACTCTTCTGTCTATCAGTGCATATTTCAGCCTCTGCGTGTTTCCCACCGCACCTAAATGGAGGTGACAGCTCTGTCTACATTTCGCTTAATTCTCATTCTTTCTCCCTCCATCTTTTGGTCCTTCTTCTCCACCCAAACGGTGATGACAGCAAGTCACTCACAGATGAAAGCTTGCGTATATTCTCTTTCCCCCGGGGCATATGGTGGAACATATGATACGGCAAATAGCAGGAAGGGAGGGGTAAGGCAGGAAAAATGAAAAGCGGATTGGGATGGATGATTGATTTTATGGAACATTGGAGCCGTCATATAAATGTTCATTCATGCTGTCGGCTCTGGGTCTGGGATTATACTGCTGTCTATTAAGATCTTGGATAATTCTGCACCATTGGAGTACTTGCTGTTCCCCTTAAAATAATCATTACAAACAGGTCACCAGCTTTCCTTATTTTTCTGGGCACTATTTTAATTGGAAATAAAGATGGGTGGGAGAATCAGGAGCTGCTCTTGAAATGTTTTAATATGACTATTGTGAACGAGCGTGTCTTAATGACTTTATGAAAACTATAAATAAGCCTGCAGAGGATAAAATTATGACAGTTTTGTTTTTGAAGAGATTTTCATATACTCAAATGGATGTGTCATATTTTACACAAAGGCGTGTGCTGTTTGACGCAGAAACATCTTGAGGTACTTTTCGCCAACAACATGTGGTAATGTGATTTTTGCATATAAATCTTGTCACATGCTGTTCTCGCCACCTGAGGAAAATCGGTCCAGTTTGAAAAGCTGAGCCGAAAGCTGGTTTTGGCTCCGCGTTTCTGAAAATGTTCCACATGGTTGATCTTTGTTGAGCTTAAATTTACATTACATCTCTTCGACTGTTTCACAATGGGCTTCTCTTTGTTCAGTGGATGTGTTGAAATCTTTGATGAATATTAGTGATAAATCATCTCCAACTGTTTTCATTTTCCAACCTCTCAACAGTCATTTCTATCACTCTCTATGCAAAAGTGCAGTCTATTAAAGTCCCCGACAACTTGGTTTCCAAAGTGTTGATTGCATTCATGCTTCAAAAACAAAATTATAAAATAAAAGTGGAGCTCATTTGTGAAGATTATCTTGCTGAACAAAACATGTAAACATAAATGTGTGTTTGCTACAGAGCTTTTCTGCAATAATCCAAAACCCAAAGGAACCAGAGCGATGCTAACTTCCTGGTTGGCCTCATGTGGGTGTGATTTGACCAGATTTGATTAACAGTAGCAACAGAAGCAAACAACCCACCTGCTGTCAACAAATTTTGAATTAAATGTTAAACTCTGATAGGCGCATGGAAGTATGTCACATATTCACTACCAACCAGTGAGAAGAGCTCAGACAAAACACAAATACAGTATTTTACATACATATTTATACATATTTTCATCTTATACATTACTGTATTTGTCTGCCATCCATTTCCCAGTTGAATTATTTTTCATCTTTATTTGCTTAGACTGACTGGAACTCACTGACATCATCACCATAACAACATATGCACTCATAGCGGTTGTTCAGCCCATTTGGTTGACAAAAGAGCCTTTAGCTTCTCTGGAAATGGCCAAATTACAGCCACAGGAGCTACGATAACTTTCTTCCATTCGTTCTTCCTTTCTCTATCGTTTTACCATCTCCCCACTTTTCTTCCTGTAGCACTTATTTTCATTTCTCCTGCCAGTCTGTCTCTCCTTCTCTTCTTGTCTGATGGGCTAAATCTGTCACTGTCCCGTTAAGGAAATAAACAGAGCGCCAAAGTAAAAGCAGGAGGACAGAGAGCGACTGTGTCCTCGTCTCACTGGTTCTGATGAGAGGAGCAGACAGAGCGTTGGCAACACTACAGTGAGCTTCTCTGGGAGAAAGGAAAGGGACTGTGAGGACGAAAACATTACGTCATCAAGGCAGACCGGAGAGGTCACTCGAGATGCTCGGGGACAAATATGACCTTGCTCCAGTGAAAAGAAAAAAGGAGGGTTGGAAAGATGAACCCAGGAAACCAGTGACAGAAGTTATGCATCTGAGAAAAAGCTTTGAGTCAAACTTTGAACCCAAAACTGACAAAAAAAAAACAACAACAAAAAACAAAAAAAAAATAGTTCTTGGAATTGAATGGGAAATAATTTTAAAAAATGACTTCAACATTAGCCCTTCATATTATTGAGTTACAAAAGACACTTTTGAGTTTTTGTGTTGAAAAATGTGGTGACACGATGCAAGCACAATGATTGAAACAACATGTAAACTATATGTGGCTTGGCAGCATCCATAGCAACCACCCCAGTAACGATATTGAACGCTGTATTCAGACAAGTTTCTGGTGAGACCTGAACTAATCTTCATAACAACTAACAAACTAAAGATCATATATAGTAAATGGCAAGTGGATTTGCATTTATATAGTGCCTTTCTAGTCCTCTGACCATTCAAAATGCTTCACACTATGTCAGCATTCACCCATTCACACACACGTTCATACACTGATGGCAGAGGCTGCCAACCTGCCCATCAGGGGCTAATCTAAATGATTATTCACAGCCTTCGGGAGCAATTTAGGATTAAGTGTCTTGCTCAAGGACACTTCAACATGTAATCGGAGGAGCCAGAGATCAAACCACTGACCTTCCGATTGGTGGGCAATATATATTCACGAAACAAAGATTATGAAAATAAAATACCCATTTCTCACTGAAAATTTTATCACAACGCTTTTTAAAGACAAAACAATCTTAAAATAACATTTTAAGGCCAGTAGAAAAGAACTGGCCAAAAGAACAAAGGCATCTTACAATTTTAGAGCCATTATTATGAAACTAATGTTTTGCGCTGTGGACCAACGTAGCTATTACACATTTTGATGGGAGACTGGGTTGATCTCTCTTTTATGGGTCCAGATGTGTTGATGGCAAATAATGCCCAAACTGTAAAAAACTCACAGCAACAGGTAACGCTGAAACCTCAGCATTTTGCACTTTACCCTGTGATTTCAATCACAACAGTGTAACATATGGAGCAACGTATAGAGTAACATTTGTAAATTTCTCCACTGTGGGACTAATAAAGGAATATCTTATCTTATACAGAGTAACCTACGCAGTAATGTTCAGAGTAATGTATGCGGTAACATACACAGTAACATATATATGCAGTAACATACGCTGTAACATATGCAGTAATGTATGCAGTAGCGTTCAGAGTAATGTTCAGAGTAACTTACGCAGTAACATACACAGTAACATACGCAGTAACATGCACAGTAATGTATGCAGTAACGTACACAGTAATGTACGTAGTAGCGTTCAGAGCAACATTCAGAGTAATGTATGCATCAACATACACAGTAACATACTCAGTAATGTACGCAGTAATATACAGAGTAACGCACGCGGTGACATACGCAAAAATGTACACAGTGATGTACGGACTAACGTACAGAGTAACATATGGAGTAATATACGGAGCAATGTACGCAGTAACATACGGAGTATAAATCACTAGGTGACTGACCCTATTTGGCTGGTTAATTTCAGGGCAATACTGACCTTTTATGAAAAATATTCTGAATTCAGTTTGACTAATCCTTTTCTCTTTCTCTCTGTGATGATCTGTTTACTGTAATTTAGATCACTTCAGTTGTGCTTCACTGAATCTTCACGCCTTCTTCTCAGTCTCAGAGTCATGATAGTACTGGTTCAAATGGGACAAAGGTTTCGAGATATAGGCGAAGTTGCAGCTCTGCAACAACAAAAATAAATCTCTGACTGTTTTCAGTATTCAGGGAATAAAGTGATGTTTTGACAAAACTCAGGATATGGTTCACTTGACCACTTTCATGTGTTGAACTACAGTAGATTAATGAACTCTGGCCGCACCACTGGAACAAATAAAGTCCTGCAGTGCAACAACTGAACCTGGTTTTGGTCATTAGTGGCAGGATCAAAGCCCACCCTCACGCAGATTCATGGTCTTCATTTAGAACAAGGATCGTCGCTGCTGGCCAGCGGTACTGGTAATATTTAGCCCCAAATACATCATATTTGACTGGGGTTTGAGGGTTTCTGCAGTCATTGCCTGTTAATCTGGGTAGCCACAGTAGCTTGGAACCATGCTGACATTTGTCACAGTCGCGTGTCTGGAGGCTGAGCAGATCGCCACTTGTCGGTGGGCGTGTATAATGAAAATGGACCAGTGGTTGATGATGTTCTGGATCAGAAATGATCCATGGCATGACAGGAGTAGAGACGTCTAGCAGGTGAAATAACAACCCCTGGTGAATCACACAGATCACATGCAATGAGTGTACTGTAATAGTGCGGCATCTGGCCGAGAGCGTGTTGTGTGTGTTGGATGGTGCAGTGATGAGAGAAAGTTTCGGTACTTTGAGGGGGAGAATATTTTGCATTGATGAGAAAACCGGTGTGCAAATGTTACAGTTGACCACACACACTCACACACACATGCGCGGACATACAGTGACCCATTCATTAGGGTCTGCAGAGTCTGGAAACTCCCCTGTCACAGCCAAACACACACACACACACACACACACACAGACACTCACACACACAGTATACGCCGAAACACTGTGAGAAACACATAACCAGTTGGCCTGCTGAAACAGTCTGTCACATTTCATATACTTAAAGAAATTTGCAGCTTCAATAAATCTGTTGGATTTTTCTTGTCTAACATGCAAAGCTTCATATAATATTATGGGTCTGTTTTCACGCCATCTAAATCACCGAGGCCTGGGATTGCTTTGGTTAATTGTCATTGCTGTATGTTTTTGTATTTTTGGCTGAATTTGATTTATTCATGGGTGTGGTAGGCTTTTACACTTTGCAAAAACTATGCAAGGGAAAGTTTAGTGCTATTTAAAAAGGCCTAATTCATAAACCAGAGTGGGAAGATGTAAATCATCCATCAGCAAAGGACTAAAAAAGGTATTGTTTTTGTTTTTAATGGTAAATCACCCCTGAAATTCAGCGCTCAGTAGTGTTTTCTTGACTACGCCTCAGGAAACGTTCATTTGTATTAATGGACGACTCTCCCGTATTGCTAAAAACTGGAGTTTAATGGTGGCCTTAAAAAGTGCTGGTGCACTTTCAGTGTTGGGAAGTTGGAAGGAAAATAGTAGTGGCAGCGAGAACTTCCTGCCTCTGTGCACATTTCTTTTCAGCCCTTAATAAGAAATTGGTTTTTGACTTACCTTCTGTCCACTCTGCTGTCAAAAGCAGCAAAAATAACATAAATCAAATAACATAATGATAGGATAAACATAAATGTGATGGGAATAAATTGTATTTGCCTTACAGAATTGGATCTTTGACTGCAGTTTTGTTTCACAAAACCACATAAGTATGAGGACAGATCATTATCATCATCATACAGTATCATCATATCATTATCATCATCATGAGAAATCAAGCTCTCACATATCAGCTTTTCCCTTTCCTTCATTACATTCTCAAAGCAATTTTCAGCTCTCGATAGAGCCACTATCCTACTCATGAAGGTTTTCTGGGCCAATACACACACCTTTATAACTTCATAGCACTGTCCTTACAGCACATTAAGGCCAGTCTGAACTTATATTTCCTCCAAATTTCCCGTAACTGTCTTGAGGAAAAAAAACTATGGTGCTCTTCCAATTGACCCAGTGAAACTGGACCGATAGTATGATTAGAGCTTTGACTTCGGACGTCTAATTTGGCGGCTCCTTGATGTGATGGCAGAATAAAGACACTGAGAGGAGAGAAGAGGAGAAGAGAGGACTTAAAGTGAAGAGGAGGAAATTGGAACATTGTGTGACCACAGAAAGGCCATAGATGGTTTTAATATGCCCCACTAAAAAGAAGGGGAAAGCCAGAAAAACAAAAGGGGGTTTCGGCTGCGTCTCTTTCGCAAGCGAGCTGGCCAGCTGCTCAGGCAGGGTGTAGGGCGAGTGGGGTGTGTCACACACATGGAGGATGCAGGAATGTGATTTCCCGCTCACTTTCTGCTTTCCTCCTCCTCATCCCACTTTCTCCTCTCAAATCATCTGGATCTTTCTCGCCTGTTAACCTATCCTGAGAGCTTCTTTTCTGAAATTAAAAGAATCACTATTGTTGCATTTTTTAAAATTGTCTATGTTTTCTTACCACAAAATCGCTCTAAAGAGATAGAGGTAGATCCAACGAACAGAAGTCTGCCTAGCCTACATCATGAGCATACAGCAGTAAATAGAGGCTAAAATACTGTACAAACTTGAGGGAAATTCCCAAAATCCTAATTTTTAGCCATAAGAAGGTGGTAGCAATAATGTGGCGACTACCTAATGCGCCTAATTTGTCACACAGCTGCTCAGGTCAACTTACTACGACGACAATTTAAAAAGAACAGGCATTACTATGACAAGTTAACTACCATGACGGATCACAAAGCCACATCAACCGTCTTAACTTCCGAGAATACACACAGAGGCCGGGGTGAATTAAGAAAATATTTCTGTCTTTCTTTAGCTATTTCAATCATATTACGCTGCCTCAGAGGAATAGGGTTAATTACTAAAACAGAAACTTGGAAAGAAACAACCCGGTGGCAGGAATCAGGGACATCTAAACCACATTTTTAGGAGGGACAGGGATCTGCTGCAGACACGCGGCCCAGATAGACACACACTCACAGAAGCCTACATACATGCGCCGAATCACACACGGAGATCATCAATAGTTGCAGTTAACCTCAAGGAAGCACACATGGCCCTCGCATGACATGAACATGGAAACTTATACACACATATGTGCGCAGTACAGCCACTGGCACTGACATGTTCCAGGATGCGTGTGTCCTACATTTACCAGAAACTATATTAACAATAAGAACACTAACAAGATGATTATATGATTATTACTGTCTTGGCCCAAGAGAGAGTTTAAATCGACGAGAGGGCAGCGGCGGTTGGGAGGAAAACGACATGAAAGACTCAGGGAGGAGTTCTGGACTGCCTTGAAGGGCTTTTACATTTTACTTTAAATTTCAAAGATTTTCTGATCTTTAAAGACAGGAACGACGGGCCTGACCTTAAACGAGACACACTGGCCAGTATCTCTCAGTATTTACTGGTAATGTCCCCACAATGAAACCAGAATGAAACCAGGGGAATACTTTAATATACTGTGTGTTCTTGGTGACCTTAGTTCAAATACAGCTCATAACTTTCAGCACACACAATAAACGCCTGTAGCTTTCTTCCTCGCCTTCTGTAGAGTTGTCTACCAAAACAGAAAATCTGTTAAAGTTGGGTAGGTTCTCTGCATCATAGGTGTGAAGTGACGTTCTTGACATAACGTTCCTCAGGGAACAACCTCAAACACTATTGCTCAAGTTTTACACTTCTTGACCTCATTCCAACTTTTGCTCTCGCAGTATCTCAGATATTCAGATCATGAAATGCAGTTTTGTCATTGTTTCAGTTTCACTGAATCCCGCCGCAGAACACAAGGCTTGATAGATGATTTAAGATCACCATTGACCATTTGAACCAACATCCACACGCAGACCCAGTTTCCAGATGTTCATTGATAAACTATGGACCCGATTTGGCCAATCCACTCATGCTGCATGTGCCACAACACTCAGCCATCTGAATGGGAGCATGACAGAGTGGCCTTCTCCCCAAACCTCACCGCTGCTTTGAACCTCGAGAAGGTTTAGAGAGAGACTTAGGAGCTCAGCTCATAATATGGTTACTGGTTAGCCACCAGCAACCACACTCTGCTCTCTGATGTTGCCTTCAGAGGCCCAATGCAGCTGGCTGATGGTCGAGGCTTGGCTGAGCAAAGCTCTTTGTAGTGTGGCAGGTTGCATAAAAGCAGGGAATGCCCCTTCACTGTCCCCCTGAAGCTAATTTCTTATCAAAATAATGGAAACAATTGCAACTTTGGACAAAGGAACTGCGATTCAGTGAGCTGCACTGTTGTCTCAGAACAAGAGCGGTCTGCAATGTGAAATGCTCATTAAAGGTCTGTTCTGTTAGAGTGGGTGATGGCTGATGTGATTAAACCAAACACCCATGCTTTAACTGTCTGTGGAAAAGGGTTCGGTTGGACTGTGCCACCACAGTAATGGCGGGGTCGCCAGAGAGCACCACACATAATAAATCACCAGATAAGTGTATTTTCCCCATGTTCACGTACGTTTCTTTCTACTGTCCAGAGGAAGCTGAATTTAACACTCTGAAATGCTCATAGGTGTTAATGTATTTCTCTCTTAATATAGTGTTAGATTGGGGACCAGTCCAGGGTGTTTTCTTGCCTTTGCCTCAAAATGTTCTGGGAAGACTCCAGCTCCTTCTCTGACACTTAACGGTAATAAGTGTAATCAAACTGATCTAATAGAGGCAAGCCCAGTGTTAGGGGCAGGCCAGACTGGGCTGTGTCTGCTCATTTGGACTCCTTGCCCACTGGTCCACCCTGAAATGTTAAAATGTTAAAATATTTGCGTCTGTACTGTCAAGATTTGAATTAAGTTCATAAGTTACTATAGAAACACATGGGGCTGTCCTAATACCCCACTAATCCATTAGTTAATTTAATCATTTCTCAATACACAAAAGCACCTCACCATGTGCTCATAAGTTTCGGTGTGAAAAAGTATTAAAAAATGACTAAATGACCAAAGAAATCCTTGTCGACTAAGACCAAAGCGAATGATTAGCCGACTAGTCAACTATGAGGGGGCAGCCCTAGAGATGTAAGAACACTATCTGCCATTTTCACCAATTGCTAAACTTAGCCCACTGGCAAACTTAATAGTTGACTCCAACAACAAGAGCTCTCCTCCCTTTGTCCTATACTACTGCCATCACAACCGGAGACAGACCCAAAGCCAGACTCCCAAGCCCAAGTTCAACAGTCATTCTGTCGACTAGCTATAGGCCAGAGCAAGAACCCTCACAAGGTGCCACAGCGTGGTGAAAACATGCCCAAAAAGGTAAAACTGGACAACAATCTCTATCCCTTGTCACCATACTAATGTTAGCCTTGAACTTCTGCAAGATGAACATGAAACTCAAGCTCAAAGCTACACCACTCATGTCCTGGATAATTAGCGCACTGAAAAACCCAGGCAGAGGATTTTAGCCAAGGTCCCTACTCGTCTATTTTCGAGGTAAAAGTCTGTACTTCAGTGCTGTTGATGTGGTTTGTGATGCCCAGCTGCTGGAGGAGATACCTTGTGTGGTGACGATGCTCAAACTCTTTACTCAGGGGCTTTCATTTAATAGGAAAATGTCTAAATAACTTGGTGAGAGCATTGTCACCAATTCTCCAGCCATATTGGTGGTATTGCTCCATAACAGACTGCAAGTCAAATCTTATGCACTGAAATGTTTTTTGTCAAATTATTCTGAGGCTCACTGTGTAAATTTAGCCTGTTGCTTCATTGATTTGAACTGCATATGTTTTTGTTGTTTTAAGCTGATCTCTGCAGATGCATAGCTGTGTTTATTAAATCCTATTCAATGTCAAAATTGCTACACACTACTCATACTCATTGTGGTCTTTCAGGAAAAAAGTGTTGGTCAAGGCAAGACAATGCTTTTGTCTTATTTTTATTCAGGCTATTGTTGGCTACAGGTAACATACGGAGTAGGCCTAGATTTCACAGCTGCCAGGTGACCGCCCCCAAACTTACATCTTGTAATTCCCCTTAAAACGAAATAAACAAATTAGTGTAAATTAGTGGGCACTGCAGGTGCTGGTAGAAGGGTTTCTTAGCTTTGACAGAATCAGGTCACCTGAATCTCCCTGCCTCCAGCCTTTAGGCTAAGCTAGGCTAACCATCTCCAGCCATCTCAAGAGTAGATGAAAACTAAAAAGGCCTGAATCGAATTGAGCCCAGCTCAGTGGGTCTGTCTGCCAGCCTTATGTTGTTTGCACAACGGCATCTGGGAAATACAACAGGAACAGGGATCAGTTAACATCACAGGGTGAAAATACTCGGTTACAGAGGAAACCATGATTCACACAATAAATATGTGGTGTCTCAGTCCAGTCATACACCAAGGACATCCTGCGTGGTTTGGATCATTGACACAACAGATAAGACACTTTCACATTAGTGAGTTTATGTTAGTGAATCATGTCACTCAGCTTGTGCATTCACACCCTGACAGACCCACGCCCTAACACATATATCGTAGGCTGTTCTAAGCTGTATTACTATGATCATTTTGGTTTCAGTAGGATGACTTAGCCACTCCCTCTCACTTCATAACCTTCATTAAATATTTCATTGGTGACTCGTGTGTTTGTCACAGCAGCAATGGTCTTGTTAAAGCCTGGCAAGATATAAATACACTTACTGGAGAGTTCACATGATGATGCCTCCTTATGGGCTACAGAGAAGTGAGAGTTGTCCCACCTCAGTGAATGCAACTCGCTCTGTTTCTCTTTGGTTCTGTGGTAGCTACAGTTGCTGAAGTGGTGTGACTTTCAACTAGTCATGTTCATAATTTTAGCAGAGCAGACAGCTCTGGGGCACAGACAGACAGAAGTTCAGAAATGAACATTCAGTTCACAGACAACAGCTCTGGTGGACATTCCTGCAGTCAGCATCCAGCTTCACGCTCCCTCAAAACTTGCGACATTTGTGGCATTTTGCTGTGTGATAAAACTGCATATTTTAGAGTGGACTTGTATTGTCACCAGTCAAAGGCACACCTGTGCATTAATCATGCTGTCTACTCAGCATCTTGATAGGCCACACCTGTGAGGTGGATGGATTATCTCGGCAAAGGAGAAGTGCTCACTAACAGATTTACACAAATTTGTGAACAATATTTGAGAGAAATAGGACTTTTGTGTACATAGAAAAAGTCTTAGATCTTTGACTTCAGCACATAAATGTGAGCAAAAACAAAAGTGTTACCTTTATATGTTTGTTCAGTGTATTTCAAGTTTCAAACATACTGATTTGATTGTGTTTCAGGAGGTAAAGTCCCCGCAGTTTATGTTTAAATCAAATCAAAAGTGTTTTTTGGCTACAGTCTGATTAAATTCTCAAGACTCAAATCTAGCAGCCTGCAGCTGTAAATCTTTACATTCGCAGTGTTCAAAAATTGATTATGCATAAGGCTTTAACAATAAGCACAATTATACCATAGAATCAGATCTGTCCTTACTACATATTTGTTGTAAAAGAGAAATATACAGTATAGTTGTCTCAAATCCAAACTATTCAACCTGTTCTCGCTCACAACTTGTCAGATATCAACACTTGGTCAGTGCCCCATGTTGTCTGATCCCCATGCACCATTTTCTACCAATCTCCTAAACCTAACCAAGTAGTAAACCTAAAAACTAATTAAACATTATTTTGAAAAGAGACTATGCATGTGACAAGTAGAAAGTGTATACTTCCTGTGAACACAGAAGTTTATTTTGAAGACATTGCATGTATAGTAATAAGAAGAAATTGATGCACAAAACCAACGCTAGAGGGATACCTAGAGCATCATAGTTTGAAGTGTAGGGCCACTGACCAATCCACGCTATTTGAAGAGCACTAATCCCTCAGATGAAAAGCTGCTCTATAATAATGCTGCATCATTTGTGCCTGAGGGTTCAGGCAGTAGCTGTGAGTCAAGATTCCCTGGGCAGGAGGTAGCTGTAGAGGGATAATGTGTGACAGCATCCCCCCGTCCTCATAAAACTGAGTGAAAACAGCACCCTTGTTCGCTGGAATTAGCATCATAAACACACCTTGCCCATTAACAAAATTAGGAAAATCCATGTTTACGACAGATACCAAGGGGAAATTGTGAATATTTTTCAACTCCAAACCCTAAAAGCATACGCAAGCACAGCAGTAATTATGACAAACATAACAAAGGGTGTAATAGTGTGAAAAGAACTGTAGTGAGTCAGATTGTGGGCATTAAAGACTGTATTAGGGAAAGGGAACTGGGTAGGTGGTTGCTGGCTGGGCTTGACTTGGTAGTTGTCAGTGGATTAGTTGAAGGTGTGTCCACATAAAGTATTGTAGCTCTGCCAAAGCAGGTTGTTGCATGAGAATACGGTGTGATCACACAATGTTTAAGCACATTTTGTACACTGAATCAGTAAGCACAGATTTCACAAAAGCCAGGTATTACTCAAACTAAACTGTGAGATGGCAGATAGGGATGTCATGCACACTGGGTGTTCTATGGGGCAGCTCTGCTTTGTGGGTTTGACTCCGGAGGCAACCTCCGGGTCTGAAGTGTGTTAAACTTGCGTTCTTTCAAATAGCCAGCAGGGGTGAGAAAATGAGCCTACTTCTCACTTGATTTATTACCTCAGTAAACATTGTAAATATGAGTTTATGGTCTCATTTGCTAGTTTCAAGTCTTCTTCAAAACAGCATGATGTTCATTTCGTAATTTATAGTCCTGTTTAGAGTCAAATAGACCATAAAACAGGGTACGCTTTAAGTGTAGATATCTTGTGATTGACGGTGTTGTCCGGTCTGGAAGTTGTCTGTGTTTTCGTCTTACAGCTTTAACTCTTTCATGGTATGTTTTCAGTTCATGAAAGTTAATTGTAACACTTTGTTTGCCTACGAATGTCTTGTGTAAGTAATGTGTAAGTTAAACCAAGATGGCAACGGCCAAAATGCCAAACTTCAAGACCATAGTCCACAAACCAATGGATGACGTCCACTTCTTATATACAGTCTACTGTTTAATTTAACAACTAATTGCGTCAAAAATGTGAACACTATATTTGATAAGGATCACTAGCAACTTCCTGTCAGAAATGATTAGCGCTGAGCAATAAAATAATGTATTAAGTCTATATATAGATACACAGATACAAATAAATATTACTTATTACTGGCTACCAGACACAAATTAATATAAACTTAAGCATTGCATTAGAGAATATGTATATCTGCTACATGATCTCATAGACATCCAAAAATTGAGCTCAATTTACCTAATCTCCTTGTGTAAAATACCCTCAAACTACATCTGTGAGTTTGTATCAAGTAGCAGAATCCCCTCCAGAATATTAAAACAAACCCTTATTTTCTGTGTCTTTACTTTGCACAGATTGCATGAGAAAAGAAAGCAAATCAAAACATTTCATCATTTGTACCCTTGTCATTTTTGATAAAATTCAGCAATTCTCTGCCTCTCCAGACACTGCCAATATGAATAAAGACCAATATTTCATTCAGCCCTCTATTCAACCTTTGCCAAACATACTATTTCTTGTCATTGAAATGCTTCACATACTACCGTTGGTTACTGCTGGAAGCTCAGATGTCTTGGTCAAAAGCAATTTGACACCGATTCTTCAGGGAGGCAAGACCATTAATTTAGCTTTCCCACCCAGATTTTATAACCTTGTACCGAGATTAGATCTTTTAGTGTTGCAGTCACCACCCTGTTAGGTACGCCAAAACATTGTTCCAACATCTGCTGCATCTGTCCATCATGATTCTCATCTTGCAAAGCGCAACCTCAGTTTAATCAAACTCACAGAGGTCTGGAGAACACATACTGAGAAACACACAGCACAAGACTTTTGAAATAGTCAGCAGCCACTGACTTGACAGAGTTTGAAAAATCCTGCCCTAGGAAACAACACTTCAGTTAGTCTCCTGTTGGGACGGTTTTATTGGTTTGTAGTATCGCACACAGCAGCATTATATGATCTAGGCCACACAGCTCTGCCAACTTTTACAGTAGCGAGCCCTTGGTTAATCGCCTATTACACAAGCTAACTCTATCACTGTTATTATATGTTATACAAGCTATCGTGCCAGCTAGTGCCAACATTGTGCTTTATGGACCCACACTGAAGAGCCTATTATTAAGGCTGAGGTATTTGAGGCATTGTTTTAAGGCTGCATCAGTAACAGCATGCTACTATTTTCCTAATGAGTGTGTGCTTGTCTATTCAAAAATGCCTGCCTTACTACACTATTTTCTGTCAGGTATCTTTCTTGAGAAACTAAAATTATCACCTTGTGGTTGTATGCCTCCGCCAACTGGTCAGGTTGCAGTTTACATCCATGTCTGTCCAAAATGTCATCACTTCATCATTTCATCCTATTAGAAATTGATGTGAAATTGTCATAATTAGCACATGAATTCTTATGGCCTTTATAGGGACAGTGATAGTTATGAAAGGGGGATGACATGCAGCAAAAGGCCACCGGTCAGATTCGAACCCTGGGTAAGGAGTCAGCTGTGTACATGGGGTGCCAGCTCTACCAGGTGAGCTACCATGGCACTCTGTGACCTTGACCTTTGACCAACAAAATCAGTTCATCCTTAAGTCCCACGTTCATCCACCTTAAGTACAGATGGAAGTTTGTGATAAATTTGAGGAAATTCCTCCTGGGCTTTCACGAGAATAGTTTGGACATACGGATAGACGGATGAACAACCCAAAAACATAATGCCTCAGGCCACAGCAGGGGAGGAGGCATAAAAAAGAAAAAAATAGTAAAAGACTAGTTTAGCAGAAACAGAAATGTGTCTGAAAAGAGAGACATGAGCACGTTCGAGACATGTCCATACATGTCAAAGTGATGGGAAGTGTTGTCCAAAAGTTGTTGAGACATTTCATTTGGAACCAAATAGAAATAGACATGATATCCAGAGAGCCACACGGCTAGCGTGGCAGCTATAAACATGCAACAGTAACAAAGAGATGTCAACAAAATATAATAAAAGTTGTCGTCCCTATAAAGACAGTGTTTCCAATATATTATCTTTTTGGAGTTGGACATTTTCCATCCTGGCCAAACAAACACGCTGCTTTACTGCCAGAAAAGACTTACTAACTGCTTACCGTGGTTATTCCCCTCTACTTCCATCTTACGTGTGATGCATCGCTGCTAATAAAGGTGATTCTAACTGCATGAAACTCTGCCAACCATTACAGCAGCAGACCTCACCTCGCTGTTTATTCACCCCTGACACATAAGTGCTCTCCACCACTCTACCACCCATTGCTTAGCATTACCAGCACAGAGGCACTGGCTGGCCCACACACCAACTCATGACCAGTGTGTTCTCCTGGCTGCCCCACACTGCCTTCCCAGCACCGAGCCACTGTGTGATTCCACTGGGGAACATTCATTTATGTTTCCCATTGCCTTTGAATGTGGAAATAAATAGTTTCCGACCAGACAGGGATCGCTAAGCTGTTTTTAGAGGCATCACCAGAGCGTTGCTGATTATGGCCTCTAAGGCTGCATTTACACAGGAACAAAAAAAAAAAAATCTGATTTTTAACTGTTTATAGCATAGACAAGTTACTGTATATGACAGGATGTCTCAATATAATGATGGAAGCTCGCTTACTTGTTTCAGTTCTGTTTTGACATCACTTGTGGGGAACAAAGAGGAAAAAAAACCCAAAATAGTTTAGTACACATTCACCCATAAACTCTTTCACTCGACTCTTAAATCAATGACAAATGCCAAAATGAATTTCTATAACTAGCTCATATTACACATAATGCTATGTATTTTCCCAGCGTCATTTGTATTCTGTGTGCGGTTCAGAGAGATGACAGGATGGATGGCAAAATAATAATATTACACAGATTTACCACAATAGGAATGCATCGAATAACCTCAAATTGTCCCTGGACTCCATGAAATGATGTGTCCGCCTACCGTACGTTGAGAAAGGCTGTTGCGACCAGAGAAGCAAATTAAGGGAAATACCCCAAATAGCTGTCTGGAATTCAAGGCCTTCATATTAATCCGAACCTTGAGAGAGAAAACAGCAGCTGTTTGACTGGTGTGGATGTAGGACTCAGAGAAAAAAATCCTTTTTACAGCTGATGTGCATTTTACAACTTCAGTTCGATTCAAGATGTTATCAAGAGATATTTACGCCTCTCACAACCAAAACATGTTTAAATTATTTGGAATGCAATGCAAATGCAATATTAATTTGTGTACTTAATGGAAACAATGTCTTCTGAATATGGAGACATACTTTTACTTTCACAAGCAAAGTCAAAGAGAAACTAACAGGAAATGTGTTGAAAATTAGGGATGATCCACACATACGCATTGAACTCATCTGATGTGATTACAAACATAACATGTGGATAAGCTCAAGTGTCTGTGTCTGAAATGTTTCTGACGATGGAACATTTTGGGACATGTTTTTGATTTACTCAGCCTTCTCACAAAAAAAAAAAACATTTTATTTATTAGTTGTAGCCACATTTTAGACATTCGTTCATTTCAGTTTAGTCTAGTTTCAGGCAACGAAAGCTGAAGACAATTTAGTTTTACTGCATGAATTACATGCAGTGTGTGTTTTTAAATTTTGTTGTCATGAGTGCATATGATATTTTTCATCGAGCACCCCTGTGGTATTAGTTGTGCCTGATGTTTTCTTCACTGCAGCCATAACTTGAGACCTTTTTCAGATATTTTGACTTGAAAAGCACAGTTGTTACTAATAACATTAACAATGGCTTTGTGCAATTCCAGTGTCCCAGTAAACCATGATGGTATGACAGTGAACCAGAACGCACAAGGACCCTGAGGCTGAAGGAGTTCATTCACAACTTTGTTTATACTGTGACGTGTCAAAATGTCTTCCGCGCAAAAAGACTTATACGATGTATACAGGAAGGTTCATGACAAATTGAAATGCAAGATGTGGCGCTGTGAGGTCACAGCGCCTTCATTCACATGTGTTTCAGATTATTTCTACTAATAAACATGTGGCAAATGATCTGAAACATGTGTCCCAAAAATAAATAAATTAATTAAAGTACCTTGTCTGGACATCTGGAAATAAACAAAGCTGAGAATGTAAATTATTCTTCATAACTATCCCAGCTGTCTCATTACACCCTGTTCCAGTTCAAAATACAACTGAGCAAACGTCTTAAAGTAATGATTAAAGATTTTCTATATTAACAGTGTCAGAGGATGAAGCATGATTTCCCTTAGCTTTACACCAAGTTAAAGACACCACCTATAACCTGCTTCAAGATTTCAAATGAAAATGTAGGTGAGGAACTTCATCCAGTGAGAGCTGGGTGTAACTCCACCACTGTTTGTAGACAAATGATAGAATCTTGATGAAATCTGAGGCTGTTTTCACAGAGCTTTTAGCTTCATTTTTAGTGTCCATTAGTCAGATCTACGGGTGTGAGGAGAGGTATAGACTCACAAGTCAAACACTTTGCTCAGTAGAGATTGAAGACCAGCTCCCTAGTTAGTTGCTAAAACTGGGAATTAAAAAAAAACAACTGCTTAGCAAAACCAATCCAAAGTCTTTAGGGCGGCCCTTCTGATTGCGGTGGTGATGCAGAGGTCATATGCATTGTAAACACTGTCACAGAAACTCATGCAACTGTTTCTGCTCTGCTAACATGCTAACGGTTCACTCACTGTTCAAAGTTGTAAAAATAAAAAGTAATCTCGGAGCTGTCCTCCCACCGGTAAATGGCTCCAGAAAGTGACACACGATCGTGGGTTTTATTCCTCCAGAGTCTCCAGCTCACAGACTTCTCAGTTTGCCTTCAGGGGTTTCTGCAATCAAGGTTTTATCTGAACCCAAATCATGATCTTTTCCTAAACCTAAACAAGTACGTTGCCTAAACCCACAGGGCTTTCTCCCGGCGGTCTTCCCCGGACCCGGAGACGCATCCTATGCTATCGACCAACAACAGCATGTTATCCCCACGTGGCACCCCTTCATGTCTCCATAGATAAACGGTTGTTCAAATAAAGGACATGTAAGTGGCATAGGTTTGTTAGCGGCCATTCTCCCCACCAATCGAACAACTTTACATCTAGAAATCCCCAGACATTCAGTGGGCAGAGATCATTGATTGTCTGAGACTAGGAGAAGGGTGGAGATACCCACACCGCCACTAGCTGCTGGCTAATTTGATACAAACAATGGGAGTTGAATATGTCATTAATTTTATTTATTACGATGATGTCTGCAGTTTCATTACAGAAATCATCATGGATGTAACCATGTTGTTTATGTATTGTTTTTTTGTGCCCATGTGCACTTTAGCTGGGGTGAAGTGGTTCATGCATTGATCCCACTTCTTGACCTGGACATTGAATCGCAGTCATAGGGTGGGAACAGTCGACCTGTTTTTGTGTGTGTCTTGTTCGGGAAGGTTGGTGTGAGTCGTCTCTTTGTTCTTCCCTCCAAGAGATCCACTTGAAAACAGGTGGAGTTCACATCTGCTGTCAACTAAACCCATTAGCAACAGTACTCAAAGTAATTAAAGTAAATAACTGCAATCAGACAAACAACTGACAAAATTACAATCGAGAGACGAGTTCAAATGGATCCCCTCTGTCTCTCACACATGCACACACAGTGGTGATACTATTCCTGGCAGGCAGCTGTTCTGGTGATGAATCCCATCCCACTTTTTTTTTTCAAGCTCAAAAGGTCATTTGTCATTTGTGTGTGTAAATGTTCCTGCCCTGCACACATCAGGTCCTCTTCTTTTAACAGAACAATATGGTATTCCCTCTCTCTCTTCATGTGGTTATGATGAGGCTTCCAAGAAAGTCGAGCGGCCCGAGAGTTTGGCCGCAGGGTGACCGTCAACAGACCACTGCTGTGGTCAGAGAGGGAGACCTTGCTGAAAAGAAAACCTCGCTTGGATGGATGGGGCGCAGCCTAACTAAATTCTCCTCCTGACAACCTCTGTTAAACAAATATGGCAGCATGGTGTGGTGAAGGCCCAAAGGAACACATTCATTGATATTTATTTATTCCCAAATCTCTTTTTCCTTATTGGTCATCTTTGAGTTGAGATCTATATATCAGATTAACTTTTCTTGTATTTCTTTTCCTCAAATTTCTTTGCTGTCTCGCTGGTTTCTTCTCTCTCTCATTTTTGTGGCATTTTTCCATCAGTGCACCTATCAATTTCTCTCTCCTGAAGGATTCAACGGTTTCCTCTGTGCCATTTCCAGTCAGTCAGACCCCAGCTCAGACAAATATAGTTTTCAACGCCCTTTTACTGGTAATGAACCCGTCAGTGGATTTAGCTCACACTCGTTGCTGACTGGCAATTTAACATGTCAAAATAAATGAATGAAAGTGTCTGTTTATCTGTCTGTCCGGCTGTGCATTTCAGTACAATCTAGCAGTGTACTTCATTCACAGTGCAATGGGTCACTGTAAAATTGGCCTGAGCATAAGTGTGTCTCATCAGAAGAGTAAACAAGTATAATTGGTTGTAAATGAGAGAAAAGGTTTGACTGGAAGTCCTGTGCTGGTCCCTGGGCCTCCTAAAATTTATATATTGGTAAGAGTAAGCAAATGAGAATAAGGATATTTTTTTACAACTTGGGTCTTATTTGCAATAATAATCTACCCACAAACTTAATTGCTGAAATTTAAAGGTGACGACATTGCTAGCAGAGAGTCCAGCAAGGCAAGCAGCACAAGCAGTTCGAAAATCAAACACACTATTAACAACCCTCCGTTGCTGTTAAAGTCGATTTATCACCCCAAATTGTTGATTGTAAATTTTGATTAGATTTTGCAGTGCAATCTCCACAGTTGCCAAACTGGACTCTATTATTGATCGTCCTGGCACAGGAAGTACTGGAGAACCACGGTGAGTTTGACTTGTCTCCCGCTGTGTCGCCTCCCTCAACCATGGTTGTGTAAAGAGAACTGGATACAGCGTTGGAGGCGGGCTCTTGTTCATTCCTGTGAGAGTTGCTCAGCGGTGCATGAAGCCAAAATGGCCTGAATGCAGATTGATAAAGCACCCAGATCATCTGGTGATCTTCCACATCCATTGGGCCCATAGAGTAAGCACAGTAGTGTTTCCTTTAACGCCACCTCCGGCTCCTTCACCTACATCTTAAATTACTCTGGATCCATCTATTAGTGCTTTTTAAAACTTTAGGACCTAATGATTTAAACAAGGGCCATTCAAGTGTTTGTATTGGGAAGCTGATTTCACCTAAAAGAAAATTGTCCACTGAGTTCTTAATGTAAGTCTATGGGAAAAAGTCTTTTTGGGACCAATGGTGTCACGTGGTGGACACAGAAGTTTTGGTACTGCCGTTTGGCCACTACAAAAATTTCATTCAAAAGTTCATCTACATATAAATGTAGACAGAACCTAGACCAAAATACTAGAAAACTACTTACTGTTCCCACTTCCCCATCAGCCCACTTCCATACATTCCTGGCCAAATCATCTACTGCACTTCTGCCTTGGTGGCTCAGCCATTTTCTCTGCCTGCCTGCATTTTGCCTGTTCTGACTCCCTATGTGCCTTTTGGACTAGTCTGATCCTGTACTAGATGTTTGTTTCATCTCCTCTGCATACCTGGTTTTGACTTTTGCCTGGTTTTTACCTTGATTAAACTTTAACTTTTGATTTCAATGGTTACTAAACATATGTCCCTTTAAAAGCTGTAGACTTCACATTTTGATGACATATCAGGTTTAAAATATAACTGTGGTACTTTTCAACCTATTTCTCCATGTTTTTGTGTTTGACTGCTGCTTGCAGTATGTTGCTATTGGGGCAAGCTGGCACCGTCATTTATGTCCACTACAGGTGATTTTTTTTTTTTACATGTTCTGACATGTTATAAGAGCCTGAAATTATGGAAAGAGTCTCGTTCAAGTCATTTTCTGAAATCTCACAAGGCAGAGAGTAAAGAAGATAGAGTATAAGTAGAGTAAATGGATATTCACATTTCACAATGTGGTTTCTCTTTGAGCGAGACTTGAACACAATGACAGACTGGATCAAGCAAAAGGAAATTAAAATGTTTTATTTCTCTGTAGGGTCTTAGGTCCCTCATAATGTTTTCAGACACTTAGAATAACAATCTGAGCCTGTCAAAGGCAAAAACAAAAATCTTGCATTAATGTAATGTTACAGTGACACTGCTCACTTGCCCCATTAGTCACATAGACACAAAAACATAGCAAAATATGGTTGAGGTTGAAAAATATCAAAGCTATCTTTAACATGGGTGGTTTTCATAAATGATGTGTATGTCTTAAGGCAGACTTTCCCCCCTTTTAGGTTTAACATCTTTGTTTACAGCTGATAAGTACAGTCATGGGACTTTCTTAAGAGTCAGCTGACTCCTATGAGATCAACAGGATTACTTGAAAGTCATTACATTTTCCACAGGTTTTTTATTAGGTGTGTGACTCACGTAATGTAGCCTACTGTTACGCTTCTGTTGGAACTCCTGTTGCAATATGCGACACCTCATTGTTCCATTAAATGTCTCATGTCGTTAGCTCAGAATAGTCGGACTGCATTGTCGAGAGACTTTTACCAGTTTACTGTACAACACAGACCCAGCTGGAATAGTATTCCAGTTGAAATTGCTTATATTTATATTTTAATCAAGAAAAATCAACATGTTTTTCCAAAAATATTGTGTTTTGGCTGCTTTTCTTGTAGCTTCTGGCAGATGGAATCCAAAAAAATATAAGTATAGGTGGTGTATTAAGTATAGCCTTCTTCCTGTCACAATCACAATCTCAGTGATTATAGCAATATTAAGCCTCAGATTGCTTTGAGCATGGTGCAGTGTCATTATGCTGTACTATTCCAGAACGAAGAAATATGGGCTTTTTTCATCCAGTGACCCAGATCAGCATGTCAACTGCTTACAACAAAAATTAGATTAGAAAATGTGACCAAAATTCACAGTTCAACACTTATACCGCCATGCATTTACTTTCTCTGATGACTGTCTGTATCACCCCATACCCGCTGACTGCATGCCCAGCACACGTGCCCACCCACACACTCCCTGACACACACTCGCATGCAGACAGGCAGGAAGGCAGGAAAGAAGGCCATTCCTTTGAGCAGAGCTACATGCCCAGTGCTGGGAAAGCCTGGTGGCCTGCATGCCAGCGGCATCCTGGTGAGAGAGCAGGAAAACATGCTGCTGTTTCAGGGGCTGCTGGCCTGTTTGTCATCTTTTCCAAGGTAACCAGAGACGGCAGGAGATTAACCCAGTGGAAAATACTCACCGAGATAATGATGGAAAAAGACAACAAAGCGAAAATGTACGACTCAAGTGGAAACCCCGTTGTCAAGTGATTATGTCATTCTTGAATAAGCATACTTCACATTAAATCTAAAATAATGGGGTGATAGTAGGTAACCTGACAGGCCAGATGGTTTGTTTCACAGATTCCAGCCGTCACTGGAAACTGGGCAGGCACTTTCAAAAAACACTTGGCAGGTGATTGGATGAACTATCTGTCAATCAAACTCTTGCTGAAACCAGCAGGGAGAAGAATGAAAACATGTTGTCCATTGAGAAAAACCTTCTGTGTCATTCTTTGCTCTTCTTTCAATAAAGAAATAATCTCCCACCCTCAACAGTAGCATCTACTGTAAGCTGAACTCTTCAGGAGCCACCATTGTTTTTTTAAAACCAACAGTCACCTCTCTGTGTCGTCACACACACCTAAGCCATGCCCATAGCTGCCAGTAGCTCCTCACAGGATGCTGATTGGTCCACGCTCTGGTGTGCTGGACACAAACACATTACTTGAAGCCTGACAATGGATTTTCGTGTGATATGTAACCCCTTGCGTAATCTCATGATATTGCGAGACTGAGAAAACCTGGTTTAATTTATGGAGTTGATAACCACCGTTGTTGGACCACTTAGCAGGATCTTGTTTGTTAGGGTTAATTAAGCCAGATTATGAGCCCTTGGGCATGTTGAACTCGCTTCATATTACAGGCCCCAGGTTAACTGGTTTTTATCGGCCACTTTTATTTATAGCATTTTATTTGATGATCATTTTATTTGGTTCAACGCACTTTTTAGTAGGTTGGCTCTAGGAATGACAATGTCTATCTGTCAATCAGTGGGCTGGTCTACAACTTTGTTTCTGGCTGAAATAGCTCCACTGTGGGATGGATTGCCATAAAATGTGGTACATGCATTTATGTAACACTCAGGATGAATTATCTTAACTTTGGACTTTTCATCTTGGACCATAATCAGGTCAAAATCTCAGTATCACGGAATATCTGCAAAACGAACTAAACTAAACTAAATTATCATTCCCATCAGCATTTTCGCAACGTAATTAATTGTGAGCATGTGTCAACAGCCTCACAGAGCCTCCAGTATGGCTGTAGACCGGCTTATTTTCATGTTGGCCGAGGGCACAGAACACAGTGATGCATCGGTAAACTGGAATTTTCTTTGGGATGAAGTTGTTTCCTCGACTGCTCCAGTTCGGTATCTCGGTGGCTTTCTGTGTGCCCCAGTGGGAGGAGAGGCACGGTAAAGGGTGTAGCGACGCCAATCCCGCAGCATACTGGAATCTTGGTGCCATGAATGAGAGCGTTTTGTGTGGCCTATTGCTCGACTGCTCAGATCAGGTCAACACCTCAGTACAGTTGTGTTCCACAACATTTTTGTCACTTTATTTGGTGAAGGCACACACATATAAACTTCTCTGAAATCACACAAACCCTTTTATGTCTGTTTGCTAGTTTTCCCACTTTCACTCTACGCTTTTAAACCACGTGACACGTGACGTGCATTCTGATTATGGCACCAGTGCCAGTCAGTAAATAAGAAGAATAAGAATAATGATTAATGAGTGATCCTTACCAGCTCTGTAATCCACGACAGGTCGTCTACACTGAAGGCCTTTCCTTGGTGACCCTCCTTACAGCCATGTGGTGTCATTTTCTTTTTTTCTGGTGTCTGGTGACGATGACAAATGCATTAATAATCACTTTATAACTGTAACAACTACATGCTTGTGTTATAAGCCATTTGTTAAAGTTTGTTTATATACTGCTTATAAATGCTAATTCAGGGCTTAAGGTAAAATGTTACTGCTTTCATTCACTTGTTCAGCAGCTTGTAATCTTGTTAAGACAGGAGCTATACTGTATGTTCTTGTCACTTACTACGTTACCTAAAAGTATTAAAATAACTTACTTAAACTTGCTTTAGTTTATCATAGCACAAAGGGCTCTAAAAGTCCTCGACATGCGCAGTCTTTTTTCTGCCGTGGGGAATATCTGGTTGAGTTTGGTGTGTATCAGCTATTCCTTAATGAAACAGAAATATTCCAAAATTATGTGTCAGATTAGAGGCCTGCAGCCAAAATCTACTTCCTCTTTCTTCATAGTATGTGTTTTATTTTTACTCTGGTTATTTCATGGAGGTGTAAGTGAGGTCGTCAGGGGTGAGGCCTTGTAGTGTACACTGTAAGTACAGTAGTTGCACAGTAAGGCCATCTTTACTTTGGGTCCGTGCCACTGCAGATTGTGGCCGGTGAGTAAGAACTTCTTTGCCACACGCTCGTTTTGGATGGTAAACACACATTAGGCACAAACACACATTCAGCGCTCCTCTCATGAAACAAATTAGACAAACAGGGAAGCAGGCTGTCCGTTGACTTTCCCTGACCGTCACTTTTCCCCTGCTGGCGGTAAAATAATTAAAGTGCTGTAAAATGCGTCCCTGTAATTCAACTTTTAGTTTATTTGAGATATATTTGGCAGTTTCCCCAGTAAAGAATTGTCTACAAATGAATACACTTTAATCATCTATCTCCTGCAATGCTACAGTGCACCTGACTTTATGGACCTCAGAAATATCACTGCTTTTAACTTGAATCTAAATTCCTATTGGTGCATAGTTCACGGTCTAGCACACAGCAACGTTTATAATGGCCTGAAGATTCAATATCACATTTCCCTTTCAAAACAATACATGTGTTGTTTCAGCAACATCAACTTCAACCTCTTTCTCTCTCTGTATCTGTCTTTCGCCTGATAAGACGTGATTCTGAAACACACTGCTGGCACTCAAATTGTTTAATATATTGCACTGCCAGAAAGCCCTTATTAGCTTGTCAACCAGTGGCAGGAATGTGAAATATATCTTATTTGGTACATTACAGTCAGGCACTGCATGCCAGGGAATGTCAAGGTCAACTCGAAACAGGAGAGACACTGAACCGAAGACCATTCATTTGAATATACGGCAGGCATTCAGCATTTAGTGGGAAGCCACTGCTAAAGAGTGGGCCTATTTTTAACATGAAAAACAGTAAACAGTAGTAAACAGTTATAGTTGCCTCTTCATTTTTTTTCTCTATTGTTTGGGAGGTTTCCTGGTAGCAGTTATATGAGTGTGCTGCTGGATGATATAAATAGTCTTGACGTTTCAGGTCACAAAGACAGATATATTGTGCTCAAGTTGTAATTTGCAAATCAAGCGATGCTTAGCTTTTATGGAAGCAGTATGTTGGATTTAGTGGCATCTAGAGTTCAGGTTGCAGATTGCAACCAAATGAATAACCTGTTGCTCTCCCATCCATTTCCAAACATATCGTGAACCTGTGGTGGCCTGCGGGTAACGTAAAAATGTGAAAGGCTCTCTTTTAAGCCAATGTTTGATTTGTCCATTTTTGGCCACTGTAGAAACATGGCAGAGCAACATGGTGGACTGTGAGGAGGACCTGTTTCCTATGTAGAGATGAAGGGTTCAGTCTAAGGTAACGAAAACACAGAAATCCTTAGTTTCAGGTGATTATACACTAATGAAAACAGTCATGAATAGGCCTACTATTATCCATTTCTGCCAATCCATCCCCCGAAAGCTTGATTTATGCTTGCTGCATATGAGAGGGTTGCAAGTGTCCACGCGGCCAAAGTGACGGCACACCATCAGACACGGCCCTTCGTATGGCAGGTTTTTACCCGCCTGTGCAAATCCAACATTTTCTAACTATGCAGACGCAGATGGATGAAGGAAATGGAGAACTTTGAGGAGCGCTGACAATGTGGGTTTGCAGTGGGAACATACTCACATGGAGTAGAAAAGGTCCAAACGTTTCCTGATCACAATTCAGTGTCGGTTTATTTCCATGCGACTGTCCTTGCTAAAAGTATAACTGAGGTTTATCCTTCACACTGGACCTTTTATATTAGTGCTGGCTAATTCATCATTAAATTTAAGGTGATATTGTCAATGATGATGGCCTTTCCATTGGTATTAGGGACTCACAATATGAGTCTAGTATACCTTATATAGATATTTCAATCTGGGCCAAAGTGGTTGACAGACTTTCAGTATATTACGATAGCTGCTAGCATGACTAAAAATGGTCAAAAGGCAGAAGGAATGTAAATGTTCAACCCCAAAGATGCTGTCCTGCATGCTAATAAAAGAAAATATAGAAAACTAGGATCCTCAGAGTGCTCTGAAAAAGACAGTTCTCCATCAGACAGGCATGCAAACATCTCCTGAGAATTAGCCTTGTTGCATGCGTCACTCTCAACACCACGCAGCTCATAAGCCCAGAAGAGTTTCCCCTAAATCCCATTCAGAAACCTCACCAGAGAAAACAAGGTGACCACATCAGCTGCCGTGGAAGTCCAGGGATCCCAGTGCTGTTTCTTCTCTCAAGGTCACATGTGACTCACTGCTTTGCCTGGCAAAACTTCTAACATTGGGCATAAAATCTGCTGAAACCCTCATCCGTTTTTCATGCCGGTTTCGCTGCTTCTCTCTGCTACCGCTTCCCTTTCACTCTCTTCACACTCTCAACGTGTATCTCGAGGGCCTTCATCAGATACACCACTACATCCTTCTCACTCTCCTCTCTTGTCCACTTCATTCTAGTCTGCCTCTCGCCTCCATGCATCCACATTTTCTCCAGCTATCTTTCTATCCACACATTGATAATTTAAGTATCCTGTTGAGGCTTTTTTCATCAGTTAGTAAAATAAAGACGTGTCCACTGTGATTTCCATCTGAGGGGCCCAGGCAGTGAGATATATAAAATATCCTGAAACAAGAACTCTGAGGTGGACCGCAGGAAGGCGTAGAGGAGAATATGAGAAGGTCAAGAACCTTAACAGGGCAACATGCTTCTTCCCTGTCTGAACAACAACACAGATTAAAGTGGTGGGTTTCCTGAAAACCTTTTGCGCTAAGGTCACCTTAGCCCACTGACTTACAACACCACTAAACCGACCTTAAATTAAAAAACACATGAGGTGTAGTCCAATAATGTCTGTTGCGTGTCTAAACACCACTGTTTCATAGTTGCCACTGAATCCAACTTCCACCTTCGGATAGTCAACCCCAACTTTCCCTTGTCAGCTTAGTACAAATGAAGAATTGCTTTATTATGTGTTTGTGTGTGTATCATTGCAGATTAAATAGTAATAGTCTTTTAAATAATTTCTTGGGGAATTATATGCATTTATTAGATAGCACCAGTAGATAGATGACTCGAAATGGCTAAAACCAGAGTCCCAGATACAGTAGTTTTGCCTGTGTGGGGTCATTTATGTTTTAACAATGCCTAAAATACAAATGTAAGGCCAATGGGAAAATAATGTAGAAAATTACAACTCTTTCTGCACATTTGCATATCCTATCACATGATTAACCCCATGTATGACGGTTATAGACTCAGTGTGATGCTCCAATCACACGTTCAGAGATCAACAAGTACTGTATCATATATACAAGCCAAGTCAATTTTAATGATATAGACTATAAATGTCACTTGCAGCTACATGCGGCATCCTCTTAATATGGATATGGAAAACCTTCAAACAAAAAACCTTTACCACAACAACAGAGCGAGGATTCCACTTCCAGGGCGGACGGACAAACACTTGGCTATATGTAATTTAAATCAAACAATGCAATGGTGCATGGTGTCGTCCACGATATCAAAATACTTTAATTTCTACTTTTAGAACATTTCTGGTAGGCGACAGTGTGGACACTCATTTAAAGTCGCCTCTGCTCCGTCACCATTGTGGCTAGCTTCACAGCCAGGCCTCTAGTGCAGCTGTATCCCTTTCAGAAGTTTTGTAATCCAGCATGGACCAACAGTGTTTTTGTAGAGACCTTATAAAACTAAAAAAATCAAACAATGAATGTCTTCTGTGATTAGTTATCCATTTATCTGCGTTGAAAAGAAATGAAAGGTGTATCGTAGGATAGGAGTATGTAGACCGGATCTGCTTTATTTTAGTTTGTAAAAAATACATTCAGTTAAATTTTAAAAAAGAAACTGTATTCTATTAAACAATCCCGTGTTTATCAGGAAATCAATTACCCCTATTTCCCCAAACCATATCTCCATTTGTTCCTACTATCCCTTCTAAAACCTGTTCAGGTCCAGCCTCTCGAGATGTATCCCATAATACACTGGGTCAAGTCTGTTGACATATCAGAGGCTGTGCTGCTGACTGGGCATGTATCATGTATGTGCAACAGTGCTGATCTCAGAAGCCACACACAATGAAATAACATGATATTGATATGGGCTGTTTCGGCAGCAACCTAATGAGTTGAATATTGTGAATGTAATAAATAATGCCTGGATTATCCTTATGCACACTAGCATAGTATTATAAGGTGTGCAACCAGGGTTTAGTGAGCAATCCATGGATATAATGTGTGGGCTATAGTTGTTATTCCATTCCACAATATTTTATTTGGCTTCTTTTTAAATTAAAAAAATATAAATATAAATAAATATAAAATATTTAGTTATGAGAATGTATCAAAAAATTAGTCATTCCATTTCAATTGAAAAAAAAATAATAATAATAATAAAATAATAATAATAATAATAATAATAATAATAATAATAATAATAATAATAATAACCTAAAAAATGCATTTATACAATACATTTATTTGGTTTCTTGTCATGGAAAAAGGCATAAAGTGCCATCAGAAGAAAATGGCTCTGAATAAATAATTAGGCCCTTGTATGGTCACAGGAAGTCCTAACCTGGGTTAACTAAAATAAAGTTTCCAGAAGCATTTTGAACAGTGCACAAATGTGAAATGGAGGAAGAAATCTTGAAAATGTTCAGAGGTGGCAGGAACAGAGACCAACTGGCCTGTAAAAACTGGTACCACAGGCATGGCAGATATGTGCAGCTCAGTGAGGAACCTAATGAAAATCATAGTCTTTGCCACATCAGCTTTTGGAGATACATAGTGGGTTACAACTTTTACTTTTGCTCAGTGACTAAAATCGTACAAAGCACTCCACTCTGCTGTTGATTCCAGGTTCTGTGAGCATGTAAAGAGGATGTTTGGATCCTCTTATTATTATTATTTTTCTTCTACTTCTATCTTTTTCTCTCTGTGAGGTTTATCTACAAATATGCTTTATTTGCATGCATGGTTAAAAGCCTTTGTTGCTCACTGCTGTTTCTTTCACCTTTCCCTGTCTCACGTCACCATCAACACAGCATCAGTTATCAGTTCCCTTTTTCCATTCATTCACTTCATGAGATCTGTTATGGAAATGAGTGGGACTCCCACGCAGCCATACTAGACACACACATGTACACAGAAGTCACCATAGATCTAAACAATAATGGCTATGCTAGTGAGAGATCTGCTATCTGCCTGTACTATGCAAACAAGATGGCAAAAGCACTACAAAGAACTAATCTCAACATCTTTGCAGCTGAATTTAAATCAGGAATTGCTCATCACACATGTACGCTGGCCTTTGAAGTCACTTTACTGTCAACAGTTTTCAGCTTGATAGGCAGATTGCCTTTATTGTCCCATTGTCTCATTCCACAGTGTGTGCATTGTTCATCTCTCAGGAACATAAAGACATATAAGGCATATCAGTACACATGCTATGGCTGTGGAGACGCTTAAATACATTTTGACTGGATTTTCAAAATAAATCAAAAAGTAGTATTATGTTGACAGGCCAAAACCAGCCACCAATTTATGGACATATGGTGAGTCAGCATGTAACTTTCTTTTTGTTTAAATGTGTGTGTGCAGCATCTGGTTCACCTCGTAACACCCACGTTTTCCCTGCCCGTACGCTACAGACCTCACTGCCAACACGTCAGGAGGGCTTGTCGTCCGTGTGTGTTAATGTGTGTGTGTGTTTGAGAGACGCCCAGCTTCCACTCCACCATTGTTGCGGTCTATCCTGACCTCAGTGCCGAAAGATGTGTGTACTTTTCTGTTGTTTTTTTTTTTTTTTTTTTTTTTTTTGCATTTGTGACTGTCTGTGTGTGTTTAAGTTATCCTGTGGTGAGCTGTGACCTCACCACTAAGACTTCGCTCACATGCCTTGGAGACTCGTAGGTGGGGTGAGCGCGTCTTTTCTCTGATTACGTTACGAGACCTTGTGCTTCCACGTCAGCCGCCTGTGACATTTTGTCATGCCTCTGCAGAGGGAGGCGGATGGCAAGTGACTGCAGAAAGTCAAGTGGAAAAGCAGATTTGTTTTAGGACCTGTGACATCAGAGGTCTTCTATAAGCATCACATGTTGAGATCACCGTGTGGGAGTGCTCTTTTGTTACTATGTGACCTGTCTGGTACCCTTTATGTACTTGTGTATTGTACTACGGTAGAATAACTCCTAAACGTTTTTTGGAACACTTTATGTAAGAAATTAAACAGACGACTGGAGAGAAAGAAGACCTTTGAAAATATTTGAACAAGTTTCAAACCTTAAATGTCACTGGTAAATATCACTGGATTGGCCCATTGAACATCAGAATGTAAATCTACAAGTGTGTGTGTGTGTGTGTGTGTTTTACTTTCAAAAAATGGAAAATCCTCTTTTGATTGAATTGTTTATACCCTACTTTGTACAAACTTGTGTCTCCTTGGATATCTAAGAAACTGAATTCACTGGAAAATGTGAAAATGACTGAAATTCTTAACCTCAAAGTTGACTTTCTACCTTTTTCCAGAGCTGTCAACCACATCTAGTGGTCGTCAGCAGATGGAGTTAGCTCAGTTGTCATCAGGTGATCTAAGTATTGAAATTTAATCATGTGATTTACTTATTGTACACCTACAGTAGATTGTATTTCTATGGTCAGGACCCCAGGAAGACTAGATGCCCATGTGCTTCTAGATGCCCTTAAATAAACAATAATAATAGGTGGTTGTGTCTCAATTCGTCCAATACTGCTGTTTGGTCAGTGCCCCTCAGCACTGGAAACCAAAGCATGGAGACACCTTTAAGCGACAGTACTGATGAACCAGGCTTTCAACTAACTCCACCTGCTACGTTATTCGACAGTCAGAGCAACTGCAGGTTGGGTAAGGGGGTGATGGATGGGTCAAACAAACACAAGACTTTCAACCAAGCCCCCAGGAAGGGGCGCTGGTCGTTGACCCAAACGTGGTCATAGTGGCCAATGGTGGTACAACTTCTGTGTCCGTCACGTGATGCTATTGGGCCCAAAAAGACTTTTTCTCATAGATATACACTGAGAAAGAGACGTCTGTAACTCAGCGGATAATTTTTTTGACTTGATTCAACTTCCCAGAACAAACACTCTAATAGTCTTTATTTAAATCATCAAGTCCTACAAGTTGTAAAACACACTAATAGCTGAATCCAGAGTTATTTCCTTCCTCTGTTTATGGCGCATATCGGACATTAAGACCCGGAAGACCCAGAAGATCAGGGTACTTTTCCATAGCTGGAAGTCTACCCATTGACTTCATGCGCCACTGAGCAGCTTTCACAGGAATGAACGGGGCACCGCTTCCAATGCTGTAAATATTCTGTTTATAAATCCATGCTTTCAACCAGGAGACTGATGTTTGCGTCCCATGCGACACTAAAAGTAACATTGACATTTTGTGATGTCAGTCTTTAGTAACATGACATCGGTCCCATGAGTCAAGTGACTCGTTAAGTATCCTCAGTCACATAAGCTGGTGGTTACGAGTCGTTTCGTGTCCTCAGCCCTGTGAGTTTGTGGTTTGTTAGTCACGTGAGTTGTTAGTCTCGACCGTTTCCAAACCCTAACTAAGTGGTTGTGTTACCTAAACCTAACTGAGACCGAAAGGCTGCTGGTTTAATACCCGGGGTGACTTTCAGGTGTGAACGTGTGAAACTGTGTGATCAGCGTGTTCTAGCTGGCTCTCAGTGAAACTTCCCTGAATAACTGAAGGTTTAAGAAAAGTGAATTTAGTTGTAGGACATTAATAGTAGGTTCCTTCGTGAAATATTGTAAAAACCATCTGGAGTCTACCCTTTATGGAAAATGCTCCATATTTGCAGTAGATCCAATACGACTAAATAAACAGTGAAACAAAAGCCGTGACTTTGATTCTTGTGGCTCAAGTTTCTTCAACAGCTCTTCTCAGCCTCAGTGAGATAGCATCTCCAAGTTCCACCAGAAGATGTTCAAATAAGCATAACCCATCTAACTAAATGAATCTGGCTGCTCCAAATAAACAGCTGCCATTCATTGTATTTACATTCACATCTCTACAATATTTAGCCTGGTAAATCTCCCTTTAGTCACGCTTATTAAACCTACTTTTTTTTTTTTTACTTTGACACACTGTGTGTGTTACAGATGGGTTGTAAAATGCATAAAAAACACTTCCTCAAATTTGTATTATAGGCATATGGAGATTGCTATGGAGTTACCTCATTGTATTATTTAAAATCTCAAGTCAAGTTGATCATAAAAAAAAAGTATCACTATAATGTTGTACTTTTGTTGTATTTATTTATTTTGTGAAGTTGTCCAAATTAAAGATGACAAGTAAAATTGACTTGTTCTTTCTAGGTGTAGTCAGGAAAATTTCAAGCAGCTAATTTTTTTTCTTTCTAAATGAGGAATACTCACATCCCCACCAAGGAAAGCTATGTTTATATTTTATATTTGTCATATGCGTTTTACTCCCATCCTTGAAGCTACAGTATGTGTCTCATTTTGCTACTGTCCAATGTTCCTCTACAGTTTACCATAATTTTTAGGGGTTTTTAACGGAATATTTGTATTGCTTATAAAAGGTCGACCCTATCCGATTTACGCACGAATCCACATCATCTGACGGTCAACGGATGCTGCTTTTAAAACCCCCGCTGTATTCTTTTTGTCGTCGCCTACACCATTCATTTCTTTGCGTAATCACAACGCAACTCGTGAGGATGCAACAACTTATTTTTAGGACTGAGTTGGAGAGAGAGAGAGAGCGAGAGAGAGAGAGAGAGACAAAGCCAGGCAGAGAGGGCTGTGCGCTGGATAACGAGGTGGGTGGGCACATCTACTCCCTCTCTCCCTACTCTCTCTCTCTCTCTGTGTAGCCTACTGTATAAGTACAGATCTGTGATGGAGACCCCATCACACCGCAGTTCACTTTTACGCAGCGGAGATGAGCGCTCGGATAGCCAGATCCAACCCGGCCATGAAACTGATAGTGGTGAGTAAACACGACTTTGTGCAGCTCTTCTCCTCCTCGGTCTGCTGATCCGATCTGGATCACAGGGACGCCTCTTACCGAAGGAATTTTTGTTTGGCGAGACATGGAATACCATTAACGCGCAACAGGCGGTTTCAGATAGTAATCAGTTAGGTATGAGCCCTTTAGTCCACTTATAGTCTCCCCAAAAAAGCAAGATATTCGCTAAGAGTCACGTGTCCTGGTCCCTCGGTACAGCATGCGTCCGTGCAGGTAGTGTGATGATGTTTTACTCATCACAGGGGCCAATAATAACTACTCACTTCAGTCATGGTGTCTCCTGAAATGCAGTTCTTTATTTAGATTTGACATTTTGGTAGCTACTGATAGTTATCGTTCGTGTTCACAGGATCACTGCTTTTGAGAACAGATGCGACAGCTTTGGCTCATGATGCCATGTGAGAGTTATTATATTCACACAGTTTTCCTTATTATATGGTATCTGTTGCACTTATATTCAAAATGGCATATACTTTATTTGTGACGCATTTAAATGCTCATTAAGTGAAAATGCATCCACTATATTAGACTCAAATATTTTTATAGTACATTTCCAAGATATTTACTTTGGGTAAAGGGGTTTCTGTCTAGACTGTATGTTGTGAGATCCCAGCAGGGAATGAAAGGAAAATACACCTAAACCCAGTTTGTTAAGGCTGACATATTTATGATGCACAGGGAATGTCAGTCCCATATACAGTAGCAGCCCTGCAATATAAGCTTGTACAGGTAACATTCAGTTTTGTTGAGACTTTTGATTTTCTTTCTGAGGCTTATTTGTGTTGTTTTTGTAGTGAATTATATGAAATTGTAAGCTGTGTAATGTGTTCAGCTCCTGTAGTATTAGACATTGCAGAAAGCACCTTAAGTGCTATGTCTCCTAAGACTAAATGAGATCATTTTTAAGATGAATTAAAGTTCATTAATCCATGTTTGCAAATAGGATTGAACTATGTTTGCATTGGAGTTTGTTTGCTTTAGATGAACAATGGGGCTCATGTTTCGCCTACCTTTTTATGCACATGCTGATGAATACTCGCAACCCACAAAACTAACCTACAAACAAGATCTCCGCTTTCCAGCACTGACTGAAAGTTTACTTTAGGTCGCATTTCACTGCATTTTCTGTGGCACGTTTTGAAATGAATGAAACTTAACCCTCTCATATTAAAGGCATATAGCGTGTTGCCAGCAGATGGTGTTTACTGTGAGTTTGACATCACACTAATTTGTCCGACAACGCTGTCAAATACAGGCCTCCAGGGTGGGAGCAGTTATTTTCTTTGGTGTGTTTTGCATGCTGTGCTGCAGCAGGGGCTTTGCAGGTTTTGCATATGTTCATATGAAGATCTGTATCTGGGCAAAACAGATGAGACGCTGTCGGTACAGAACACAGGATTTACTCTGTCCTCTTGTTACGTGTGTGTCTGTGTGTGCGTGAGGAAGAGGGAGAGATATGTTGATATGTTGAGATATGTTGTGACGTGTCAGTTTTGTTTGTAAGATGTGTCACTTCTTTGTGTGTCAAGTACTGTACATGAGTACAAATGAGTGTGTGTGTGTGCATGTGAACTTTCTGCCACCATTTGATGTGATATCACCAGTATTTCCTCTACCGCAGCTCAGTCTGCGCTCCACAATTTACCTAAAATAGGCAAATTTCATGTTCCCACAGTTTCTGACGTAGTGTTTTTGTTTATCCATCATTCAGTTAGTCAGTTAGTCAGCCAGTCAGTCAGTCATTTGGCCAGCCACACAAGCATCTATTTAACCAACTAATGAGTCACACGCCCAACCACTCAGTCAGTCTCAACTGTCAACATCCAGCCAATAAGTCAATCTGCACCCCTCCGGATCCCCCGAAAGCCAGCCACTCACTCTGTCAGTAATTCTATGTTAAAGGGATACTCTGCAATTTTGTGCTCAAAACATTGTTTTGGTTTAGAGGTCCGGCGGTAAACTCACCTCCTGCACCTGTGTGTGTGCTCTTCCTGTTGCCCTGCATGCTTCTGACTCATGTGGTTGCTGCTGAAAACACACACTTTTGTTTGGGTTCTTGCTCGTGATGACGTCAGTGAAACCAACATGGAAATAATTGTATAACATTATGTTACGGTCTTTTTGTTTTTCGTGCACACGTTTCAAAACAGTAAACAGTACAATACTGTAAATATGGAGTATCACAATGTTATGTTTTGTGATACTGTACCTCTCGAGGTAGTGCTATGATGGATGTCACAAGGACTGTGAGAAATACAAATGCAGATCAAACTGTTCTGATGACATAAAAATAATTAACTTTTTTATTCAGGTTTTATGCATATGGTGTGTTTTTTATAATTGATGAATCTCCTAAAATAAAAATAAAAATCAATATATCAACTTGCTTAGAGTATTGCAATATATTCAGTTGTAATCCCTTTATCATGATACATATCATATTGCCAGATTTTTGCCAGTACACAGCCGTAGTAAATAGTGGTGGAGACGTGAAGTTCAGGGGAGCACAGTAATGTGTTTCTGGTCAGCAGGTAGTCAACCAGCCAGCCAATCAGACAGCTAGCTAGCCTGCATGTCAACCATCCATCCATCGCATTAATCCAGCCACTAATCCTGCCATCATCTTCCTCTGTGATTATCTATCTTTATCTTTACGCCTCCTCTCCTTCACTCTCTGTTGTGGCCGTTGGCATTAGCTGTACCAACTTCCCTAAACCTTGCTGCAGGCAAACACACGCACACACACACACACACACACACACACACACACACACACACAAGACAGCTGAAGCTGCAGAGAGGTCACTTAGCCAAACAGGTTTGACTGGGTGAGGAAGTGAGCGTGATGGGGGGAGGGAGACATAAAGAGGGTGTGTGAGCTGCAGGATCAACACGTTTTAAACAAACAAGCACAAACGTTTATTCAGAAAGCAACGATTACCTCTGGAAGTTGCTTCCGCACACCTACATGTAACTTCCCCTTTTTCATCAACTGATAGCAGAAGTGTGTGTGTGTGTATATATGACAGTAGGCAAATGAGATACAGCCGTCACGATCACACACACAATTTTTAGATTGTTACTGCATTAATGTGTACGTACGTACGTTTACTTTGGATTGAATGATTGAATTTCATTTCATGTCATTTCATATTTTGAGCTGGTTGAGTTGGAGTTTTTTTACATAGTAGAAGGAGGTTTAGTCCAGTAGCTCCCCTTGAAAATATAATATTGATTTGGGAGGTCATGAAATAATCAAATTCTCTACTGTTACACAAATTGAATTAATTTGTTGGACCTTTTCTAACTTTTAAAGGTTTTTGTGAGATAAAAAAGGGTTTAAAAAGGAAAACACCTGCTAATAACTCATATAAATCTGAACTGTGATCAGAAGCCCAAACCGGATACTTTTTTTTCTAAGAGGTCAGGTTTCATCTATAGCAATGCTTCATATTTTCTAAGCTTATAATATATGGTTTTTAATGTAAAATCTGTAAATGTAAAGTAACTAGTAAATATGAAATGTAGTGAAGCATAAAGTACATTTTCCTCTGACATGTGGAGTTGTAGAAGTTAGCAGAAAATATACTTAAATGTTCGTAGTTAAATTCCACCACTGGCTGCACATAACGGACAATTTTTCATCATTAGTCTGAATTCCTGGACTAAGGAAAGACTACAAAAAAAAATATTGCCTTCAGCGATCAACATTAGGGCTGCAATTAATGATTATTTTCATCCCTGATTAATCTACTGATTATTTTCCAGATTAATCAATCAATAGTTTGGTTTATAAAAGGTCAGAAAACCCAGGAAAACCAGCAAATGTAACATCTGAGAAGCTGTAACCAATGAATTCTTGGCTTATTAATTTTCTCTTTGCTTATTGATTCATTGACTAATTGCTTGCTCAAGATATGTACATTATAAGTTGTTTACAGTAGAACAGCAGACTGACTGGGTTTAAATAACTGACCATACAGTATTACAGTCTTGGCAGAGTTATATACGTTAAATACGTTAAACATGTGCTCACACGTACGTAACTCATTTTTTATCACAGTATTTTTCAGCACCATATTCAAAATTAGAAGTGCTTTTTGTTCGAACACTGCATACATTTTGTTGAACTTGTCAACGATGAATTTCATCAAAGATCATGGATAACTGTGATGATAGACATCCTGTGATGCTCTCTGTCTCTGTGCGAGTAAAAAAAGTCAACACACACACACACACACACACAGACACACACACGTTTCCCAGAGCTGGAATCCCCCCTCAGACCACCTGCGTTCTACAGTTAACTGAAGCCATGTGCCTGCTGGATAAGCTGGTGTGGTGTGGTTTGGTCCCTTTGTGCCACGGCTCTTGTCCTCATGCCATGAATTTAAAACTGACCTCGGGCTACCCAAACTATGATTCTCCTCTTTCTTTGCATCTCAGTGAGCTCCACATTCATTGTAACTTTAAGCCTAGTGCAGCTAATTTGTTCTGGAAGCATTTGCATATTTCCACTCACAACACAAAGGAGGGCATGTTTTTCATTGCTTGTCATTTATAAAATGTAATTGTGATACACTGAAGTTTTTGTCTTTTTACAGATGCTCTTTTTTGCCTAAATTGCTGAACATTTTTTTAAAATTATATTTTACCTTTTGGATCACACCAGAACAAATCAACACTGTACATATAGAAATCTGCTCTTCTTTGCTCAGCATTTACTTCAGTGTAATGCCTCTGATAAAGAGTATTCATTTAAATCGTTTTTTACCCATGTGTGTAAGATTAATTAGCCCATTATTAGATGCTGCTCCCTTTATAAACTCATATGGAAAGCATTTTAAAGGCTATTTCTGTCAGGTGTCTGAACTCTGTAGTTATGCCGCTTCAGCCCATCTGTCATGCGGCGGTCAAAGTGAGCTTCAGCCTGTTTCACTAAAGCACTCTGCCATCATTACACTTGTCTATGGATATCATTTTGACAACAGACAGATCATACAAAAACAAAACCCTTAGAAGACTCATAACCCACCGTTTAGCCAAAGGACTAGCATTATTTCAGAAACTCATTGAATGTCAGAGATAAACACACTGTGAATAACTGTAACTTTACTCACCAAACATCACCTCCAGTAACACCGGACTGGATTTTCCACCGTGTCTCTCTTGTGCTGTGAGAACTGCGATCTACTTGATCTGGGATGACTTAGTGTATCACCACACTTTCATTTAAGAGGATAAGATCTGTTAAAAAGCACATGTTCTCTGTTAAAGGACTGGTAAAGATCATCTTTGCTCTGTGTAAACACAAGGTTTTCTCTCAACTCACTTCAAATGGGATTTACTGGCATAAGCAAACTGCATCAGATGAAGCCGATTTAAAGCAATATATATATTTTCATCCAGACGAAGGCGACTTAGTGAGCCTGCTTTTTCAGCTCTCATCAGGTACTATCCTTTACATAGCAGCTGTCCTGCCTTGCTCAACGGCTTAGGGAAGATAAAACATTATCATTACCTTCATACCTTCATCCATCCTTTCCCTTCAGCTGGCGGTGTTCCATGTAGGATATGCCTCTCACTGAGCTTCGCTCTGATGATGTTAACGGTATAATTATGGCTGTCAGTGGCCCTGAACTGCTGTGTAATTTGGGTTTCCAGCGGTCGTCCGTGATGTCTTCAGATGGCAGCTTCTGAAGCGACAAGGAGGGTGAAAAGTTCAATATCTCTTTTAGCTACTGATAGACAGATTCACACACACCACAAGACATCTTCCCAATATGTTAATTCTTAAAAAAGTTGACAATTTTGCTTTTCCTCAGTAGCAGAACGCTACTGTGTTGGAAGTGTGGTTCTGCCTGAACTGTGTCATAACTAGAAAACCAGCTGGACTTAACATACTTGAACACTGCCCAAGTTTTTCATCTAAAAATTTTTCAACTATTAATTTTATATGTATGTAAGATAGTCTTGGTTTTAAGACGTAGCTGGAATTGATTTGAATATAAAAGGCTTTGATTTCTTGTGCAGGTTTAAATTGGAATGGACAAATGAGTCACTAACAGGCAGCAAAGGCATAACGCTGGACATACGATTTACAGTGAGTGAGGGAAGGTGCATAAAAATATTTAACCGCGATGTGTTTTTTGTTTTGAATTTGAGATCTGATCATAAAGATTTGATATCATAAAGCAATATCTCTGAGCATGTTTATTTAACCTACTGAATATTACTCTTACTCTACAGTATATTGTAGCTGGAGTCCAGCCAAACTACTGTAACAATATGTACCTGAGCACTTCCACATGTGCTCAGGATCATCGGCTCTGAAGAGTCTCGGCAGTAAACTCATCCTGACTCCAACCCCAGATTAAAGTCAAAGCGGTGAGTGTAACCGTTCCTAGATTTTGCAAAAACCCAGGTGACCGTCAGTCCGTTAGTCCCCGTGTACGCTCCACCATCCTGATGTTTCTGAATTGATTGGATGTGGTCTCACGGCTTAATAGTGTGTATAAACAGTACGCTCCTTAACTTGAAGAGCAAGACTGTGATTATGGGTTTGATTCCCGCCGGGGCCACCCATGCTACAAACAAACAGATGCAGCCATGGTACTGCGCAGCGAGTCGCCGCGGATGAAAGCCTTCCACCAAATGTTGTGCTCAGAGGTCGATAGGTTTTGCCGGGAAAACCGCTGCGCTAGCCAGGCTGTTTGAAGCTTAGCTTTCTATTATGGTGTGTAAAACCCATTCATCTATTTTTACTATCTTTCTCAATGACCTCCATTGCAAAAGGAAGCAGAAATAGAGATGCATTTTTCTTTTCTGTGAAGTGCATCATTTCATGCTGATAACTTTAAATGAATACAGTGTAATAAATGATTAAGTGAAAACACAAATACAGTTCATACATATACACGCAGATCAAAGCAGTTTGTTCAGTAACATATGGCACAGCTGTACTGCACACACTTCCACACACACACCCACCCACACACAAACATATGTATATTTCTGATGAAAAGATTTCTGTAGCCAAATATTTTGTAATATAATAGTGAATGAGAGACGCACATGTGCGCCGCACACACACACACACACTGAAAATACCAATCTTTTTCTCTGGTTTTTCTTTTGTTTCACACACTTGTATACAAAGAAAATTGTATTTTGTGGTTGCAAGATTTAAGGCAAATGGGATAAGTACAAATACACACACACACAGGAAGGAGATCAATGGTGTGCAGCGGGTAAACTGTAGAACAGAGTGGGTGAGTGTTTTGTATTCTGGTGGTGAATGGGGAAAGCCCAGTAACCTCCAACAGTTCTCTTTATGAACAGCAGCCAGAGGAGACCGCAGAGCACACAGACCAACACTGAGCAGGACTACAATTGGACATGAACGCCGACAAACACACACACACACGCAGCAACGCATGCATTCCTTCATGCGTCCTGCACGCACGCACATGCATGAATGTTTTATAGTTGTTTGCTTGTTTGAATTCATTCATTTTTTGAAGATGCACACACAAACATGGTGGAGAGCAGAAAACCACATACAAGCAAACAAACACACACACACAATGCGAGGACGGACTATTGTTAGTTTGTCCAAGCAGCGAGGATGTATCCCGCGCCAACGGGAAAGTCCACAGAGCCAAAGGCCGAGGGACTTCGGGGTGGAAGGAGCTAGATGTGTGACATCTGGTCCGCATGCGGCCTCCACCAGCTGCATGGCTGCATGTCAAACATGCTCACTGAGTGATATTTTGGATTTTAGGCCAAAGCTTTTCAGTTCCTGCTCAAGCAATGATACATGGGCTTGTTTTTGAGGCAATCGTTGCATATGTCCATCTCGGAGGCCACCTCGCTTACAGTCACCCGCTTTACAGTGTGTCCATTTGGATGGGGGAAAGATGTATGGGTGTGGTGTGCTCTTGCTCCAGGGCGCTATTAAACTGCTGTAGATCAGTGTTGAATCACATCAGATGCTTTTCAGCTACAAAGCAGCCTGTCTGACAGAGCTGCTGACAGGGGTAGAAGACTGCTGGTTGAGGTCAGAGTACACAGGGCTGCACAATTATCCTCTATAATCTTGTATCGGACACTCTATCATAATTTAATATGTGTATAATACTGGCATGACTGAAACATCTGAATTCATTTAAAAGCTTTGGAAAACCGTTAAGAATTTGAGAAACAATGCCAAAATGCAATTAAATAAATCTGATGAACAAAAAGGGCTGATATTGCCTACACAGAAATATTAAAAATGTACGGTTTAAAATGTTGCCCCTGTGCAGTAATCCATATCCATGAAATTGCTAACTCCCTGAATGACTCTCTATAAAGCAGAGGAAATCACTTTAGGACTGCATGTCCACCAGGAGCTTCAACTTTACAGCTCTGACCTCTCTTTCAACTCATTCTTACTGGAAGCTTTGGGCTGGCGAGTGCTCCAAAATGTAAAAATATTTGACCCTTCAGCCAAAGAGGAACTGTGCACGAGATGGGTTTCATTAGAGATGTTGTCACCACTGTGTTGACTTGGTACTAAACCCACTTTCTTTGTCTCGCAGCTCTTCACAGCTTCTCTTTCCTGGGCCTTCCAGCAGCAGGCCGTACCGCCAAAGTACCAGTACCGTGACCCCGTGACATCTGACCTGCTGCTGTGCGACCAGTGCCCTCCTGGCACGGCCGTGAAACAACACTGCACCGCCGACACGCCCACGGAGTGCCAGGCCTGTCCTGAGAGGCATTTTGCTGAGAACTGGCACTGGGGGGATACGTGCCAATACTGCACCTCGGTATGTACAAGGCCAAAAGTTCTTCCTCTTAATACCAAAGCTGTGTTTTCATTAAAGAGGACTTATTATGCTTTTGTGCCTTTTCCCTTTCCTTAAGTGTGTCATATAGTTTTTCTGTGCATGTAAAAGGTCTGCAAAGTTGCAAAGTCCATGCCAAAGGGAGTTACTCTCCACCACGAAAACACTGCTCCTGAGCTGCCTGAAACACATTGCTTGAAGTCCTACCTTTTCGTCCATAACGTGGTGATGTCACCAAGTAACACATTTCATAATACCTGCCAATCAGATAGTTTGGTAAACCCTTAAATTAATCTAGTTAAGCTGGGCTTACACTCATACACATGATTTTAGTCCATTACTGGCCAGAATTTTGAACCGCACGTCTAGTTTTGAAGTTAGAACGAATTTTCGTCTGTGACCCATACAGACCTCTGCTAGCTAGTAAATGAACTTTACCTTCCTCAGAGCTTTCAAACAAATCTTTACTGACTACTGTCAACAGCCAGAGCAGCCCGCAGTGTCCGACCAGACAGTACAGTGTGAGCACCTCAAACGATCTACTCGTACAGTAAGAGTAGGAAGGACACAACAACATTTCTAAAATCGTACAGCATATGCCCAGCTTTAGAGCGGAGCTGGAGCAGAATCCAAAGAGTTTGGCTTGGCTGACCAAGCACAACAGAATGGACCAGGGACCAATCAGAGCAGACCGGGCTTTTTTAATTCAAGTATGCACCTTAAAATTAGCATAATAGGTACTCGTTGTGGAGTGTGACTGTTGTCATGAGAAACCCCAGGTTTGTAAGTGCAGTATCTCCCCACACGTACATTAAATGAATAAGCCAAATCTGAACCAAATATCCATTTTTTTATTTTTATCTGCTCTTCTGTGGTTGTCCGTATGCCTTTTCCTGAGATCCTTGACTATATGGTTTGCTTACATTTTGGCAAAGCATTTGTCTTTTTTTTTTAAACCACTTTAGTTGTAACTAAAAATGAAAGTTTGAATGTGCTCATTGTGATAGACTGATCTTCCCCAGCAGTTTAGTTTTCTACTTTGCCACTCTCCATAAATAATGTAATATATATTGTTAACAGGGTGTTTTTAATATCCCTGTTTTAGTATGCCATTTATATCATTTTTCAAGACACTGTTGGTTAATGATAGCCTGGGAAGCAGCAGCATATCACTGTTCATTTGTGTATGTAAATCAGCATTTAGTATGTGTTACCGTGTGCATGCAGCAGCAGTGTTTGACTGGGTCTGTTGTGTTTAGGTGTGCAAAGAGAGACAGCTTGTGAAGCAGCAGTGCAACAGCACTCATGACCAGCTGTGTGAGTGCGCTGATGGTTTCCACCTAGTGGTGGAGTTCTGCATCACACACAGTACCTGTCCACCTGGCTACGGAGTGACAGCATTAGGTAAGACTCAGATTAATATTAACTTAATTATTATTTAGTTGCTCTGGCAGACTGTCTTTGTTTCACAGAATATATCTGACAAAGAAGACAATCAGTTATTTTGTGGTTTTCTGTCTCTCCGGTCAACTCGTAAATTAGATTTAAATCGCTGATTAAAAGTTGGTACTAAAAGCAGAAAAAATGAGGATTTCAGGCAGCATACAGCCTGGGAGGAAGCAAAGTCCTCAATGTTATCACTTTAACCTTAGAAGTGTGTGTGTTTATGGGATTATATGCGCATGAGTGTACACGGGTGTTATATGTGCACTGTTACACAGTCTGTCCTTTAATCTTCTCATCTCATGCTTTACTTTTCCGTTGTCTCACTTTATGTCAAATCAGTTCAGTTCTTTTCTGGCACGTCAGGGAGAAACCGTTACGCTGCCAAAGCAGAGACACACATCAGTTACAGATCAGCATTTTCACATTAAGATGTCCTCTCCCTTATATCACTATATCACTCTTTCCTCTCTCTCTCCATCTTCATCTGATTCTGTGGCTCAAATCTGTTCCAGATGCAGACGTCTTTTTTTCACAGATTTAAATTGTGATATCCTGTGTTCCCCTGCATTTCTAGCAGAGAAATGTATGCGTACACATACCAAAGATGTTCTATTAGTGGCAGTGTGTAGGGCTGCCGCAATTATTTTCAGTGTTGATTAATCTTTTGATTATTTTCCTGATTAATAGATTAGTTGTGTGTTCTAGAAATGTCCTCAAATGTCTTGTTTTGTCCACAATTCAGTTTACTGTCATAGAGGAGTCTAGAAACCAAAACATATTCACATTTAAGAAGCTGGAATCAGAGTTTTGACTTTTCTTTTTTCTTAAAAAATGAGTCAAACTAAACTAATCAATTATTTGTTGCCGCTCTAAATGTGTGTGATCGTAAAACACACGTGTATGCATGTCTGTCTTGCACTTCCACACCTGGCCTGTTGTGTGTTGGGGCAGTGTTGTCTGATACTTCAGGGTGTTTTACAGTTTTAAGTGTTCCAGCACCTGATAAACGTCATGTCTTAAATCTGTCCTTTAAAAGGACATTATAGCAAACAACTCCTTTTAATCACCCTTAACCAAACAATTGTCTCAATACAGTTCCTCCTCCTACTTATTAATCTTTTTATATATACAGTATATTTGTGATCAGATGAAGAGTTGGTAGCTATAGCTTGTCACTTGAATTGAAATTATCATTAAGAAAGTGTGATGGTTGGACTGATTTCTAAGGGAAACAGTGCTTATGGAAATGAAAAAAGTCATCCTCATGTTGTTTAAAGAATCACTTTATATTTTCCATGAATTCCATTAAATGTCAAATGCAGCATTTTATAATTGTTAAACAGCCTAATTTCATTCCACTGAGGTACAACTTCTGTCATGTGATGAGTATTCATTATGTTTCATGACGTCCTCACACCATGAGGGCATATCTGCAGACTTCAGTCAGGAGATTAACATTCAGCCTGTTTAATCTGTGTGTCATTTGATTCATAAAGTACCAGAATGATTTTATTTGTGGGTCATATTGCAGCTTTGACGTATGTTCGATTCCAAGCTGTACTTCCTCATCATGCTGTATGTACGTAAGATTATCTGTAAGGTTAGTTTTAACTGAATCAAGCTGTTTGTAATTTAAGTGGATTTATCTGAGTGAGGGAATCTGACCAATTCATATTTGTTTTTATGGGATCTTTAAATAATATTTAATTACACATTATTAGTCATGTGAGTGCCATTCACATGTTTATATTCTCTCCTGGTTCATCTGGACCATAATACCTGATTATAGTGGGTTCCACCAAGAGACGATACTAAATTGTTGTTCTGCAACGGTGTCAACCTTAAACAAATCTGTCCTAACTGATAAACATTTAGGGAAAACCTCATCTTTAAAAGTCAAGTTGCAGGAGTATCAGTCATTGTTAGTGTAAGAGAGACAGCTGTTGATAAAATAGGGGCAAAGTGCTTCATCACTTGCTCCTGGTCATACATGATAATACATATTTTACAGCATAATCAAAGAGGAAACTTTAAAGACAAAAAGTCTCAATCAGATAACCTTTCCCCTGCATTCCTGAAGCTTCCTCTTTGAATTCACAGCAGCTTGACCGGCACAGACTCAGATATACACTATATGGCCTGTAGAGATTTCTTTTTTCGTGCTAACTCAGTCATTGTGTGAAAATACGGCACCCATATCTCTAACGGATTGACTCTTTCAAGAATGGAAAGGCATTTTGCAGGAAGATTTCTTTTATTTAAGATCAGACTGCTGCTGTTTGAGTCCGAAGAAAGACTTAGAAAGAGTCTCTCCAGTACTCAAATCTATGCATGTGCTGTATATGACATGGCTTTCTCTCTCTGCAGAATGACTGGACAGACTAAAATGCCATCCATGTCTCTGCAGAGACAACTATATCCAAAACCGATCATTTGTTGCATGTTAGTCGGGAATCACCGGTTCTCTGCTGTCAGCTTCAACATCATTCTTTTTACCAAATGCAGTCTTAGCTAATTATTAAGCCAGATGCAGTCAAAGATGTTTTTATCATGATGGATAGCTGACTTTATACTCCTTGCAGATTCTCTCCTTGGTGCGTCAGTAGTGATTGCGGGCAACTTAAAGAGAGGTTGTTGTTGAATTTTAACATTCCAGCGAACAGAATCTGATATTTCTTCATAAACCGCAGTACAAACTGGCACTATGCTTCTCATGACTTCATCGTAGAAGTCATGAGACAGCACCATTTTCCATGGGTTCTGGTTATTATCTGACCCCTGTAGCGCTGACACCGCTCTAAAGATGAGACAACATTTTCCGTTAAATTCCTCTAACGTGGATCCACAATCGGACCTGAGTCTAATGACGCTCTGCAGACATGAGACAGCATTTCAGGGGATTCCCCTCGTTGAAGCTTATTATGTAATGCCTTGAGTTGTGGTTGAGACCTTTTAAAACCACAGGAAGTTAGAAAACTGATGGTTCAGTCTCCCAACAACACATGCCTTTTATGACTCCATTCCTTTCTCCTTGATCTCCAGGTTTGTCTGTTTCTAGTTGGGATTCTTTCTCTGAACGCAGCATTTTAAGTCTTTCTAGTTGGTTTATTGGTTTGGAAACTGGTTCTATCTGTTTCAACGAGGAAACACAGTGGAGCATACATACATGTTAGGTCTGTCAATCAATTAAAGTATTCAATCATGGTAAAATCGCACAATTGTCCAAAGTTAACTGCAAATTAATCGCACATTTTTTTTATCTGTTCAAAATATACCTTGTAAAAGGAGATTTATCAAGTATTTAATACTCTTAATAGCATGGGAGTTTGCAAATATGCTGCTTTATGCAAATGTATGTGTATATTTATGTATGTCTGTAAAGGGGAGACTCGTTGGTTCCCATAGAACCCATTTTCATTATTCACATAGCTTGAGGTCAGAGGTGAAGGGACCCCTTTAGAAATGGTTTTGCCAGTATTTCCACGCCAAAATTTAACACAAGTTTGGAGTGGCATTTAGCCTCCTTGGCAACGATTGCCGACAGCCCGTCGGATTTTTAAGAGGTTAATTAAATATCACAAGTTCCGTTAATGCGTTTATGAAATTAGTGGTGTTAAAACCAATTTGTAATAATGCATTATTGACGTGTTAACTTTGACAGCCCTAATACGTGCACATACTGTAAAACAATACACCATGTTTTCCTTAATGTTAGGGCTGCAACTAACAATTACTTTCATTATCAATTAATCTGGCTATTCTTTTCTTGATTAATCGAGTATATCTAGAAAACTAAATAAGTAAAAAACAGATCCAGCTGGTTTTGACCAAGAAATCTAAAGATTTTCATTACAGTTAAACCTTTATTTAAGCAGGTAAGTCCCATTGAGATTTGAAACCTTTTTTCAAGGGAGACCTGGCCAAGATAACAGCATAAAAAGACAAAACAAAGTCAGACTAAAAAGATTAAGACTAAAAAGAGATAGTAAGACGAAGAACTATGACTGAGCCATTTACCACTGAGTTTACAATAAGCTTGTTTGTCTCCAGAACATATTAAGTTTAATATATTATGAACAAAGAAATGCATTTCCAGATAATTTAGAGTAGTTGAATTACTATAAGCTACAGTATATTACGTATGTATATGTATGTGACAGGCGAGATAACGCCTCTGCTTCATATGACACTATATCATGATGGTAAAGTGCTAACATGCTGACTGCATCGACAGGAAATTCTGAGAAAAACAAGATTAGTGCCAGCAAATGAAACCATATCACAGCCAGACCAGCACTTTCTCATTCTGTACATGCTTTGTCATCAGTGGGGCGGGAAACATTAGCACTTTGCTGTATGCATATCAGCCAGCGGTTTCACGTTTTTAATGCTAAACGGTGAAACTGTGCCACGATAGAGGGAAACTAATCAAAAGGTCAGATCTCATATACGCACAGCCTGTCATCCTCCCACGCACTTTTCACGTCGATGTTTTCGAGGTAGTAATAAAATGAGGATGTGATTACACTAGTTCCACTATATAGACATTGTCAGATTGTCATGCGTGCTGCTGATCATGTAACAGAAGTTCTTGTGTAATGCCATCATGGTGTGGTTACTACTTGTTGAAATATGTAAAATGTCACTGTAAATTTTAAATTATTATTTACATTATTACACCATACGGCAACATTTTAAGTGGTGAAATAACCTCACAAACTAATAAGAAGATGTACAAAATAAGTAAATAATAAATAAATAAATAAATAAATAAATAAATAAACAAATAAATAAATAATAACACAAAATAAGTAGTACTGGAATTTGACTTATTTTGTATATTATAGGCAATAATGTTGTTATATCATCTGTCAAAAACCTCTACATGCATTACGAAGTCATAGCCATTAAAATATGTCTTAAAATCATCAGACTATCTCAGTTTGCTGACGTTCTAAATTTTTGACCACCAATCACTCTTTTTTTACATTTTTCATTCAAAAACAAGACGTAGAAAGGAGGTGTTGTAGTGAGTAAGCACCGATGTGAGTCATTTCCAGAATCACTGAGTCATCTGTCGTCCTGATGTGCTGTCACATGTCGCTGTAGTCATAGTTCGTGGAATCACATCCTCTTGATGTCTCTGATCAGCTGCAGTACGTGTGACACATCATGTTCACACATCGAAGATGGCTGAGATGTGCAAAATGAAACTTCTGATCACGAAAATTAGAAAAAGCTGTTGTTTTCTCGTAGTTTAAAATGTGACACTAACTTAAACTCTGTCACAATCATGTTTTCATTGTTAGAATTAACACATGATCCTGTGTGTGTCTTCTCCAGGTACGCCGGTGAGTGACACCGCATGTGAACGTTGTCCCGCTGGACATTTCTCCAGCGGCGACTCCTCCACCGAGGCCTGTCAGCCCCACAGAAACTGCTCCGACTTGGGCTTGAAGACACTGAGATGGGGCACATCCAGCTCAAACAGCCTCTGTGGCACTCAGGACAAGTGCTCTCAGCATCACACTTTGTGCCACACCGGTAAAACTCTCTGCAGTACAGTTTAATCACTAATAGGAATGTGCGGGAGGTTTTAGGACTAATGGAGAGTAGGGATTGTTTGTACAGTGCGTACACCGCAGACACACACGTGATGATGTTTTTGACCAGACCTCAATTGTCAACAACTTAAAATCAGCCAGAGTTGAATTATTTCAGGCATGTGGTCATTTTCATTCCTGAAAGCAGGGGATTTCCTCGGTCAGGTTCGTTGTCCAGATTCCATTCTTTTCTAAATTCTTGCGTGTCTGAAAACCAACACAAGAGAGCAAAGCCAAAGCGAAGAGTTGAATAGGATGTTTATGCCACTGCTGTCATAATGGCTCATGATGGATCAATTACACCGTTAGCTGTCACATCCCCAAACTATAACAGAGGAAACTGAGTCAAGCAGGAGACGAGCTGGTGAGTCTTTGTTACTCACACTTTAACTGTGATAGATGTTGACGATTAATTTAAGAAAAGAAGCCTTAAATGTGACACTGAATTCCCAGAGCCTGAGAAACCACAGTCGCTGAGGAACACACACATGCAGATGTGCGGACCCTGGCACACTCGTGCATACTGTTTACCGCACTTAGAAGGAAACACACAGAGCTGTTGTCCCTCAGGGAGGGTGATGCGCTCCTCAAACATTCATTCACAAATTGCCTTCCTGCGGACTACACAACCGCAGATTGTCTGCAACAGATCCTGGAACAGTTTAGCAGTTTTTTTAACAAAAAAAGAAAGGAAATTGAAAACATTCGGGATTTCCAAACTTGCTACGTGATTTGGAGAAAACCACCCGGACGTCAATGTCAATTATAGAGCAAGCCACACTTAAATTATCCAGACATCAGAGAAACAAGCCTAATATCCTCTTCACATCAAACTCAACCATACTACACCGAAGTTGGTTTTACTAAACGCTTTTTTTTTTTTAATTTACTGGCGTCCCTCATGTTCTGCAAGGCAATCAGAAAATATTTCCACACATACATGAATGCCGAAATGCTTCATAGTTATATGAAAGTTACAATTTCACGTCGACAGTTTCACATCATTTTCTGCGTAACATGAAAACCCTGCTCTTTGCAAAAATACATTTGCCCTGTGTGTAGGCGTTGGTGTGTGGTGCGGCGTGTGACTCAGCAGCAAAGCACAGCACGTTTCAGCGCAGCTCGCCTCTGTTCACTTCAGGTCAACATCCAGATCTAGCGCAGCGCCACACAGATGGGCTCAGTTTGTCACACTGATGTCAATGGTGGTTCTGTGCTGTCAACAAAAAGAGAGCAAATCCTCGTTTCTGTTGTGGTGGAATTACGAGCCATCGCAGTCTGAACATACGCACAAACACGTATAAACAAATCCAGACATGAAATGGGCCGAAGGCATTCTGCGGAGGCCAAACCATCCAAAACTATTCTAAACATCACCTGTGTACCACGTATGAACCTCTGTGAACAATAGATTTTGATTGTCTTGGTCTAAATGTATAATGTTCCCAATGCTATGATGCTGTTGTTAATAAAAGTGTTTTAAGCCTACTCTCTGTATGTCTTTCTTTGACAATTTATTCCAGATGTGACCCTGTGTGAGGAGGCGGTCTTCCAGTCTCTCTCCTCCCTGCGACTCTCCTCGGTGCCCCTCGAAAGGCTCTTAGAGAGTCTTCCCGGGCAGAGGGTGGACCGGAAGAGCCTGGAGAGGCTGAAGAAGGCCTGCTCTCCCCAGCAGCAGGTCCTCCAGCTGCTGCGACTTTGGAGGGAGCAGAACAAAGACCAGGACAAGATGTACGGCATCATTCAAGGTAGAAAACCAAAAGTCTGCACTTATTTGTTTTAGCCAATTCAAGTCCTGGACTTGTGTATTAACGGCCGCACCCTGTCCCTCCAGGTGTAAACCACTGTGAGAGGAAAGTCTCCCGCTGCAACAGCCTAAAAAACCTGACCCTAGACGACCTCCTGAAGGTCACCAACAGCCTGCCGGGGGTCAAAGTTCAGCAGGAGGACATCCGGGCCGTGTTCTCCACTTGCCTGCCCAGGCAGTACATCCTGCAGCTTCTTCACCTCTGGAAGACGGCAAACTATGACCTGGATCTAGCCAAAGGTCTGTCTCACAGTCTGAGGGTGCTGCGAAGCCAAGGGGCGCCGCGCTATCTGCTGAAGGGCCTGAAAAAGATCAGCCGAATCATAGGAGTCACGTCTGCACACAAGATGTACGAGAAGATGTTTGTTAGTATGCTTCACGATGAGTCGTGTTTTAAGGCTCATAAGCCATTAAATGAGTAGGAATATGTGCCATCTATAGCATACACAAACACTAATGCGTTGTCACACACACAAACACATAATGAGCAGGGGAGTAAATGTATGTGAAAGAGTAACAGACATGGGTAACATGATAATGTCAGGTCTTCAAGATATCACCAAATGGTATCAAGCTATGCATATAGTGCCTAACTGTAACACAAGGGCAAAATCGGTCAATTCTTCTTTGCCTCTCTGATTTTCTAGCAAAGCCCTCAGCCAAAATAAGGATGTTTTTATTATATGAGCTATCATGGGATGCTAATAACGTCACCCTCAGTCTACAGTATGTCTGCAGTGATGAATCTAATAATCCTTAAAATTAAGAAAGAAAAACGAGCACACATTTGTGTACTCCAGGCAGGCCGAAACTAAAAATGTAAAAAAAAAAAAAAAAAAAAGGTTTCCTGAGAACTTTTTGACCGGAGTCTGTGAAAAATGAAAAACTATTTAAGATGTAAATAGCACACTATTTTATGGAAGGAAGGCTGGCAGATATTGTGTTTTTATTATTATTGCTTTCTCGCTGATTGAGAGGAAGGATTTGGTTTCATAATGAAATACATGTATTTTCTACAGTTTTCCTTTGTTTGTTGGTTTGTTCTGGACTGCTGGCAAGTAAAGCTCATCTGAATTTCTTTTCAAAAAAATTGTTAGCTTTATGAATGTACAAAGGAGTGCAATTGTTTTCTATTTAAAAAAAACTTTCTGAACATGTAAAGGCTTATTTTTATTACTTTATCAGAAATACTGGATTCCAAATGCTGCAAGTTCATGAAGTGATATTTGTTTTATATTTTGTTTTATCACTTTTATATTATGAAATGTATGATCGTTATTGTATATATGCCTGACTGGTCCTCTTTAAGCTCGTGTAACTTGTGAACACTAATGTCAAATGATCTGATTAAAATCAGTTTGTAAAAAATGTGTTTCTTCTTCTAAATAAGTGACTAGATCCGACTCGTGAGTGCAAGAGGTTTACAGCTGCTCTTTAAAATTACATGATGACAGAGGGGTGTTCAGGGAGTGGCCCTTGGAAAGTCATTGTCCACCCCAAGATTGGTTATCTGACTGGTCAGATGCAGGACCTTAGTTTGAACCAACTTTTTGAGAAGTAAAGTGGATTTTTGTTTATAGGTGCACACTCTTCAACCCACTTGAGTTGCACCTCGCCTGTTAAAAACCCAGAATAATAAATTGGTTTTACTTGGAGCGGAGCAGTCACCCACATGCATCAAAAAGTTTCTGGGAAGTCCAACCTCCTTGTGTTGCACTCGTCTTGTCGCTCCTGAAAGATGTGAGTACACCAAGCATCAAGTATGGAAGTTTTATGATGCAACTCTGTTGTGTTTGGTTGATGATTAGGGATGTTACCGGTTTCGCAATAAACCAAGGTAAAATTTGCGTCAGTATTACTGTTTAAAATGTGAATTGTCATTAAAACCTTGTTTGATTACTGCCATGGTTTTATGGATGATGGAAAGAGAAAGACAGTGACCGTGTGTGTAATCGCACACCACGCTGTTTGCTTACTAGAAAGTTCATGTGTTTTTGGGGTAACGAGACGAGAAAGATTTCTGCCAGCCATCGTATTGAAAGCCTGGCGGCTCGTAATATTAGCGAGTGTGCATTCGAGAGAGATGGAGCAGGCGTGTGTGATGGGCCAATGTGAGTGAGTATGACGTTATCAGTAACGTTATAGCTGTGAACGTAGCAGTGCCGTGTGTGTA